>JAODJU010000130.1:27803214-27819293 GCA_026776725.1 Gnathonemus echidnorhynchus | reverse complement strand
AGTTTCCTTATTACCATTTTCATTATTTTTTCTTCTTAGTTTTTTTTTTTTTTTTTTTTTTTTTTTTAAATGAGTCTCCTGACAATTCCTATTTTTTATCACATTGATATTTATCAACATTTAGCTGCCTGCCTGGTACACAGCAGCATGCATTTCATTTGTGTTCTAATACCCCTGCCGCCCCCGCCCTCTTATGTGAAAGCCAGTTATACAAACATAGAGTGGTAGAGCATGGAGTATGACAGAGAGTGATAGGGGCCATACGGTGTGACAGAGGGTGTTAGGGGCCATAGGGTGTGACAGAGGGTGTTAGGGGCCATAGGGTGTGACGGAGGGCGGTAGGAGCCATAGGGTGTGACGGAGGGCGGTAGGAGCCATACGGTGTGACGGAGGGCAGTAGGGGCCATAGGGTGTGACGGAGGGTGTTAGGGGCCATACAGTGTGACGGAGGGTGTTAGGGGCCATACGGTGTGACGGAGGGTGTTAGGGGCCATACGGTGTGACGGAGGACAGTAGGAGCCATACGGTGTGACGGAGGGCAGTAGGGGCCATAGGGTGTGACGGAGGGTGTTAGGGGCCATACGGTGTGACGGAGGGTGTTAGGGGCCATACGGTGTGATGGAGGGCAGTAGGGGCCATACAGTGTGACGGAGGGTGGTAGGAGCCATACGGTGCGACATGGTGGATCACTGGATCAATGAAAAACCCAGTGAGCTTGCTAGGTGACCCTTGCAAAGTCACCTGCAATTGCCTTTGAATTGGAACCTTGAAATGATAAACTGTTTGGCCCTTGCCTGGTGAGCAGAACAGCACTGGGATGATCAGCGTAATTCTGTTATGTATGCTTTCCTGGCAAATGCTATATATCATCCAACAGAAATGGACATTGAATTTGGTATAGAAGTTTATGGCTGATCAATGAGACCTTTGGAGATCTAGCCAGATCACTAGGTCTCAGTACTCAGAAATGCCCTTCAGCGTTGCAGCAACCCCAAGGCCAAATGTGAAATATGTTGAAACTTACAAAATCAGTGCAAGCAGTATTTAAATTATTATTTTTTCCCTTTCTTCCTTCCTTCGGTCAGTCTAACTTTTCATTCTCAATATGAGATGATTCTGGACAGCTGCTATCAGGGATCAATCATGCCTAGCAGCATGTCTGGCCCTGACACGAGCCAGCATCTGGCTGGCAGAAGCGTTGACACAGTAAAATGTGCGTGTGCGTGTGCGTGTTCATGTGCATGTTGGTGTCGTGACATGAAGAGCGCTCTCACCCTGCCCGTCCTTCCAGATGACAGAGCAGAGGAAGCAGAAACAGAGGATCGGCCTCCTGGGGCACCCCCCCCACATGAACGTCAATCCACAGCAACCAGCATGAGGAGAGGAGGACTGACTGACAGCTGATGGGAGGAGGGAGGGGGAGAGTCACATCAACAGCCGCTTTGCGTTCGCTTAGGAGTCCAGATCCAGTGGAAATGTGGTGTCACATCCCGAGCCAACTTGATGAGTGTGTAGCTTTTATCTAAATTCGCCCTTAGGACACTTTTAAGCCAAACAGGTACCAAGGATTCCTCGCTCACACCCCCCTGCCGCCCCTCTCCTCTGCACAGGACTACGGGCCACGCATTTTCTATATAAACTCATGTGAATTTTCATCTCATGGCCTTTACTGGGTGAACTTGAAACACAGCAGCAGGGCTGTACTGGACTGTGAGGGAATGAGAGATGCGCTGAAAGATCTTTTTGTATTTACTACTAGTAGAGCAAGCTGTATTTGTCTTATTTTTGTATGATGTGCAATATGAATACTTTATTATGCAAGGACCATGACATTTGAGCTGTAAATTATGTCTTAAAGGGATCAGTCTCCAAAAGTTGACTTGTTTCTCTTTTGCTTAATGAGTTAAAGAAAAATAAACTATTTGTGGGTAGACGTTTTAAATAAGAGGACTTACGTTTCCACTTAGGATAGGGATCGGACCAATAATATTGCATGTGCAAGACTTTCTGGTTTTATTTATTTTATTTGAAGTAAAATTATTATCTAAATTATTCACAAAGTATTAATATAAATTGTATTTTGTCTGGAGGTTTTTGTTCATCTAGGTTTTTGTTTTCCATGAATGACTGTGTCACTCAGAACACCACTCGTGTATAATTGTCTATTATATTTATGTTCATATATATTGTTGGGAAATATTGTTTTAGAACAGTAGTTTTCAGGGTAGGCCAATACTTATTGTATTAGTTCAGGAATGGTGAGGCTGTAATGATTGTTCATTAAAATTAATTCTGAATTGCAGGCTCTTTTATGCACTAATAATCAGCATCCACCAGTTAGAGGAGCACATTACCCACTGGCTGACACCTCTTCAGAGTTTCCTCTTTAAGAACTCTAGGCAAGCGAGGACTTTCTGCCTGCCTGTGGAAGAAGCTGCTGCTTACCCCTATTTCCATTAGGTTTGGTCATTTGACACGGACCGTTGTATTATTCAGTATGAGGTTTTTTTTTTGTATAGGGAATTTCATTCACAGAAAGACATCATAGGATCTGAAACAAGTGTTACTGAAAATAAAACGTACTAGTATGGGATTGGAGTATCGTCTGAATTATTATAAATCAATTTCAAACTGTACAATGACATTTGAACCTTCTTTTGTCATTTTGGCGCTGGAATTTGCTGCCAGTGCTGTTGGAGTTGGTGGTGGTTCACGGTTAACGTCTGTAGTGACCTCTGGTAACGTCACCTAACACCTAATGCCGGCCTGGGTTTTCATATTAGTCATTAGGACCACTGAAGGAGGATTCATTTCAGTGCTTCTCCATGAATCACGGTCTTGTCAAATAAAGTAATAGTTGCTCTGTCAGTGCAACAGCAGTACTTTTAGTTAAACAAGAACACTGTAAATGTACCACAGATGAACTTGACCATGAGCTGACGAAGACTAAGAGAATTTTTGACTTTGTATCATTAAAAATACATTTTCTTTAAGTCCAAATTGGTTACTATAAAAACATTCTATTTAAACTTAAAGGATTTGTTAAGTTGGATTGGATATATCCATGGCTCTTTATTTAATCAAATTAAATTGTTTTCCAGTCATGTTATCAGCCTCCTACAGTAGTAAGTGATATTTCTATGGTGTGATTAGCCCACTCCTGCTGTAACTGATGTTTCAAAGCTGTCTGCACGTGCCTTGTGTATCTGAGGTATCTCAAGTGGGTCAGGAGAAGCCAAAAGTAGGGCAGAGTTCTCAGTGATGCTCCAGTGAAGTATTTTGAGCGATGGTCGAAGAAAGGGTCCATTTCCCTGTTGGCTGATACTGAGAAAGTACACAGCTGGCCGTTTCATTTAGCTCACTGCTAAATACAGACACGTGGACCCTCCTCCCCCCACTCAGAAATTACCCTGAGCTTAAATTATTTGATTAATACAGTCATATATGCCCCCTCCCTCATGGAACAAGGAAACCACCAAGCAGCATCTTACTTGTTTTTTCTTCCCCACCTGCTTTTCATGCTCAGGACATATGTGCTGTCGCCATTCAGATGTACCTTTCAACCCTTTGAAATTAATTTTTAGGCAATGATTCAGCTTTGAGCAGTTTTTCCCCATTTAATGGCCGCACATGCCTGTAATAAAAGGCTCCAGTTATTCCTGCATTCATCCGTTCAACAAGTTGCTCATTCATTCACTACTTCCTGGTAAATGGACCTTCATTGGAAGCATGTGACTAGTCAACGCAAAGCATAAATAACATTTACAGCTTCTCTGCACTATCACTGGAGGTTGTTCACTTAAAATCTGTCTCCAATAAAGCAAACAAAGAACAGAAGCTGGGTCCACTGACCAAAAGATAAGTTGTGTCGTTTTTAAAATTATGTATTTTGAAAGTTTTTTTTCCTGTACAGAATTGCCAGTTTTCAGTGTTTTTGGTATTTAGAGAGTTCTTCTTTCTAATGGCCTGTGTTCTTTTCTTCTTCATCATCATCATTATATATATACAGTATATAATAATGATGATGATGATGATGATGATGAAGAACACCAGCCATTTCATATATATATACCAATCTGTTGATAATCTGTGTTGATAATATTAATATTATTATTATTATGGGGTCATATGCACTTTGTATGGTCTCCCCTGTACATGCATTTAGATTTACTCAGACAATCAAAAACCATGTAGTCAGGTGATATTGCATCTCAAAATTGCCCAGTAGTCCCTCTGATGGGCTGGCATCCCAGCCAGAGAGTTTGCTGCATCATAGCTTGTGCTTCTGGGAAATAGTAACTATTTCAATAATGGAACCATGACAGGAAATCAGTTAAGAATAAGATGGTGGGTTCTTCCTTTCAAGTGCTACACTGTAGCTTTTCTTTCTGCCTTTTTTTCAGCCGTTTTTCTTTTTTTCCCTCCTCTGGAAAGGCAGTAATCTGAACACATAAGACTGCATTACTGAACACCTGCGACATGTAAGTTAATTTCACAAGGTGACAAAGTAAGAACTTTCACAAAGTCTGATCCTTAATCTTAGGATAAGCTGCTTTATCAAAAAGTGAGGCCAGAAATATGAAGACTCTGATGATATGATTATGTCAATATACAGCATCTGGGACGGGGGGCCCGGCAACCACCCCATAATCCCCACAGTAGAAAAGCTACACACACAACGACCCACATGAACACATGCTTCTGTGTTTATCGACATCTCAGCATATCTACTACATTGGGGCTGAGCTGGTGAAAAGCTGGTGGTATGTGGCCCAAGTGCCCATGGATGAAGCACAGACAGAATACGGGTGGCATGATGGTTCAGTGGTTATCACGACTGGCTCACAGTTCAGGAGCTGAGGATTTGAATAGCAACGTTGCTGTAGGAGTTTTCATAAAGTGTCATAAGAAGTAACTCCATGCAATTAGGTTACGGAGTGTCTAGACTACCCATAGTGCACGTGGCCTACGATGGGCTGGCATCCTGCCCAGGGTGCACCCCAGACTTAGGCAGTGATGATGATAAATGGGGTGTGCAAGTAAGCAGCGATTTATTCACCGACAACCTTATACTGTGAAATCAGCAACTTCTGTAATGTCATAATATTTGAGGAAATAAACTGTTTTTGAACCTTGAAGTTTGAGTACTAAAGTTCGAGTATTCGGGTCCTACCGATGTCTGTGCCATTGACGCATTTCTCTATCTGTCCCTTTTGTCTGCTTCTGCTATTTCCATTTTCAGTCTCTAATTCATGTAGCTGTTTGAACTTTTCAGATAACCTGAATGTTTTCTCCCCCCTGAGCGCTGCCAGTTCCTGCACACAGCCTGCATGAGTGACTTTTTAATGCGGTGCATTTAAACATCTTGTGTGTCCGCTCGTCTCCCAGATGATGCTGAGCATGACATTCAGTCAGTCACCGTACCAGGGTTGCAGTCATTTCACGCACTGATACCGCCTCCCACGTCCACACATTCTGCAGGCTTAGTCAAACCTTAACCACATACATGGCTTCCTAATGCTTCGGCTTGACAAACCTCAAAAATACATTGAAGGGGGTTTCCGTTTAAGCTAAGGTCTTCCTCTCTTCTCACTGGGTCACCGGTTTTCGTCCCGACCTCTAAAGATACATGATGGTGTTTCTGCCTCTTCTAGTGACCTGTTGTAATTACAGAACAGACATTTTATAAACCTCCACTTAATGTGGTCTGGGGAAGTCAAACTTACCTAAAATCGCTGTACATTATTACATAAAGCGATACTGTGTGTTTATGGTTAACTACCTGTGTGTTTATACCTACATCGTATTCGTGTGCGTGCCATTAGTCCAGGAAAAAGTGAATGCAACGCTGCTCTCTGACCTTTAGATACTGTATAATTACAGGATTCATCTGTGGAATCAAATATGTTCCATGAACGTTCGAGTAAATAATAACCATAATAATTATTTTTAATTTAAATTGATTTTAGAAGTTTTCGTTAAATCGTACTGTATCATTGTACAAAATCCTTTTATGTAGGACCGTTCCGACAAAAGCAGTCGGATAAATAACAATATAATAAAATGTTTATTTGTTATTCAATAATTTTATTTATTTATTTATTTATTTATTTAATGTGGACTAAACCTCTTTTGTGGGTTCGTTTTGTTTTATTGATTTATCGGTATTCTGAGCTGCTACGTATCCCAATTTTTCCTTATAAAATATTATGAGCGCTATATATTTCTTAAATAATAACCTATTAAATAATGATTGTTTGTAAGATTTGCCAAACCCCGATGCACTTGTTATATTTCAGTCGTCATAAAATGACGATTCATTTATTTATTTAGTTTCTGTAAACCGTCTAAATGATCTAGGCCTATATATTGTCCTGAAAGGAGTGTCAATAAAACCTCATTAATGAATGTAATTAAATAATAATGCACGCACTCTGCAACCCATACAGTTCGCCGCAAAAACGAATAGCCTAGCCTATGTTATAGCAAGTTAACCAAAAAGTTACGATCCGGACAAATATTAAATCAACAGGCATGTAGGACTTGCGGTTTACGTGTGTTTTATCAGGCTATCGACATAATGTGTACCATAATTAAACGGAAGCAAGTTACACTTTTATATCATTCACAGAGAAGTGAGTGCATGGGAAAGGTTCGGCTCTATTTCCTGCTGTAGGCTACCTCCGGTATTAAGGAAACCTGCAGCTCGTCCTGTCCCTTTGCCCATTAATCTGTAGTTTTGATTAATATTTAATACTATTTCACAACCGCACGTTGTGAAAACTTTCGTGGGAAGCGAATGCAATAGGCTCGTCTCTTGTGTCAATAACATTCGCACGATTAGTAGGTTTTCCGCATTTAATCCACGGGGACTTTCCTGCGTGCGCGTGCTACGTACGGTTATTTCATTATTTCGGCGATGCATCGAAAGCAGTTTAACCGAGAGCTACGGGAAAATCGGATCTGCCCCATGGGGCGCTTTCGGCAGGGGTGGGAATCCGGATCAGGTGGGGGGCCGGCGTGACTGACACCGTGACTGACACCGCAGAGGCACGGCCAGACAGGTGCACTGCGCAGTGCCGCACACTGATAACAGGGCATTTACACCGTGTCATAAAACCGGTCAGGTTCTGCATTTCATAAATATTGAATCATAAATATTATCATATTACTAATTTGGTCTCAAGACCTCCGTCTTAACATGAATATATGGTTTTAAATACTGGACAAGTGTAACGGACTGCATTCCTTAGGGATTTTATATTAAAAAGAAAGATTATCGACCTTTTCGTCTAAGCAGTAACCTACTGAGTAATAAAAAGTAATGCACGAGTTAGCTGTTTAACATCAGTTGATTGATGAACGTAAGTCTTGTGTTTATTGTTTAAACATACGATTTGAAAGCTCCTTGAAGTTGTTTAAATGCTTGTCTACTTCTCCAGTGGTTTATGCATTACTAGAGTCAGCATAGCACGGTAATAATTAAATGCATAATACTGTTCTTCGTGAATGTAACGGTTTTGTCAACCGATTAACAGCGGATCACTAAAGGTGGTTCAGACAGCGGGCTATTACGTAAATTTATAATGATAAATTATCTGGAAACTTAAACAGGCAGATGGGCATTAACTTACCCTGGCATTATGTTTATAAACCTGTTTCAATATTGTTAAACCTTTTATTTCAATTATATCTACTTTGGGAATAATATTGTTTAACTTAAATGAAGAACCGCTTTATTAATTAGAAATGTAGAAATAGCTTACATTAAATTTAGTAAGTAATCCACTTTTACAAATGCACATTATTTCGCGCGTATATATATAAATATCAATATTCGGGTTGGACGAAAAAAAAAGTTTGCCTCAGTTTAGACTGCGGGCTGAACAAGGAGCGTTTTGCGGCGCGGCGGTGCACGGAGTACGGGGGACCGAAGCGGCATCAGATCGAAGCCGGAGAGGGGCAGGTCCTCCTCCTGCGGCTCCTCCTCGAGCTGCACACCCCCCTCCCCCGGTTCAAAGCGCTGTCCAACACGTGAGGCTCATGTGACGAAGGCAGGCCAGTTCCTGAGCCAGGGACGTGTCTACAGTCACAGGCTTTATTTAATACGTAGCGTCGTCCTCCCACACTCGTGCATTTAACGAAGGCTGCAGCTTCAAAACTACCGCCGACTACGCTCGGTTACCAAATTGACAACATCACCGCCACCACCATCACCATTATCATCAGCTGCATTCAATTTTCAGCAAAAAAAAGTAAAGAGCGCAGGAGATCACTTAATCAAATATCAACGCATTTGCGGTGTTATCTGAAATATCGACAGTTTAGGACAAGAATATCATATTTCTCACGGTTCCATGCTGATAAGCGTAAATACGCAGTGAAGTCAGCTGTCTAGCTTTATTCTGATTTCGCTTTTAAAAAGTAAGCGAGATGGAAAGGATTACAAGCGCACAGCCGCCTCCATGTGTGGCAAAACACCCGCCGCTGGAAATGAGTGACATGCAAGGGTAAGTGAAAATCTGCCGTGGATTTGCTGCTTTTGTACTGTCACCGGAGCTTTTTCCCGGAGCGGAGATGTGTACGTGTGCTGTCTGGTGACGGGCATGTCCCGTGCCTTTTAGATTGGATTTCCCCATGTACGTATATAAACCCAGGAGGGGTGTCAAACGCGGAGAAGACAGCAAGGTGAGGAAATTACCTTTTTATTTTATGCTTTTATGTCTTAGTTTAATTTACGAAATGCATAAATTGACTTATTTGAGCATGCAAATTTCACGGTTTCTCAGGTTTCATGCAAAGCGAGTGGATAATAAAGTTAAAACGGTTTTAAGTATTTTTATGTGTGTGTAGGGAACGTACAAACTACCACATCGGTTAATTGAGAAGAAAAGGCGGGACCGAATAAATGAGTGTATCGCTCAGCTGAAGGATTTACTGCCGGAGCATCTTAAACTTACAGTAAGTTTGAAATTGGAACGAAGTCGGGGCAGTCCGGCAAAGGAAATGAACTGAAGCGCCACCTGGCGGCCAATTGATACTTGTATTTTTCTCAATCTGAATTAATACTTTTGTTAGTTGAAAATTTCTAAAACACGATGCTACCGATTTAATATATTTATCAGTATGTTGGTGTATTATGAAAAATTGACACTTGGTGGTGAACCATATGGATTTTTTTTCATATATATTTTATTTATTTTTTTGCCATGGTAAAATCTACATTTATGAATTTTATAATACTATGAATTGGGCTTTGCATACACTGTAGATCACAGAACTGATTCTGGGTATTTGTGCCACTGTGGCTGCCTGTTCTAAGTACCTGCCATGTAAAAGGCTCTACGTGTTTACCAGAGGTCATTCTCTTTCAGACGCTGGGCCACTTGGAGAAGGCGGTGGTCTTGGAGCTGACGCTGAAGCATGTGAAAGCCCTCACCAGTCTCCTGGAGCAGCAGCAGCAGAAAATCATTGCGCTGCAGAACGGCACGCAAATCGGTGAGTTAAATGCTTCATGCTGGAAACGGGGAAGATACAGTAGAACCAGGGAGTTCCCCGTCATACCCTGCAGTGCTGGGCTCTCCGAAATGCCAATGTCACTAAAGGTGGTTCACCTGCTCAGTTGCAGAAGAACAGAGTACTTTTCTTTTTCATTCCAAGGTCCTCCTTGAGCTTTGGCTCAATATAGCCAGGGATGGGATGTATTGGATTTATGGATTTAATTAAACAAGGTAATGCGTGAAGCCCTGGTATCAGCCAGTTAGGGAGAGATGAATCTTGGAGTGTTTTGGTTTAAGTTGTTGTTTGTTTCCCTGGCACAGGTGAGCCATCTCCACCACCACCAGACAACAGCGAGGAGATGTTCAGGTCTGGGTTCCACATGTGTGCCAGGGAAGTGCTGCAGTACCTGGCCAAGCAGGGGGAGAGCGGCGATGTGACCCCCTCGCACATGATTGGCCACCTGCATAAGGTGGCCTCTGAGCTGCTGCAGAGCCCCCATGCGGAGGAGCCCGAGCGAAAGGTGCAGGAGCACAGGGTCAAGGTGAGCGGGCCGCAAGCCAAGGGCTCGGAGGGACACGGCAGGAACTGCGTGCCCGTTATCCAGAGGACTTATCCCCATGGCGAGCAGAGTGGGAGCGACACGGACACAGACAGCGGCTATGGGGGCGAGCCGGACAAACGGGACTCTAAGGCGCCATACGCCAAGGACAGTGAGTTGAAATACCCGTTGGCTGACCGGGCAGCGACCGGCATCAAACTGGAGAGCGAGGAGCCCCAGCTCAAGCGGCAGAGGAGGGAGTCTTCGGAGGACGAGGCCCTTCCAAGCGGAGAGGCGATGGCCGACCATGGCGGCTTTCTGGGCTTCTCCCCCCCTCAGCCTCGACTCTGCATGCCCTTCTACCTCCTCCCACCCACGGCGGCCGCCTACCTGCCCATGCTGGAGAAATGCTGGTACCCAGGAGGCATGCCGGTCTTGTACCCAGGAGTCAATGGTGGTGGTATGTCTATGTCCCCAGACAAGCACCACTCGCCGCTGGGGCTGTCCCCTCAGACCCCTATGGACTCGCCAGCACTGTTTCACGCGTTGAAGCACGTGCCGCCGTTGAACCTGGAAACCAAAGACTGAGATGGACCAGCTGAATGTCGCCGCCATTGAGTAGAGGGATGGCCCATGGGGTGAACCGCAGGAACAAAGGAAGGAAGTAGCGATTTGGGGAAGAAAAAAAATGTAGAAAATGCCTCTACTCAACGGCGGCCCTGCTCACCCATCGCCACACTAGAGACTGAGTGGCCTGGCCCACCTTCCTGGGAGCCAGCACTCGAGAGGGTCTTCCTTTGTGGATGTCTAGTAGTAGATTTTCTGTAGCCCCAAGAGACACTAAGAAGGTGGTCAACATAAGGACAAGAATGAGAGGGGGGGGGGTTCGTATACGTGTGTTAAATGTCAATGCAAAGTCATGAATGTGATGGTCATACTTTAGCTGAATGTAAATGTGATGAACCCTGCAGATGCTGCTTCTGAAGGTCCCCCCACCCCCCTTCTGAATCAGAAAGCGTTTCCATCCTGCCAAACGGTTTTCACCAAATAATTAAGGAAGCTGCTCAAAACTTCAGCCGTGACCTAGATTCAGATCCAGTGTTAGAACAACGAAAAGTACAAAGTGGCCTGGCTCCCACCTCACCCGTCCGCCCTGCTTTCTCCAAATCTAGCTGCGTCTTAGCCCAGCAACTGGATTGCATTACCTTTCCATGGGCTGGCAGTGTTCTTCCAGAATGAACAGTAGTTTAGTTGCTTCTTGTTTTATTTGTATCATATATCTATTTTTGATACATGACCTGCAAAGTCTATATTACACCTTTGGCCGGGGATGGGAGAGTTGACCATCAGTGTATGCCAACAGATTGTGTACATAGTACTACGCTAATCTAATATACATCATTTTCAGATTTACTTTTCGGTTGGCGAAAAGCCCCTGTTTTGATCTTGCTGTTGCCTTCACTTGTTAAAGCTGATAAACCTGTAACTGATGTTTCAGTGTATTTGTATCATTTCTGGAGTCTAAAGTCAAGAAAGATATGTGAATGTAATGTATTTAAAAAAGAGAATATTAGTTTTGTATCGCAAGTGGTACTTGGAATTTTATATTTTGGGACATATGAGAATGTCACCTGATGTATATATTTAGTCTGTAAATGTTGATATACATTAAATAAGCAAATTAATAAAGTTTTTTTTCCCCTGTGGTCAGTGTCTGTCACTTATGGGCAAAATGGTGATATCTCTTCTATTTTTTTAGCACCTGACTCATAGAGTTGCAGCCTCTGAATAAATTGGAAACATGTCTAACTTTCAGACCTGTACTTATCACCATGATATAGAGGAGAATGTGGGTAGGATAATTTCTTTGGTCAAATCTGCTTTGTCATATTATCAGATGACTTGACCTCACATGATACACTTGGGGCTGGCAATTAAGCTTGCCCACTTGCCTGAGGCAAGTAATTTAGCAAAGAGCGAGTATAAAAAACTGAACAAGAGCCTCCTGGCTAGTAAAAAAAAATTGCATGCCAGATTACATTTTTCACTGAAATAGCCTGTGCAATCAGCTAGTAGGAAAAATTCTTACGTTCCACCCCTGGATAAACTATCTCACACCAGGAATAAATATGTGACCCATAAGAAATTGAACCCCTATTTTGGAGGGGTGAGATCCACACATTAAAACTGACATGATATGAAATTAAGCATGGAAAGTGTTCCCATCCTCAAAATACCAAAGAGAAAGTTAAAAATGTGTTACAAACCAAAGTGATTGTCCTGCAGTGTTCATACCAAGAACCTGCACCTACTGACAGTCTAAAGTGTTTTACTAGTTAACATAACATCTGTAGACTTCAATGGTGACATTCGTACATTTAAATGGTAGTAAAGTTGATGTTACCAACAATTAATAAGCCTTACAATCAGAGGCGTAGCTACAAATTCTCGGGCTCCCGACAAAATGTCACATTTTGCTGAAATTATATTTTGTATTTTGGGGGCCCCTAAATCTGCTGTGGTATCCATGCTCTTCCGATGCCCCTGCTGACAAAATCCCTGTTAATTAGCATGACACATACTCATGAGAAGTGCTGACGCTAAATTGTACGAGAACAGCATGTTCTAGCTAAGGGAGTGGAGTCTTCTCAGTGTTATACAGGTATGCATCTGTCCTGCCACACTGTCAGAAAAAGGTACCAGTTTGTACCTTTGCTTGTCACTGGGGCTGTACCCTCAAGGGTCTGCCAGTTGTACCCTAGCTGTAGGTAAATGTACCTTGTAAGGTACAGAAATGGACTATGGTAAACATTTTTGTACCATTGAGGGTACATTAATATTGTTTGTATGTTAGGGATGTTCCTCAGAATCCATTTCTGTACCTTAAATATACATTTCCCTACAGCTATAGGGTACAACCAGCAGACCCTTGAGGGTACAGACCCAGTGACAAGCAAAGGTACAAATTGGTACCCTTTTTGACAGTGCATCTGGTTATACCTGAATTTACAAAATCTGTTTTGTCAATGACCAATCACAGATTTTACTAATATAATTATATTTATAGATTTTATATTGTTGCATTTATTGTTACATTCAAATACCAGGTACAAATGGTAACAAATATTGTATTATTTTCAATACCACACATACATGAAAATTCACACTGTATTAAATGTTACAATATTTACGATATACTTCTGCCACATAATAATAATAATAATAATAATAATTCAGATAAATTCAGTTGAATGGGAGGTTTGCATGGACTGCTACTGGAAACGATATATATATATATTTTTTTTTTTTTTTTTTTTTTTTTTCCATGAGTATATATGAGTGTTTTTATATGTGAGCTTAAACAGTTAAAAGTGAATTCTATATTGTATCATTGAACTACTGAGTAACATTTGTGACCCAAGTTATGGAAACCTGCACAATGTATAATTGTTAGTGTATAAACAAATCTATAAATTACTTTAGTTGCTTTTTATTTAATGAAATTCAACATTTTCGATGTCCTCAACATATTACACTACACTACTTAAGTTGGACTAAAACGTGGATCTGTAATCTGCTATTAGCTATAAGTAAATTAAACATTAATTTTGTTTTTGAATTTTTTAACCTCGCGTGAGAGAGAAACTGGATCGTACCAGCGATGAAAAGCCCAGATAAAACGCAAAGCCTTCAAGGCTGTCCAGCACATCTTCTGTAGTATTACTACGCCATCTTGTGGTAGAAAGATTCACTTACACTTCACTCCAATGTGTTAATTGCAGTAATGGTCGCTCAGTATTTTTGCAGAGAATTTCTTCGGCAGTCAAATGATATGTTAACTTTAGAAAATATACGAACTCTGTATGGATCCGTAATAAACTTTCCAATTTGCACCCGTAAAAAGAAATTTGCTCGCACTGACCACAATTTTCATTCGCAAAAAAAAATATTTTTTGTAAAAGCGAAACCAAACATCTTCATAAAAATACTTTTTACAAATATAGAATGGTTTTCAAGTACAAAATCTGTATTGCAAATCTAAGTCCTCTTGCAAATACCAACCTGCAAGTGCAAATTGACACTTGCGCACATAAATAAGTTTGGCACTAACTTGCCTAGCGCTTTGCAGATAAATATTTGCTCGCATAGCCACCAATCAAATTAATTCATTTTCTAGCCAATCATAAAACCACTGGTGTCCTGCATAATACCATAACCGTACTACTGGATAATTACAGTATCATGAATTGTTTTACACATACAAGTACATATGGCACTATTCTGACTCCACAATAAGCCTTTCTGCAGATCGCAGAGAAGTGCGTGAAATGCACCAGTAGATGTCGTGAGCCGACTCTCCTCCCAGGCTGACGGTCATATGACCGCGCACTTCCTGCAGACAGCTGGCGGATCGGAGGCAGAGACGCCTGTCTGTCCCTTTTTCCCCCTCTTTTCGTGGCCTGTTTTTTCCCCGGATCCGAAGATGCTGGCTCTGATAAACCGGCTCCTAGACTGGTTCCGATCCCTCTTCTGGAAGGAGGAAATGGAGCTCACCTTGGTGGGTCTGCAGTATTCGGGAAAGACCACCTTCGTCAATGTGATCGCAGTGAGTACCATGGGGGGGGGGATCCGCGTTTTATGACTTAAAAAGGAGCGCGTCTGCCCACCGTGCGATCCCGGAGAAGCACTTTTTTTCTGCCCCGACGGTAATGTGGGGGCTAGTGACGGTCCAAGCTGCCCTACAGCTGAATGGGGAGTAGTGTCGCAGATGGGTGCCCGGCCCTCCGTAAGGGCCGGAGATCGTGGAGGCTCTGCACCCTGTGCGCTGACGCTGCTTAATGGACATTTATGGTATGTATTTACATTGTAGTACCGATCGAATAACCGGTAATGCCTTGGTTTCTGATGACCCGAAAGGCAAGACAAGATAAATGCGCAGTTTTTCGTTAAACCGGCGTGGTAGGACGCGCATAGAAGCTTATAAAAGCATGAAATGGGATCAGACCTGGAAACGGGTGGAGATCAGGTTCACTCCCATCCCCCGGTCAGGCGTCGGAGTTGAGGATGGGAATGAGTCGGAAGGTGGGGATGGGAGTGAAGCATTGCTTAAGCCTCAGTAGCCATCTGCTTGCTTCACAGATTCACAGCAATGTCAGGAGGAAGAGTTACGAAGATGGTTTTCGTAATATGGTTCCTTACATTAATGAAGAATAGTAGTTAAGGACTGGCTTTGCCATCTTTCTAGACAGGTATCTGCTGCAGGTATCTGCATGGCTTGCTTTTGTTCTGACAGGTTGAGGATGCGTGGACATAGCTCAAGCAAAGCAGATTCACTTATGGTTGGTTGATGTTTGTGTAAAAGATATCACTGCTTTGAAGACATCTGTAATGCCACTTAAACAATACAAAGTTCACCACAGATGACTGGTTTGTTAATTGGTGTAATGGTTGTACAGTATTTGTAGAATGCATTGTGCATTGCAGGTTTTACAGCCAGATTCCAGTGCCTCAGGGTTTGTCGCTTCATTTCACTTTTGAATTGTACTATGGGGAACATGTTAAATGGTTTCATAAACCCCCACAAGTCCCACAGAAAATGTGTAACCTAAATATGGTCATCAGGCCAAGTGTTTATAGAAAGATGACCAAGACATGTTTTCCCTTTGAATCCCTTCTGTGATATGATTAACTCTACAGTTATAGGAGAATCTGACCTTCCCTAGTTGTGGATATGGTATCACTGCTTATGGATGTCAGGCTTAACGTTTCCTCTTTGGATCTTCTTGGTGTCCTCCACACTGATATTAAGATACATGGTAATGTGATGATAGCATTCTGAGATCTGAGGTCTTCCAAAGGCCATCTTTAAGGATTAATCACAGCAAAATTTTTGGTGTTTGAATATTCAGGTGTTTAGATGTTCAAGAAGCCACACATTACAGCACTCTTACGTGTCATACTGGCCAGTGTTGGGTAAGTTACTTTAAAAAAGTAACTAATTACTAATTACTTAATCAATGTTGTATTTAAAATACTTATC
>JAODJU010000130.1:27755430-27777798 GCA_026776725.1 Gnathonemus echidnorhynchus | reverse complement strand
TTTCCAATGTTTGAGTTCAGCTCATGAAAAATGGGAGCAAAAACAAGAGTGTTGCGTTTATATTTTTGTTCAGTGTATATATATATATATGTACATTTATGTATATGTATATATATGTGTATATGTATATATATATATATGATAAAAACAGAAAATAAAGATATGCAATGATGACATGCATGTGGATCAATAAATAAATGTACAAATTGAATTACTCTTTAGTTTTTATATGTAATGCAAATAAACTGTGAAAAATTAATTGAACTTTATTATTAAGGAGCAAATAAGAACTATCTCTCATGTACAAGATGGATGAAATGGTTCGGCCCAGACCCACAGATGTGGTGACATCATAGCCATACGGGTATCAGATGAACTGTTCAGACGTATGTCTGTGGCCACTGCGGGCTGCTCCATCTGTCAGGGCACTTGTTGCGTGGGTGTGGACATGTAGAGTCTTAATGATCCCGCATCCTAAAAACGGTGGGTGCCTTCGTGCTATGGGCTTCGCTCACTGAGGTTCCAAGCCTGACGTCGTCTTCCTGTGGTGGGTAGAATGTAACCCCAGCTTTTCTGCTGCCTCGTCTGCTGATAATATCATTAGAAGCTTCAGTCTGTCAGATAGTCTTCTCCCAAAAATGTAGAGAGCAAAAATGTCAGGCAGACTCAAATGGTTTTCCATGGGACAGTCTCTGTCCCACTGTGGGTGCTTTTGAAGAGACAAAAAAGATGAAAAGTTTCTTTTCCCACACGTGATCTTTTTTTAGATGGCCTAAACACTGGAGCAGTCAGCCGAGCTTGGCTGGCATCCAGATGAATGTTGCGGACCAATAGGGACATAGTGGCTGGCAGGCACTGAATCACTCACGTCTTCAAGAGCTCGTCCTGCTGGGCCCAAACACCCACGTTGTCAATGCTGTTTTTTTTTTTTTATCCACTTGGGATCAGATAGTACGATGGGCTGTTATGGGGTCTTTTGTCGTGGTTTGAATTTCAGTAGGCTGGAAGAATTATGGCATGACGTCAAGGGTCTGAGCAGAAGTGTGACCCCTGCCCCCCCATCCACCATAAGGAACAAGATCTGTCAGTGTGCTTTATGGTGTAGAGGTGGACTTTTTGAGGATCCAGAGAAATGGTGAGACTCGTCATTTAAAAGCATTTTTCCAGCAGGTTTTCTCTCTACTTCGTCTTTCTCCTTCTTGAGCAGCAGTCATTTGGACGTTAGTGGGGGTCCTCAGCGGGGTCAGATAAGCTCATTTCTGTGTGTTTTTAAAAGGCCAGAAGTGTGACGGTGATACACCAATGCCAGGGAGAGTGTCCTAAACAGCATGGCCTTGATTTCCATCAAGTGTCTTGGACAGAAGCAGGGGTGCTGGACAGTGTTTTCTTTGAAAGTGACCTGGTGCACGGTATAGAAAATGAGAAACAGGGTAGGGCAGTATTAGGTGTGTAAAAAGGATATGATATATTGTGAGAAATGATGATTCAAACCCAGTGTGCATTATTGCTGTGTCAGTTTATTTGAACACAGTGGGATGTGTATTTTGCCTGATACTGACAGCACATGATGGTCCCACCCATGTGGGGGCTCAAAGCCTTTTTTTCCTCTCACTTGCCATACAAATTGCATAGTACTGTATACAGGAAAACTGCTGTGTGAATAAAACAAAGATGATGTGGAACTTTGCATGATACATTAGTGTGTACTTTTCTGTGTCATTTTAAGTAACTGGTAGTATTGATAAGGAACAGATGCAAAGGCAGGCTTTGTGGTGTGAGCCTCGGCGACATTGTGGTGACCAGCCACCTTTCTAATTTGTATGCTTTTCCCTTTGGTATAAGTGACTAATGACAGGACTCGAACACTGTCCAGTTCAGCATTTTGAACACCTAAGAAACTCGAGCTGTATTGTGGGAACAGCAGCTGGCCAGCGTCAGAGAAACTGACTGCCAAATAGTTCACAAAGGAAAGGAGTATGACACATTTTTATAAAATATAGAGCTTTAATTTATTAGTCAGCAACATCAACATCAAAAAGAAAGGAAGTCATGTCTTACAACGTCACCTGTGCTTTGAGCAATAGTTTTCTTTCTCAATGAACCGATTCAACTGAAAAACAACCTTAAACATACACACTTAAAAATGCCAAGAAATTTTACAGCCTTATGTGGAGTGTCCCTGTTCAACCATGAGAAGGAAGGTGCAGCGTGGGCAGTCAGGTACTGCTAGCATCCCGCACCGAAGTGGAAATTGGGCTGTGAGAGAGAAAACTGCTTGTAACTCTGAGGCAATTCATGCCTCTCCTCTGAAGTGCGTTTCACTCCTCTTCTTTGTTCCTCGGGTCTGGAGTCATCTAAAGGAACAATGTGTTCCATTTCTGTGATTCGGTTGTCAAATGAAAAACAACTCAAGCTTTTCGTTTGGCTAAAAATACAGTACACATCCATTTTTCATGCACAAAACAAAGACAGCTTGCCAGTTTTGGTATACTTCACAGTCTGCTGAGACGGTCCGGTGTGTGTATCTACATTGCCACATTTGGAGCCAGGAATTAAACCAAAGCGCAAATGGAAGATGGCATCTGGAAGATGTCTTAGCTATCCCAGCTCATATCATTCATCTGGGACAGCCCAGTGGCTGAAGAATGTCCACATTTTACTGTGGTCATACCCCTGTGGGGCATCATGGGATACGTAGTCCCTTCCCATTGCACTTTAGGGGTGTACTGTGCAAAGTGTTCTGGGACATCAAGTGCCGCCCCCACTATGTGCACATAACCCTACTAACACAACACACAGCTGCCAGGGGTGCACCATCAGCCCGGGTATAAGGTCATTTCTGCCGTTCGATGGTGTTGATTTCCAAAGCACTAAGAAACTTGCATGTTCTCCTCTGGAGGAATCGTTACTGAAGACTGCTGTTTAAAAAACATCTGGAGAATGTGCCACAACATAAATGGTCAAGTCCTATTTACTGACTTTACGACGTTTACGAATCAAATGATTGATGTTTCACACATTTTATTTGTCCCGTTTACCTGTCAACCATTTTTATGCGATCCCCATCTAACAAATATGAGAAGGACATTAAACCGAATGCAGCCCTCTTGGTCTCAAAGGTAATATTCAGAAGAAATATACACGCGTTGCGATGCATTCATTGCAGTTCAAGAAGAGACGGAGTCCACAAACATGAAAGTAACAAATTCCACAAAGGACGACGGAACGCAAAGGCACAACGGAGGCAGAAGAGATGGAGATGCTGGCGATTTTGTGGAAGGAAAAAAAAAAAAAAAAGGTAAAATCTGTAAACCCGGCAGGATTTTGGTTGCTGTTTAAGACGCTGAAACGCAGACATGGAGTTTGTTCTGCTGCCAGAAGTCCCTTGGCTCGCCACGTCTGCTGACCCCCCGCAACCTCGCAGTCTCTGCCTGGTCCAGGCGGGGTACCTCTCATCGTCCACAGCCCTGGGGCTTTCCGTATAATGAATCACTCCATGACAGCACTCCAGCAAATATGTATTGTGACCTCCCATTTATGTTCCCTGTTCCAAGCAACTCATTTCGGTGCACTCTTCTGCTAATGAGTGTAAAGGTCAGTGTACCCTTTAATGCAACAGTGCTGCAGCTGTCAGACGATGCTTTAAAAGATGTAAAATAAAGATGTCTCATAATAACAATAACAATAAAATTAATAATTTTCCCAGAACATACCTATACACAAAGAGCTGTCCTGGCTATTTAAGTACGAAGAAATCCACAGAATGATACTATGTACAACCTACAATAAATACTGTGTATTTTTTTTAATTGTTAAAATGAGCTTCTGTTTATGTTATTTTCTCGCTCCCTCGGATTCCCTCTGAGTCTTTCCCGTCTCCCATTCGAGTGCCGGGGCTCATGTCTCCTGGCTTTCTGTTTGCCCATCATGATTCCGGCGGTTGCGAGGCTTCTTTTGCTCCTGGAGCTCCTTCAGGTCTTTCCCTTTAATGGCAGCCATCATGGGGTCCTTGTGCCCGTTGTTACCCAGCTGCCAGTAGTCCTGACAGTACTGATTGATGAGGCCCATCTCAGGTTGACTGAGTATGGTCAGGAGGTCCTTATACTGGCCTACACTAGGCGTCCAGGGACTGGACTGGAGGGGCATGGGCACCCCGCTCTCCGCCAAAGCACTGTTGACTGCCCGGCCGGACAATACCACCAGCTGCAGCTTCAGCAGGGTATGTTTGAAGTTCTTTTCTGTGGCCGTGCAGTGGTACGTTCCGGAATCAGACAGCTGAAGGGATCGGAGCAGCAGGCCCTGCTCAGTCTTCAGGACTCGTCCATCTGAGCGCATCTGTGGAGGCAAGTGGACACTGCTGAAGTCAACTCTGCAGTAGAGTGATCACAAATCCCTTTCCTCACTGATTTTTTTATAAGCACTTCCTGGACTGTCTTTCCACAAATGGACATGTGGGACAACAGTGTATTAACATTAAAAGAGTGAAAAGAATCACTGACTATTTCCTGCCACTGAGGATTGACTTCTTTCTGAGTGGGCGGTACTCTAGGCGGTCCTGTGTGTGAAGGACAGATGTGAATCCTCTTTCACCAGTCACAATGCACGTTTGTACATCTAAGTGTTAACCAGATGAGGAGTACAACTATGTAAAACAGAAATTCCCTTCCTGAAATAAGAGCAAAGAAAATTTGCTTGTCTAGAGGGGCACATGCCCATTTACGCTCAGTGATTCCAAGAACCTTTGGAGCATATTAACATTGTATTGCTGAACACTGCAGGGTTCAACAAAGGCTGCAGACAGGCCTGTGTGGACTTCTGGACCTTATGAACACCTTACAATCGCCTGATTAGTTTTCTGCATTTTTTTGGCACTTTTCTTATAACCACCTTTATCAGAGTCTTCTTGGTGAATGATACTCTCTTTCACCCATGGAAACACAGGGGCATTATTGTAGTGGATTTTTGGCTGCTTCTCAAAGCCATTGTCCATTGTTCCTCTTCAAAGTGCTCTGTTTGAACACAGATGTCCCCTGTGTCCTTTTTGTTTGACCTTGGACAGTGGCAAGCAGAGACACAAATGGCCGTAACTCAGACCAGATTTGACTGAGTAGAAGAATTTGCCAATAGGCCGTCTTATAGGAGGGTGGTGTTCGTGCCTTGTGCCATCATGCACAATATCAGTTGAACTAAGATCCCACCGTAATCAGAAAACTTTTTCAGAACTAAATGGGTGTGAAGTGACAGTAGGTCTATTTTAAGCTGACAGGTACAGAAAGCGTGATGTTATTGTCCATTTCCAGTTCATTAGACTTAAGTACAACAACAGAAGTAACTAGTGCTCTGAATGAAGTGCATCGTCTTAACCAATACATTCCCCCACTTCAGTAATGCAAAAGAGGTGTTGAAGCTGAAAGTCTTTATGAAAACCCTCGGACAGTGGAGACTGTGAAGCCCTTCCTGGACTGTCTTTCTACAAATGGACACATGGGACAATAGAGTACTAACATCAGAACAGTGAAAAGAATCACTGACTATTTTCTGCCACTGAGGATTGACTTCTTTCTGAGTGGGCGGTACTCTAGGCCAGGGGTAGCCAATCTTATCCGCAAAGGGCCGGTGTGTGTGCAGGTTTTTGGAATAACCTGTAGGTCAGCTGTTCAAACCCAGGTGTGAGGACTCTTTCAGCCAATCAGTCCTCTAATTAGTAATCTAATTAGGGAGTTGCAGCGAACACCCGCATACACACCGACCCTTTGTGGATAAGATTGGTTACCCCTGCTCTAGGCGGTTCTGTGTGTGATGGACAGATGCGAGTCCTTACCTCCTTCTTCTTGTCACTGTTGTCCTTCTGTAAGTGCCACTTGACAGACGCATGCGGAGACTTGGCCTGGCACTCTAGAAAGGTGCTGCTTCCCTCCACCCCATATTGCACCACCTCCGGAGTGTTCTTATTGGCTAGAACAGACACAGCATCAAAGCAGTCATCAGCTTCACATCCAATCATCATCACAGACGCATCAGAGCAGCAGTGCATTAACAATGATGCAGAGTGACATCTCTCTCCTGGTCGTGAATATGAGAGGCCTTACCATTGGAGTTGTAGCCCCTGCACTGTCGGATTGGGTTACCATACTTCACATCCTGACGCCGGCTGCGTCTGAAGGGGTCAGATTAAAATTACTTCAATTATTTCCCGTTAAAAGTAGGCGTCACTACAACAGCTACCTGTGCTAAGGTAGACTTAGCTACACAATCTTTCTCCCTGCAGGATTAAGGCTAACACCTACTATGAATCGGCATAATAATTCTGGTACCTCTACAATTCCATGCCAGTATGGAAGGACCTTCAGGTCTTGCTTTGCTCAGGTGGGTATAATTACTAAACCCTGGGTCATCTCACCTTTTCTGCGACGCCAAGTACCGAGAGCAGGACTTTCCATCCCAGGCGCAGTAGGGGTCCCGGGCCAAGCAGCAGTCAGCGCATGCCTCACCATACATGTCACAGCGATGTAGGGCCAGGTGAGTCACGCCCACCACTGAGGTGACGTATAACTGTTGCTATGGCGAGAGAGAACCAGGAAAAACGTTGAATAGGATTCTTTCCTACTTTAGTGCTTCCAGGTGATGAAGACAAGGACAGGACTTCCTTTAAATAATCAGAGTTTAAAGACACTTACCCTTTTAGATGAGATTTTCATTGTTGTTATTGGAGTGGGAACCTGGAGAAGAAGACGGAAAAGGATAGTTTGTGAGAGAAAGACAATGGGAAAAAGGTATGAATAGCGGACATACTGCCTTCTGGACAACATAAGAGCTTCATAGTTTGTCAGAAGAAGAACGTACTTTGAACACCTCAACCTCCTCCAGCAACAGCTCCTCTGTCTGCAGGTCGTCCCTGGGCAGGACGATCACCTTCTGCACGGTTCCACGGTCTGTGAACCACAGGCAGATACAGAGTGTCACACTCACGCACCTCACTGTATATCCGTCCTCTCTCTGCTCTTCTTCCAATCTGGTCCCCTTCCCCTTCATCCCTCCGCCTTCCTTATCACTCTCTCAGCTCTTTTGTTCCCAAGGCCCAAAGAATGTACTGTTTGAATTCCTCCGTAGACCACAGCAGTATGCAAGTGACCCAAGGTGTTTGGTGACTAACAAAGCACCAGGCTGCAGGCTTGATGCCATCTAATGAAAGGAGGGAACATTCCACCATTCCTGAGCGCATTCAGGCATGATGGCCTCATGTAAGTTAAACAGAGGGCAAGGAACGTCAGCAGAGAGATGCATTCAGGAGTTACATCATTTCTTTTCTATGATGCAAAATAAGGGACAAAAATCATCATTTCATTGACTTGGAGAATTCTCTGAGTGATTCACTGCCCCAAGGAATAAAACTAAACTCTTTCTACTTATGATGATGATGATGATACAAAATCAATCCAATAAAAGGGGGTCCAGTCCAGCTGGCCAGCAGAGTGGTGTATCCTGTGCTGTTGTCCCTATTTAGAGAACTGAAGATTTGCCGAAGATTCTCCTGAATCTAGTGTGTTGCAAAGCTGCGTTTCTGCATTAAGACAAATAGACTGGTGATGAGGATAGATCCGTATTGCCAAGGAGCGGCTCACCTGTGCCCAGGAAGAGCACCTCATAGCTTCCGTCTGCAGCAGTCACCTGGTCCACTGTGATGGTAGTAAACTCGTAGTCCACATTGGTACGCACCACCAGGGGGCGCTTGTGTACTGGATAGATGGCATTGTACATGGCAGGATGGTTCCGCATGAAATTGATGACTTCGTCGGGATAATCCTTGGTGGACTTCATGTTGGGGGTGAAAGTACCCCCAGGGCACTGTGGGTATAAAAATATGAGCTTTAACTGTTGTAAGCATAGATACAGTGTAACCTGAACTTCAACCATTATAACTTCAGGACACCATGCAGTGAAAATAGAAGTTTTTATGTAATATAAATTTATTAAAAATGGAAATAAATCCATATAGAGACTCCTTGAAGATGCAGCATGCAGAAAGAGAAGTGGTAGATGGTCAAATGCAGCTGTAGTAAATTGATCCTGTCGGCTGGCCTTGTCACCATGCGGGATCTCACCGTTCCAGGTCTTGGATAAGGTATCTTCCCAGTGTAGGCCACCCACTGGTAGTTGGGCCCTTCCTTGTGAGCGAAAGGCCCGTTGAAGACCATGCGGATGTCAGCCATGGAGTAGACACACACTGCTGATCCCTTGAACACAGATCTGTGAGGTCAAGAGGAGACACTAGGTCAAAGTATGTGAGTATGTGGGTGTATTGTTACCATGACTACTTCAACAAAGTCAGTGATAACATACAGCAAAAGAGGCACATATTTTGACATTGTAAGTGGTAACTAATCCCCCCCACTGGACGGTTAACTGAATGGCAACAGAAGCAAGTTTTTTGGACCCTGCCAGCAAATCCAGGTTTATACTTTACTGGCAGTTCACCGGTCAAGGTTCCCATCAACCTCGGCCTGGAGAATGACAGGAACAAACAAGTGCTCAGGAGCACAGGTGTTCATTCACGCATCTCCACTTTTTCATTTTATTTGATATCTCCAGCTACACGGCGCCCTTGAATGCTTTAATGGTTTCTGGCTGATCGATGGTTTACCGCTGCTTTTAACTGCTGTGTGGTATGAGAAGCTTCCCAATGGGACACCAAATCATCACTTTATGGGATGGTGACTCATATGTGTTGGGCCACACTGGCTCAGTTTGTCTACACTTGTGTTCTTAAGAATTTCTCAAGGAACTTTAAGGCTTTCTTTGGGGAGTGGAAGGACGGGAAACAAGAGTGTGTTGGTGCTGCTCCTTGTGTTCGGTGGAGTGCCCTGAGTCTACACACCCTGAGACAGAGAACACCCCATAGATGACTGGGTTCTTCGTATCCTGCGTCTGCTGTATGTACACGTCCCCTAGAAGACAGGAAATTACATGTTAGTGTGACTCTATCCCAAAACAGTACATTCCAGCCATGCACTTCATGGGATAATGTTTGCAGATGCTGTTGTGGCATGTGGCCTTCTGTAGAGTGGATGACATCTCCATATGAATTAAGTGAGGAGGGATTCAGCTCAGTCTTCCAAAAATGACCACCAAAATTAGGAATGGAGCCCAAAAAGAAGAATTAAAGGTGGAACTCGCTTCAGCAATCTCTGCCACATCTCATTCTAGGATCCTTGCACTCATTCCCAACAGCTACGCTGTCTGTCCCTCTGTCTGTCTTATCTCGGATATAGGTGACATTTTACAATAGAGAGGTTCGACATACTACAGTGCTTGCTTCAGTTCAGGCTCATGTACATTGAAATCCTGCTGGCGTTGCAGCATCTGGCCCATCATATTCCCCAGCATCTGGGAATTTGGCTCAGAATAAATGGGTGACAAACTGCCACATTCCACAGGAAATGGTTTCAGAGCTGTGGGATGGAGGCCTGGGTGGCCTGAAAGGGAGAGAGGACCCCGTAACACGGGCACCGCGCCGCAGCCCCTCTGTGGGAATGCTGGGCCGAGCCGCATGGCATGAACCGGAGCTTCATGGGAATCCCAAGATTCCCAGGCCCAGTCGGATAGGAGCATGGAAAGGAAAAGGAGACACAGATCAATCAGTCTACAGAGAGCGGAGAACTGTGGCTGACTGAATGAGGAAAGAGTGGAATGCTGATGGCAGGGACCAGAGACAGGAAACAAAACCATCTTCAGGCCACACAATGATGCTCCAATATGAGGTGTGCTAGTGGTCAAGTCAAAAAATACATGGTTGTATGGATGGTTGCTGGAAATAATGGGTGATTTTAGCTGAGGGTTTGAAATGGCTAAGCTAACACACTTTGGCAGGCATAATAGCATAGTTTTACACCAACATAAAGATCATTTAAACATCATTTTCTTTGGCTGCCTAAGACTTTTGCACAGTACTGTTCATACAAAAAAATCTGTTGTGACTTAATTACTGGGGAATCATGGGGGTCCTAAGGCTAAACCAGTTGAAAACCACTGTTCCAGTCTTTGATTGTGTTTGCGGGTATGAGCATGCATGTGCCCTGTCATGGTCTGGCATTAAATCCGGGGAGTAGCCCAGCTTTGTGCGCCGTGCTGCCCGGGACAGGCTCCAGAGGCTTCCCATACCCCTGAGCAGGATAAGCTGTTAGATAACAGTCAGCCTGAACAGTCAATCAACAAGGAAGATGTTAAATTACTGGAGCTGAGGGAATGGGGAATCTATAGCAGCCAATGTTATGGTTTCCAAAATAAAAAGGCAGTCTGCGCTTTAGCTTCCAAGATGTGCTATTATGATTAAACACTCATTTCATTCCTCTAGCGGGGATGTGACAGGTGAGGAGAACAAGCTGCATGGTGGATTCACTTTCAGCAGTCAGCAGGTGGCTAGAAAACTTAGAACAGGCAGTTAGAGAGGCAGATGGAAATCACTCAAAGGATGCAGGGAAGATGTTGCATCATGTTCTCTGCTTTGGGCCCTTCTTTCGGATGTTTGACAGACACACACCCACCCGTCACGGAAAACTGACAGCAGGCCCTGTGGGATATGTGCTTGGATAGATTACTCATGACTCAAGTCAATTTTCAATCATTCATGCTATAAGTTAAAATATAGAGAAAGGGAGAAAACTTCACATTTCATTAGCAGTAAGGATAAAAAGTCACCTCCTACAAGAGCCACTGTCACATCTGCCATCTGAGTGTTCCCCCTCTAAGGGGCTTCCTGCTTGTGAGCTTGTTTTCACAGCAAATAATCAATAACAGAAGGGGAGGCGTAATGCATGTGTTTCCAATACCAGACCGAGCCCCCTGTGACAAGGGGCCCACTCAGATGGGGGAGAGAAACACCCCTTAGTGTGCACACCACCACGATACAGGCCTGCTCACAAGGGGGAGAGAAACACCCCTTAGTGTGCACACCACCATGATACAGGCCTGCACACAAGGGGGAGAGACACGCCTCCCAGTGTCCAAACCACCATGACAGAGGTCTGCTCACAAGGGGGAGAGACACGCCTCCCAGTGTCCAAACCACCATGACAGAGGTCTGCTCACAAGAGGGAGAGAGACGCCGCCTAGTGACCAAACCGCCATGACAGAGGTGTGCTCATATGGGGGAGAGAGACACCCCTTAGTGTGCACACCACCATAATAGAGGCCCAAAGTTAATCAAGCCTAACAGTAATTAAAAACACATCTACCTGACAAGTGAAGGAATGACAGGACTTTCCTTCTCCCTCCCCTGGCTTTGCAAGGCAGCAAAAACACTCATTTCTATGGATGTATTTCATCTGGAAGTTCGCCTTTTCTCCAGCCCCCCCCCAGCCAGCTCCTGCTGTGCCTGCACAGGCATGGGGCCCCTGAAGGCAGCCTCGCCCAGCCAGCTTTCCTGGCAAGAGCAGTGTTCCTCCAAGCTGCCCCCCAGGTGAGGCTGCATGGGGACTGCTTCATGGGCCTATGTGCTTTTCCAGCCAGCCCAGGGCTTAGCGAAAAGCCTTCATTGTTTTTTTGGTTTATCCTTTTTTTTCTAGGAAGTCCAACCCCCCCTTGATACATGCAATAATCCATGGATACAAACTCCCTTTTGTTTCACTCTACAGTTGTTAAGTCCAAATTATTAAAGAACCCCATTAAGTTTGTCATTTTCCATCTATAAAACCTTGCACATGAAATGAGGGTCTTTTGCTTTGTATTTTCTCAAAGAGTGTCTTCCTGCAAACATCTCTGGCAATAAATCCAGTAAGAGCTGGAACTGGTGCCTTGATGGACCAGAGGGTATGGTCCGACCGGCTGTTGGAGCTGTGGGGGCCCGGACGATCTCCAATGGCATTTCAGAGCTCATGCTGACCTCAGATTTACAGCTGCACCAGCTGGACTGCGGCCCCGGTGTGGTGGCAGCTCGCGACGTGCTGTCCACCAGCCCCCCGAGTATGGAGCACCCATAGAGAGGGCGGCAAATAAAGACTCCCTCCTGTGCTGTTTAACAATGAGGCCAGAGCACCTGCTTTAAAATATCTGTGCGCCTGTTAAAAGTGCCAACTGAAGGAAACCAGAGCTGAGGCAACCCTGCAGTGGGATTTAAGGTGACACTGTTGGATATTATGGAGGCACGACCCCCCCACCCCTGACCACGCTGGAGTCAATCCTGGATCAGGTGCTAAAGAGGCTCAATCTAACAGCCAGGAGTTACCATGAACATGGCTGCTGCTTGCGAAGATGCAGGAGGAGTAGATCGATCATCTTCTGGTTTAGAGAGGCCATTTTCTTAGGGAAGAGTTAGCAGTAAGAGCTTGCAGATGGGAGGCTCTAAACGCTTGTTCTCCAACTTCATGTGCTTCCCAAAGCCTTGGTGTCCAACACGATGGGAATGTAGTAGAATCCCATTTAGGTACAGATAATGTCATAAGACATGGCAGACAGATGGACATGAAGTCACTCTGCACTGAGCAGTCTTTCCCATCATGTAAGCTGAAACACCAGCTTAACAGACCCCACCACAAGAGAGACATTTCCATTGAAAAACCAAACACATTTTGTAATATAGGAACCAGTCCTTCTGCACCCTCCTTTCATCCAGCATCAGAAAACACATGCAAAGTGCCACCCATGATGCCTGAAAGGGCTTGTAACTCCAAGCTGTAACACCTTCTGCGTGACAGAGCAGCTGTTAGGGGTTTTTGGGAATTGTGTAATTCCCTCTCCCACCAAACGGATTGGAGATATTATGTGCACCAGCTGACAAATTACAGCATTGGAACATTGTACAATAAAACTTTTCACTGGGTCAGACATTGGAGCATTAGGGGGTATCAGGTCACAAAGATCCCCTCATCACCGTCCTCTCACTCCGCCCTGGCCATCACCGTCCTCTCACTTCGCCCTGGCCATCACCGTCCTCTCACTCCGCCCTGGCCATCACCGTCCTCTCACTCTGCCCTGACCATCACTGTCCTCTCAAAATTTCCTGGCCATCAACCTTCCTCTCACACTTCCCTGGTCATCACTGTCCTCTCACCCTTCCCTGGTCATCACTGTCCTCTCACCCTTCTTTGGCCATCACTGGCCTCTCACACTTCCCTGGTCATCACTGGCCTCTCACTTTTCTGCTGGTCCCCATTTGGAAATCAGCCCAAACACTCCAGCCACATTCATGTCAGCAGCTCAATTTCCAGCCCTTCATTTCCACATTAGTTGAACTGTATACTCCCCCAATACCCAAAGGAAAAAAGACACAGGGGGCAAAATAGCAGCAGTGGGGGTAGATTTGGGGAAGTGAAGCAGCCCAGGAGAACCTCTGTATAGGGGATTGTTTCCCATTTCTCTTCACATTTTCCTCTGAAACTGAGCTGACCTCTGCTAGCCAAAGGAAGGCAGTAGATGCACGTAATAAGATCCATACCGACCCAGGAGGGCTTTCCTGGAAAGGTTTCTACTCTGTAGCTCTGTTAAGAGAAGCCTTGCGATATAAAAATCTGTGACATTAAGTGGCTTAGACAGGGGTATAACCTCTGACTAGAGTTTGGAAATATATTTCTGAGTCTGGTCCAATGAGTCTGACCGACAGGGACAGCAGCAGAGCAACTCCTCAAAGACAAGCAGCGGAGATTAAAGATACGAAACCATGCTCTGAAACACTAAAGCTCTGAATGGGATCAGGAAAGCATGGAGGGGCCAGAGTTTGGCCTTCCTGCGACACAGACACACACACACAGACACACAGACACACACACACACATACATTTGTATTCATATCACTGTAGGGACTGCCCATTCATTTCTATGGGCAGAACTGTAATCTCAATAACAACAACCATTACCCCGAAAAGGTGGTCCCCAGAACATCAAAATAACAGGTTTTTATCACATTGTGGAGACTTTTGGTTTACACTGTGTAATGTATATATCACACACACACGCAAACATTGTAGGGAACTCACGGAGCTCATCGAAGTGTGTCTCAATGCCGTCGCTCCCCGGCACAGAGCAGATGAGCCGTGCTTTCAGAAAGGTGCTCCATTTATTGACCAGACAGCAGTGGCCCCCATCGTCATTCTGTGGGGAAAGGGGGGGGGGGGGGGGGCAGGCCCAGAGCTATGACAATGCACATGCCCAGGGCTTCAGTGCAGTTTAAATAAAGGAAAACTAACGCGTCGTAAGTGACAGCTTGGTGCAGGCCCCCCTCCCTCACTTGTGCCAGAGACCCCCCCCCGCCAGCTCTGGAAAGCCACCAGCCAACATCCTGCAGGTGAGCACAGCCCATTTTATGTGATTTACAATTTCACCCCCCACAAGCACCACATTCGCTTCTAAATATACTCGCCTCGGTCTAAGACTTTGCATCTTTTGGGGAAGAAGCATAATGCCCTCAAAATTTAGCACAAACAAATCGCTTGCGGTGAATCCGCCCCTATTTCCCATATTATGTGACAATATTTCACATTTCAAATTAGAGAAAACATAACTTGAAATACAAGGATACTAAATATGCCCGTGCTCCCAAATGCAGCCCCTGAATTCCTTCAGTTTTCCATTTGTGTTTCTGCTTCATTTGCATTCCTGGGCCCAGATGCGAGGGGGTCCCATAGCTGGTGTCACACTGGGAGAGTAGGAAGTTTGGTCCTGCCTCTGGGGCCGTCCTGCTCCGACAAACACAGCAGGGCAGGCAGCTGGAGAGGTGCTTTTTCCTCTGCTAGGTAAACACTGCTCTGTGTGTGTACACAAACAGCCCACAGAGATGCGCCATAACCTCTCCGTTTATCCACAATGACTAAACATCACCCTGATTTGTTGGTGCCGGCCTACTGCCCTGTAGCACAGCTCTCCTGGGGTTGCCATTTTCCTTCATGCTTCCCTAAGCAGGTCCATAGGGATCCCTGGGCTTCCCCAATGAGAGAAGACCATAGGAGTTTAGGGGAGGTTTTCAAAGTCTTCTCCCTGCATTGATTATTTTGATATGAGCACTGCAGACCATGCCGAAGCATGTCAGGCACACAGGACCCAGGAGGGGGGGGACGGTTGTTGATTTTGGGCTGCGCAAACTCACGGACGCTATCTGCCGCCCCCATGTCGCCGGCGTCAGCGCCATGGGCTGCGGCGACTCACCAGGCAGATCCGTCCGATGCGGGACTGAGTCACCGGACTCTGGCCGACCTCGGATGACTTCTCACGGAAGAAGAAGTAAAGCTTGTCGTCATTTCGTTCCGCACTGTCGGGAATGAGGTGCACGTGGACGAACGAGGGGTCTGGAGGAGAGAGAGAGTGACTAAGAGGCAAGCAGCAGGTGTGGAAGGAGCTAGGTGCAGACGGACCGCTCTACTCCTAGTCAGCTTCTTCTTTCCTGTTACAGGCCTCTGGTTCATGTCCCGCATCTAACACAGTGTCAGTCTCTAATAAGACTGTTTTACACTGTTTAGCACAGCATTGCACCAAATTTTAACCATGTTACATCATAAACTAAGGTTTCAACACAAATCCTAGCTGCTGCATGTGAATTTCATATAACACTGTCCCTAATAACACATTAGGCATTGCCTTTATAATATTGCTTTAAATATAAAATTTTACCCTGGGCCTTGTTTATAAAGAGCTTATACAACATTACACACTATAGCTCCAGGAAACCTGACTGACTAAATGAAATAAAGGATGAGATTTCATGTGTGGGTCTGAATAAGGAGCTATTAAGATCTAACTCTGCTGCATCTGTTCCACTGGAAACAGATGTAAAAAGAGGATCCAGATGAACTGGTACCATTTAGCCATCTTGAGTTGTACTGGTCTGTACGCATGGCGGTCTGCTGTCCCAGAGTCCGAAAAATGGCAGAATCAGTCCCCATGAAGTCGATGTAGACACCGGCATACAGCTCACCATCTGCAGAAAGAAGAGTGGGACCCTGGATACCACAGACCTTCCACACTCGTTCTCATGTTCAGACTGCTGCACCACTGGCACTCAGCACAATGGATCCACTTATAGAAGCCTGGGCACCACACACACTGGGTCATGGGTGTGTCCCCCCCACCCCCAAAACACAAAACCTTGTGCAAATTAATTGAAACAAATTGTCACACAGACATGCATGCAGTGGCCTGGGACCTGCTGGTCTGCACAGGTAACAGGGCAGAGAGTATGACAAAGGAGGCACTGTGCCCAAGGACTGGCAGGCCTGCTTAGGTGGAGTTAGAGCTGGGTGGATGGACAGATGAGGCACTGTGCCCACGAAGTGGCAGGCCTGCTCGGGTGGGGTTGGAGCTGGGTGGATGGACAGAGGAGGCACTGTGCCCTCAGACCAGCAGGCCTGCTCAGGTGGAGTTAGAGCAGGGTGGTATGACTGAGTGGATGGACAGAGGAGGCACTGTGCCCACAGACTGGCAGGCCTGCTCGGGTGAGGTAATAGCTGAATGGTATGACTGTACTTCAGCCAAATTGTCACACAGACATGCATGCAGTGGCCTGGGACCTGCTGGTCTGCACAGGCAACAGGGCAGAGAGTATGACAAAGTTGGCACTGTGCCCAAGGACTGGCAGGCCTGCTCAGGTGGAGTTAGAGCTGGGTGGATGGACAGTGGAGGCACTGTGCCCACAGACCGGCAGGCCTGCTTGGGTGGGGTTAGAGCTGGGTGGATGGACAGAGGAGGCACTGTGCCCACAGACTGGCAGGCCTGCTTGGGTGGGGTTAGAGCTGGGTGGATGGACAGATGAGGTACTGTGCCCTCAGACCGGCAGGCCTGCTCAGGTGGAGTTAGAGCAGGGTGGTATGACTGAGTGGATGGACAGAGGAGGCACTGTGCCCACAGACTGGCAGGCCTGCTCGGGTGAGGTAATAGCTGAATGGTATGACTGTACTTCAGCCATCCAGGTATGTTTCAGCTTAATGCTCTGGGGTTTGAGTGCCTTCGTGTGTTGTTATCTTGGGGTGTCCTCTGGGTTTCCAGAAAATGCACCATTTCTCCCAGAAAATTGTTACAATTACAAATGTTTTGGTATACATGTTTATTTCCTTTATGTGCATTGGAACAACATAAAAACTGAGGAAAAAAAGCCAAATTTGACATAATTTCACACAAAACTCAAAAACTGGGCTGGACAAAATTATTGGCACCCTCAACTTAATATTTGGTTGCACGCCCTTCGGAAAAAATAACTGAAATCAATCGCTTCCTATAACCATCAACAAGCTTCTCAAGCCTCTCAACTGGAATTTTCGACCACTCTTCTTTTGCAAACTGCTCAAGGTCTTTCAGATTTGAAGGGTGCCTTCTCCCAACAGCAATTTTGAGATCTCTCCGTAAGTGTTCAATCGGATTTTGATCCAGACTCATTGCTGACCACTTCAGAACTCTCCAGCGCTTTGTCTTCAACCATTTCTGGGTGCTTTTAGAAGTATGTTTGGGGTCATTGCCCTGTTGGAACACCCATGACCTCTGACGCAGACCCAGCTTTCTGACACTGGGCCCTACATTGCGCCCCAAAATCTTTTGGTAGTTTCATGATGCCTTGCACACAGTCAAGGCATCCAGTGCCAGAGGCAGCAAAACATCCCCAAAATATCTTAGAACCTCCACCATGTTTGAGTGTAGGTACTGTGTTCTTTTCTTTGTAGGCCTCATTCCATTTTCTTTAAACAGTAGAATGATGAGCTTTATCAAAAAGCTCTACCTTGGTCTCATCTGTCCACAAGACGTTCTCCCAGAAGGATTTTGGCTTCCTCAAGTACATTTTGGCAAACTCCAGTCTGGCTTTTTGGCCAGTTGCTGTTGTGAACTTCTTGATTATGTTGCGCACAGTGGACAAAGGAACATGAAGATCTCTGGAGATGGACTTAGCCTTGAAATTGTTGATATTTTTCCAGAATTTTTGTTCTCAAGTCCTCAGATAATTCTCTGCTCTTCTTTCTGTTCTCCATGCTTAGTGTGGCACACACAGACACACAACAGAAAGGTTGAGTCAACCTTTCTCCACTTTAACTGGCTTCAGGTGTGATTGCTATATTGCGCATCATGAACATCATATGCTTGAAATAAAATGATTTACCCACAATTTTGAAAAGGTGCCAAAAATTTTGTTTGGCCCATTTTTGGAGTTCTGTGTGAAATAATGTCAAATTTGGCTTTTTCTTTTTTTTCTGTTGATCCAATGCACATAAAGGAAATAAATATGTGTATACCAAAACATTTGTAATTGCAACAATTTTCTGGGTGAACAATTCTAGGGGTGCCGATAATTTCAGCCATGACTGTATATATATATATGACACAACTTGATTCAATTAATTTGCACAAGGGTGTAGCTTCACAGTATCATCACTTGGGTGATGTAGACATTAAAAAATGGGCAGAAAAAGGGTTAGGGAAGGTGAAGAAACACATACTGGAGACTGAGTCAAAGGTGGATGACGCAGAAAAGACTGAGGAGTCACTGAGGAGTCGTATTTCAGGGACAGGGGTGACATGGAGCAGGTTTGGGGAGCACTGGCACTGAAAGATTACAGGGGAAAACTTGGGTGGAGGGCAGACCACAGAGGGGCGTCCTTGGAACAGTTGCTGGGACCTCCTGAGAAAGGATGTTATTTCCGGGAAGAATGGGTCACAGGGCGGGTCTGGGTTGGGCTAATCAGCTGGGAGGAGGGTTCAGGGTGGGGGGTAGGTTCCTCACAGCTGCCAGTGTTTGATGTGCGAGCTGGTGGCCCTATAGCCCAGCAAAGGGCTGGCAGCCGGGGGTTAGCTGTGTGAGGGGTGAAATGACAGGCAGGTCGAGCTCTCTGGGGGGGGTGTGTGTGTGTGGGGGGGGGTGCGGTTGAGTGGCAGCAGGCAAGGCAGCAGGGCATGAATTGAGGATTGAGCTCTCTTCCCTTTCCCATTCCCTACATCCCTTAGCTCCAATTCGCCATGGAGGCTATTGCAGGGGGGGCAATAATGTGGGCAAGCAGTTTGCATGAGGTGGCAAGACGAGCTGCAGGATCCTGCCAGATGAACAAAGCCCCATTACAATGGGAACGCATTAACCCTCACGATTTTGGTACTGCGGTGCTGCTTTTTGGGGTATTATGCCACTTTCGGATGAGTGTTAATTGCATAAGTGTATAATTTAACCAGCTGGTATTTTGCACTACTCAAGGAATGTGACCCGCTATAATCTCTGTCTCCATTCTCTCCATCTACAAAAACACAGAATAAATCTCACATGGGAAAAAGGGGAGTACAGTCCGTCATTAACAAATTCCACCAAAACATTTTACCAGTCGGATAAAAAAAGTATCATTCAAAAGGGATAAAAGCAGGGGTTCTCGAATGGGGGACGCTGCACAGGGACATGGGGACACATCATCAGCCTCCCCCTCCCTCCAGGAAAATTTTATCGGGAGCAGTGGACCTTGGCTTTGTGTCGCAGATGGAATTTGGACCTCAGGGAAAAATAGTTGAGAGTTCCTGGTCTAGAAGGCTGTGAAGATAATCTACTGGGCTGGGAAACTGGAAGAATCCAATGAAATGGACAGAGTTGCACCATGCATTCCAATCCCAAGAGCTTCCATGGCTGGTTATGGCCTCGAATGATGAGCAGACAGATACTCACTGATCAAGGCAGAGACACTGTTGAGTTTGGGGTCGTAAGAGCACTTCCCTTTCCCAGAATCCAGTTTGTCAGCCTCCAGCTGGAATATGTATTCCTGGAAAGCATAAAATAGCTCTCATTAATAATTCCATTATCCACATTAAGCCATATATATATATATTGATTCCCTTTTGCAAAGTTGCATTAAGTAGTGTTTGGGCTTTGATTCGATCTCTTGGATCAAACCCTTAAAATACCGAGAGTTAGTCGTAGATCAGATTGTGCTGCACCCAGGCCATCCACGTGCTGGGGAAACCTGCGATGCAGCAGACTGCAGCTGGATGCCTGACCCTCCCACACTGGGCAGGCCTCTCAATGAGGGGGCGAGCAGCAAGCCCTCTCCATGAACTGACAGCTGTTCTAACCCCGAGCGTCTAGTAGCCTGAGAGCCGGAAGCCGCAGTAGCATGACAGACAGAAACAGAGGGAGAGCGAGATGTTCCCATTTTCGTCCAATCATTCCTATTGTTTTTAGAGGTTCAATTCTCAGTCTCAACTAAATCATCAAAAATCAAAATCAATCGTGTGCTGGTGATGGAACATTGAGAACAATATACAAGCTCCATGGCACCTTAGATGTCAGAAGATATCTAGATAGTCAGAAGACATGTGGTTAGAAGATAGCAGTTTGTTTGTAACAAGGAATGAGCTTCATAAGAATGAATAGCATATGGAGATGTTTTAAGTATCATGTGGTCTTCTTAGTCTACATGCTATCAACAGGAGCATGTCCTTTTAGTTCTCCTAGGATGAAGAACCGCTAAGTTGACCAGAAGTGGACCTGAAACTTTTAATTGTGATGCCTTGTTTGATTGGGTAAATGGCAACAGAGCTTCTTGGCCACAGTGGCATCAAAGCTGAGACTCACTAAGGCAGGGGTCTCCAACTCTGGTCCTGGAGAGCTACCTTCCAGTAGGTTTTCTATCCTACTTGGCTTCTGATGAGCCACACCTGTTCTCAGGTAAATACCAGGAACAGGTGTGGCTCATCAGAAGAAAAGTGAGACAGAAAACCTACTGGATAGTAGCTCTCCAGGACCAGAGTTGGAGACCCCTGCACTAAGATACAAGTAACACATGCTTCCTTTTGTTACCACGGTTACCGCTCTTGCACCTCAACTAATTAACACTGACAAACTCGGACGAATTCAGATTCCATGCAGACGTTCAGACTCTGAAATCAAGTTTCACATGCCATAGATCACCCCACAAAACCTTAATTAAAACTGATGATGACAAAGATATTAAGGTTTAAGGAATTAAACTGAATGCCAAGAGAAAGATGAAATTTGGACAACGCAGAACAGCGAGGACTCATGTTTTGCTGAAGAGATGAAATAAGATACTTGTCAAAGAGAGAGTTCAACCCTCCCCAAGGTGTATCAACACAAAACACATGGAGGAAAACGCAGGCAGCCCAGGAGAGAGTAGGTGTCTGAGCTGTGACCCACAGTATGACACCACCTCTGGGTGAACACATGAAATGACACCACAGAGTAAATAGTCAGATTTATTCTGGTTTCTGTTCTTCCCACAGAGGCAGGCAGTCACGGGCTCTATGCTCCGAAATACATCAGTTTTATTATCATATCCTGCTGTCCACCTTGTTAAAATATCAAATACTCCACTTAATATGTAAAACAGACAGAAACTGATGACGTCCGCCAAGTCCCTTCTCGCTGCGTCAGCTGGATAACTTCTCCACTTTCCCAATTTTTTAGAAGTTCAAACTTGCTGCAATATTTAAATGATATCAAATGCATGAAAGGAACCTTCAGTGTTTCAGTCACTCATCTGCTTTCATTCAATGAAACAGAAATCAGCTGTACACCACATACTTCTGCAAGTATTATATGGATGTGCGTTTTACAAGGTTTGTTTGAGCATGAATATTTACTCTCAGGGACCCATCTATTAAGCTCATCTGCCCTCTAACGCAAACGGCCTGCTCCTCCAACAGCAAATCATGTGGCTGTAACTGAATACATACAGCACACAGACAGGGTCAAGAGGGTCACTTACTGTTAGACTGAGCTTCAGAGTGGCTAAGACCCCTGACCTAAGCGATTCTGAAAGTGGTGTCATGTGGTGCCAGACGTGGTTGTTTCAGCATCTCAGAAACAGCTATCCTCTGGGATTTTCATGCACTATAGTGTCTACAGCTTACACAAAATGGTGCAATGAATGGCAAAAATAAAAACATCTGGTCAGGGGCATTGTTATATCTGAAAACACCTTGTTTAATGAGAGAGGTTAGAGAATGGCTAGGCTCTAAGCTAACAGAAAAGCCATAAGTACAAGCCCTTAATACTCTTAATTAAAGAGGTTCTGAAGGCAAAAGTGCATCCAATCTGGCACGGGATCGGCGTACCTAATAAAGTGCTCAGCAAAGTGGAGAATTCAGGTCCAGAAAGTACAAATCCAGACCAATATTTGGTTTCAACCCAGCTGAGCATAAAGAGTCAAAGAGCAGTCAACTGGTTGGTTGAAACAAAAATCTTGCTCTGGATTTTTGGACCTGAACTTTCCACCTCTGGTGGCCAATGAGTGCATTTTGCAGTTGATGATATTGTCAGGGGGTATCCACATCCTTCAAAAATGACTTGCCAACAATTTATCAATCTGCTAAAACTGCTGGCTATTGGGTATATTACCGTAATTTCCGGACTATAAGCCGCTACTTTTTTCACTTGCTTTGGACCCTGCGGCTTATACAACGGTGCGGCTT
>JAODJU010000130.1:27740945-27751530 GCA_026776725.1 Gnathonemus echidnorhynchus | reverse complement strand
AGCCCCCCCCCCCCCCCCCCAAAGCAATGGATGTATTGTCCAATCAGCACGGCTAACCATCAGTGCTACACCTGCCTAATAAAAGTGAAAAGCTTAGAACTACCCAGAACTGCACCCCTCCAATAAGCCAAGCCACATCTTGCACCAATCCCCCCACACACCTTTGCCTAAGGCCCCCAAATGAGACTCATAGCGTAACCCACACCAGTTCCATTGCATTTTCACACCGAGGGCAGCCAATGAGTCTTTGTGTTGCATTTTCCATCCCGAAGGTTACGCGTTTCACCTTTCCGTGCCTTTTCTGCGTGTGGCCGGCTCCCCACTGTGACACGGGTTTTCCCAGAGCACTGTCACTGCTATACGGATCAGGTTTTTAATGGGCGTCTCAGGGTATTTGGCTACCGCACGACGTTCCTGCCTCCCGGTGGCACTGAGGCAGGCTGACACGTCACCTCGGCCTGCTCCGCGCTGATTATCCTCCGTGATGGGGCTGTGAAAGTCTCGCTAACACGGAGCCCGGTCCAAGACAGCCTCTAAGTCAGCGACACAGCTGAGAGGGCCCTGGCAAAGCCTTCCCTCTCTCCGTTATAATGGCCACACAGATTTGTGTAAATCCATTACGAAGACTGCAGAGAGTGCTGGAGGCGGTGATAATGGGTGTAGAAGGACAGATCTCCAGTTTGTCTGCCGCTTTATCCGGACAGCAAGAAGCCAGGCCCCCTTTAAGGGCCCATTTTAATCCCTTTCTATGCTGTGTCACCATCTTTGCAAGGGGGTCCCCCATGTCCTTCCTGTTTATTTTTCGGCCACAAAAAGCCCCTCCTCACGGTTCCCCTTGTAGGGGGTCATTCAAACATATTGCGCTGGCAAGCATCACACGCTCCGCAAAGCCAGAGTGCCAAAATGTGTGTGTGTGTGTCAGAGTGTAGGCGCGTTTGTGTGTCTCAGGGTGGGTGTGTGTGTGTGTGTGTGTCAGTGCGGGTCTCAGTGTGTGTGTGTGTGTGTGTGTGTGTCTGAGAGGGGGGGGGGGGCAGTGGGCTGTTGGTCTCTCTCCAAACAAGCCACATGCTCCTAATCACATATTGAGTTGAAAAAAAAATTGGAAACATTATACAGCTTCGGGCAAAAAAAAAAAAAAAGGCCCTCAGTGTTTGAGGTCCATCCCTGGGAAGACATACGGGAATCACATAGGTCTCCACGTTGTCGCCTGGGATCTTCCAACACAAAACCCACAAATCCCAAGGAATAAACATCCAGAGAGAGCGCAGGCTGAGGGAAGTACTCACGTTGGTGTCTTTCCCAGACAGAACACACTCTGTCTTCCTCTGCTGGGACACGGGCCAGTGCATCTGAAGGGAAAGAAATGGCATTTTATAGCAATAACATAACTCAACACAGCCTCCAATCCACATCAATTTGTTTTATACTTTTCGGAGCCACGCGGGGGACTCTGCCCAGATGAGTAGTACTCCCAAATGACCTACTTACGGTGTTTCTCTACAAAATTTGCAGAGGGTGAACGAGCTCCAGTATAAGATGAATATGGGTGCATCCAGATGGCACCTAGACACAGGGTGTGAGTGGCCGAGGGGGGGGATGACCGGAAGGCAGTTTTACAGGGCGGGGGTCTTACAATGAGAGGCTCCTTGTTGATGTCGTGTAGGTCCAGGGACAGGATGAAGTCCTTGCTGCCCACATACATGCGGTCATGGTCCTCGTCCATGCGCAGGATGCGGTAGTCGGTGCTGTTGAGCAGGTAGGTGAAGTGCTGGGCTGACCCTGTGGCCCTCAGGTCTGGTGGGGGCAGGGAGAGGAAGAGCCTTATTAGGAGACGCATACATAACACACACATTCTGCTGGCTGCCAAGGCCGTTCCGGAGTTCAGAGAGTACTAAGGTGAGCGCTTTTTCCCCGTAGACATTTTTATTTTTTAAATTTCTGAGGAATAGGCTGAGAAAACAAACAAGGTGGCATTTGTAAGCACGGAGGTCAAACTGGGAGCAGCAGAGGAAACAGTGTTCATGGTTTGGTAAAAACACACAGACAAACCAAACCTCAACACGTGATTATAGGCCACGGCGTGACCATGGTGTTCTGCTGCAGTACCTCCGACCATCAACACTTCACAGGCCACTGCCCCCCCCACATAAACACCACCCGCCCCCTACTCAGGTTAGCCACTGTCAAATCATATAACCTGTCCCTTCTTGTCCATAGCTTTTTTAAGCCACTCGTAACCTCAGACCTTTTTTAGGTTTTTTTTTTTTTTGGTTTTCCTCACACACTATAATTATGACCATTCTTAGGGCCGTCTCAGAAGTGTCCAAATTATCCCTTTCTCCTTCGGTCTGGTGTACAACACAGGGGGCACTTTGCACAAAATTGTTTACATGGAAGCAGATGAAAGCCAACAGAAACCATCATAAAGTCATTGATGTGACCCCCCCCCCACACCCACAATGTTACTATGCTGCAAGGACCACATCTTGAACCTACAACCAACCAGTATTTGGAGCACATTGGAGGGGTGGGGGTCATTCACAGGACATCCGGATAATCATAAACGGTCGTCTGCTTTGGAGCCAAAGTCAAAGCACTACAAATATAAATGTCATTCACATTCAGCTAAAAAAAAAAAAGGTCAGCTGCTGGTCTGAGGCTGCATCTTTAAGCTATTCACCTAATAAGGGGATATAATGTTACCGCTTCCACAAATACAGTTAATAATAAAATGTGCAATGTACCTTTCAAAAAGCCATGAATTCCTGACTAAACCACTGTGACTCCTCTCTCCGGTTTATCGTCACGCCTTTCAGGAAGTAGCTAAAATACCTCCGAGCAACTTGACAAAATGTCACATATCACAACAGGGGGGTTAAAGTCAACTTTGGGGTTTTTGTTGAGTGTCTTTGTTCTGCAGTGAACTCACATGACCAGTTTTTCATACCTACACAGATGCAGGTTAAGTCTGTCTGACACCGGTGGTAACGTGCAGCACGGTGTGTATGAACAGCTTCTCTGACGAGCCCCAAACCCTCATTCTGACTGACAGCAGGTTGATGTGGACCGTCCCTTCCCATGGGGAACAAGGTCACAATCTCCGCCCGTCAGTGTCCTACAGAATCCACACAAGACAGGCAAAGAGCCCAAAGCAACTGGGCAAGTGGACACCAATTTCTCCATCAAACTGTCCTTCTATTAAGGTGTCATTTGCTCAGTATCCAGTATGGCTACAGGTGCCATTGAGCTAAATGGTTCTATATAGATCTGAAAGATTAACCTCCCGAACTTGCATGTACACATAATCACCAGCAAAATGTACTAATCTGCTGGGAAAATCCCATTAATGTACCGAGAGGCCGCCAAGAGGTAAGACTGACGTGTCGCAGAGATCTTTTCTTTTTAAGGTGCCACCAAGGGGCCCGGCTCCATTGCGTCGTGGTTTCCTCACAGCCAGGTGACATAAAAGTCCTGGCGCTCCAGAGAAAATAAAAAGCAGGGGGAGCAAAAGCCATGACAGCTACTGTGTATTATCCTGTGAAGACACAGGGCAGGAGTGCTGGCGTAAAATGGCTCATGCTAAAAGCGAATCCGCGGTTTGTAATGGGAGCCGCGGAATCCAACACCAGGCATCGTGAGGGACACCTGAGGAAACAAGCTGGCCTTCACCCACAGGCCAGAACCAGGGCCAAACCGAGGGAACAGAGAATGAATGGGAAATGAGGAGGTAACCTGGGGAGGAGCAGGATAAGGGTGGGCTGTACAGGGGAGCCAGCAGCAGTGCAGCTGAACTGAGCTGCTCCATCAGGGGAAAGCCCTATTGAGCTCCCCCACCCAGCGCCATGTTCCAGCTGGGGGACAGCTGCTGTTAACTGTCCCAGAACACCAAGATGCCACCAATGCTCCATTATTCCTGCCCTTTTTGGAGATCCAAACAGTGTGGGGCTTTGTTTGGGAGTGACCCCCACCTCTTCATCCTGCTGAGGAATGGAGGTGGTGCAATTAGCAGGGAAAAATTAAATGGCGGCTTTTGGTTAGAGGAATGACAAATCTAATATGGATTTGCTGGAAGGGCTGGCAGCACGGTGGACAGGGCACCGATTCCGATCAGGGAACGGGGGGGGCGGGGCGGGGCACGCCGATGGCAGTCCCATCCATCTCAGGTGCTACTGGAGCAACAAGATCTTCTGGCTCTGGGGGTAGAACTTTACCTGCATGCCCTGGAGCGCACACACTGCATCTTGTTGAGGCTTGAGTGCCGCCACCGCCAACCACCCTCCCCCCCAGGTGCTATGCGTAACCTGTTGCCCAGTTTGAGAGCATGGGGCATTATCACCATGATTCAGTTTTAATTCCACGCCAATCTAGATCCCGATGACACCCAGCTGATTCACTTTTGGATGGCTAGCGACTGCTGCTCTCGCCCATGTGGAAGAATGCAAGAATGCACGAGGAGATTGCGTGCTGCATTTTCCTCAGGTTCGCTCATGGTAAGGCTTCCTGAAAGACTATGCCCTGTTTCACATTTCATAAAAGAAACCCTCCTGCTCACATCCTGCATGTCCAGGCACCTAGTCAACCGATCTCATCTTTTATTTATGCACAACTTCACTTTCACCCATGGCAACAATTTTTTCAGATTCCTCTTATCGACCAAGGCAGCCTTTGCAGCAGCATCCGCTCTGCAGGCCTGAAGTCTGCTCCTTTTCAGCCTTGGGGTCAATCAAACCGAGCAGAAAATCAGCTGGGAGAAGAGCAGCCCTCACTGGAAAACCCATCCAGACAGCCAATTCCCCCTAAACTATCAGCCTCAATTTTATTAGTGTCCCAACTGACTAAACAAAATGGCGGTATCAATTACTACGAAGAATAAATCCATAAAATAACATATAGCATATTTTTCTTATGCTGTACGATACATCTTCAACCTGGAAGATCACCACAACCATGATAAATTTTGTCGTTTTAATCACCTATAAGATGACCTAATCAAGAGCTGAGCGGTCCACTGACAGGTTTTCTAGTTAAAACCAGAATCACATGGAGTAGAATTTCATTTTATGCATTTTATTCCTTAGAGAATGAGATGTTTAATATGAAGAACATCTGCCAGAAGAGGCAGAAAGTTACTCTTGACAGGGTGAGGTGGGATGATGTCCACGAAGGAGGTTCGGTTCCGGGTTCGGGAAACGGCACTGACTGCCAGGACGGTGTGGCTGACATGGCGCAGTGGCAAAAGCCAGCTGTAGGGAGCGCTGTTCTCAGGGAAGGCTGCCAAACACCTTCCTGCTGCCCACACTGATGGGCACGGGCAGCTGGTGGGCCTATGGCTCGCTGCCACAGCCTCCAGGGGGTGGCCTTGCAGCCAGCTCTGAATCATCCGCTCCACAGCACGAAAGAGGAAACCCCAAGAGGCAGCCCACCCTCTCCCAGAGGCTGCCCACTGGAAAATGTCACACTCGCCAGCCCTTTGCTACATATACATGTCGGCATCCTACTCATCCCCTGCTCCGGGTCACCCGCTGTGCTCTGGAAACTGAAGCAGGGGCGCAGGTGCCGCTTCTGACAGCAATGAGGTGAGGAACTACACACCACAGACTGATGACACTGTGACCTCCACAGAAGGAGTCTCTGAATCAGCATCCTGACACTTGGGGCAGGGTGTGAGGCTCTACTAGGTCACATTTTCTGATGGCTGAACTAGAACATTTCTGCTGCTTAGCTATGTGAGACTGCCCTGCCCTACCCACACCCCCTGTCCACCCTGATTTTTTTAACCTTGACTTGGTATATCCACGACCTCTCACACTGAGGAGCTTCCCAAGAGCCACATCCACTTATTCATTAGTTAACCAGATGGCATCATTCATGCAGAGCATGCCATTGTCATTTTACCCATTTGTACATTACTTCTGGGAAAATCGCCCACTGTGGCCCTATCAGACCTGGCCATCTCCTAATCATCCCCTGTATCTAACTGGTGAATTCTGTCCTGCCCCTTCACCACCTTAGCTACTGTGTGGTGAGCATACTGGCAAAGAAAGACCCAATCACATCAACTAGGTGGGTGCTACACTGTGGCTGTGGTAGAAATGGCTCCCGATTGGTTCTGCAAAGTGCTTTGGGTTGTCTTGAAAAATGCTCTATAAATGTAACTAACATACTAACATACATACAAACATTCATTCATTCATTAAGTTGCCCTAAAATATCTTTCTAAAGTCACAAATGGACCAAGAACTCATTTAGGATCAATGCATCTAATGTAATAATGACTTCTGTGTATAAATTGGAAGGTAAGCTGAGAGTGCCGTCATTCTCCTCCTCCTACGCATCAAGCAGCAGGCAGGTGATATCCAAAGAGACTAAGTAATGGCTGTTTCTTAAAAAGACAACCTGTGCCATGGACTGGCCAGCACCACACATGCAAGGGCTCTGGGACTGGACAGGATTTGACCCGTCTGGTCCATGTTCATGCTGCAGTTGCTTCCAGAACCCTCTAATATTTTGATTTTAGGCTGTTTAAGTTGCAGTTACTTTTGTATGTACCTATTATATCATCTTTGCATGTTATTAATAATACAAAAAGGTCGAAGTAGATATTTAGATAACGTCACAATGTTCATTCTAAAATCACCTTAAGACAGTGTTTTGGCTTTAGGTGGCCATCAAGTGGATAAAAAGGTATCAAAATAAAGATCATCAGTTTTATTTTTTAAAAAATAAGTGCGTGGTATCTAGTTTTAGAAATATGGAAAATTCTGAGCTTGGGTCAGTCAACACAAAATACACAGTTGCACCCAGATGTATTTCTCCTGGCAAATCAAATACAGTGATGAGCGTTATGGGATAATGGAAGCGTGTGAGGCTGCGGGCGAGGCTACGCAGTGAGATCGCACTACACCTGCGTTGCCAACTCTGACGCATCTGGCGTGACACTCACACCTTGAGTCTCACAGTCACGCAATAAATCTTACGGCAAATCTATATTATTCCATTATAAACCTAAAATTAGCTACATCAAAAGGGTACTTTGCAAACCCTACACGACTATTTACAAGGTAATAAAACGGTTACATACATGTAAATGAGTGTGCAGACTTGTCTTGAATTGAAAATTTCACACCAGCCGGCTGACCAAAGTTGGCAACCCTGTATTACACATTCATCAACAACACTCTTCCCTCAGGCTCAAAACTGTGTGGACTAATGCTTCACGGTCGATCACCTTTCTTCTGTCAAACTGTATCTTCACAGAAGTCAAAGAGGATAATGAGTAGGAGATATGGGAAAACAAAAGGAGGATTCTGAACTTGAACAGTACAACAACAGTACCTGCCCTTAATCTGGACCCACCTGTCCTGCTAACTCATACACATGGTGCTGGTTAAAATTACAGCCATTTATATTTATTTGGGCAACGTTATTGTACAAAATGACCAGAGATGAAGGGCTTTAGTTGTGGGAATCAGGATAATGAAACTAATGCTTGAAGTTGCAAACCACAGGGACCAAATCGACCGGCCATGCTGACAGGTCATTTGCGCTTCTTTCTGCCTGAATGGCGAGATGAAGCCAATCAGAGCGCCGGCAGCTGCCTGTCTCAGGTCTCCACACTCGAGTTGTTATCTCTCCAATGAGATGCGGCACCGGGAACAGCCTCGCACTGATATCCTGCGGTCTGCACGACCTCTCTTATCGGCTAATGCGATACCAGGTGAATAACGCGCAGAACAAGGCTGTAGCCAGCTCCATCTTCTGTCTGAATGACCCATGTAGAGACAAGCAGGCAGCAGGTGACATTAGGAAGCCGTTAGGAACTGGGCCAAAACACATAAACCCAACACTAATATCCAAGATACACATGGAGAGGTAGGTCAGACGATTATGGAGATCTGAGATGCATTTCGGGTACTGATACTGGTACTGTGCCCCATCCCCAGAGGTCTGTTTCTGAGAACTGAGTTCTGCTACCACTATGGACTGCCCAGATGTAAATACCGATGTAAATACTACACTGCAGTGTGTTATGTACTCTGGACTAAGCAGCACCACAAACCAGATGAAAACACAATGACAGGCACTCCGCCATACCCATTCAAGGGTGGCAGTAACCGTTCAGACATAAATTAGATTTCAATCCCGAAAACCCCAAGAAACAAGTCTAATGCCTTTCAAATGATTTGATTGTATTTCTTCAAGTGCTTCATAAACACTTGGCAAAAGAAGGGCAGCAAAGAAGGACATAACAGCACAAAAATGACGACCATGGTTTACAGAAAGAGGCTAGAAACAATATGCCCACAGGAAGGATTCCTGCACCAGCCTGGGATCCAGGGCCGACCTCTGGCCAGCTCACTCATCTCCAATGCAGAGACGACATCCTCCAGAAAGGCCCCATTGTGCCTATCAGGCTGGCCCATCTCCCCCAGCACCCAACAAAAGCATATAGCTCTGTAGGTATCCCCGGCATGCCGCCCCCCCATACCCCACCCCTGAGCTCTTGGCAACATAATCCCAATAAAAAGGAGGACGTGGCCCAGCCAAGATCCGGCTCGCCTGTACCCATGCAAGAAACCGCATTCCTCTGAAACAGATGGGGGGGGGGGACACCCTGTCACCTGCTCTGGTCCACAATTCTCACATGTCCACAGACCCCTAACTCAACGACCTGTGGCTCCCGCAGACCTGCGGCAGCCTTCTGCATCATGGTGGTCCAAAATTAGAGCAGCTGTTTTTTTTGTCGTTCAGGGTAATGAGGTGTTGGAGATCAGAGGAGCCATTTAACAGCGCTGGCCTTATCGCTCTCCGCAGCGACAATCCTCTGTTTACTCACATCAGCGCCTCCTCCCTGACCCCCTCTATAATTAGGAACCATTTATTCCCACTTCTCTAATGGCACCAATTTGTATCTAATTTCAGCTCAGTTCTCAGGGAAAGCGGATGGCCCAATAAGGTATGCTAACGACTCGGCCTGAGAGTCTGCCTACTGTTTCCTGTTCCTGGCCTCTTCAGCGTTGACAGCCAGGCAGTTTTGGTGAGGGGGTGGGGTCACTCCAGCTTGTGAAGAACCTACCACAGACGAAGACGAAGGAGACGAGGTTATCGATTTGAGCAGACAGCTGCAGCGAGGATAAGGAAGAGCCAGACACCTTATCATTGCCCACTTTCGATTAGTTTCACATGACGGGGTTCGTTAATTAAAACTGGAAGCATCCAGCTGACCTTAAGGTGATCTGACAGGACAGATAATGTAGTTTTTTTCCAGGTTCACATTCCAAATTTTCATTCAATCAAAAAGCAGGGCTTAGCAGAGGACAGACACTGCCGACGTGCTGCGGACACCAGGAATGGTGGTCTACCTCAACTTTGAGGGGGTGCGGGAATTCAAAAGGTGGAAGCCACGAGCAGACATAGAGGAGATCAGGACTTTGTGCTGAAAAGGAACCGGCGAGTTCCCACGTATAACATCCAGCCAAGCCGACTCCAACCAGCGCCAAAGACTTGGAGGATACCGTGCAACCACCTGGCACTTGGACAAACACCGAGTTTAGTAACTGAGAGAGCATGTGGAATCCTATCGCAGATTCGCCCGTGTCTTTCTTAATTACATAAGTGTCGTTCCTGGCATTAGTGTAGCCACTGCTGCAAACACTGAGGTTTGCTTTTCAACCACAGCTTGATCTGGGCCAGGCCAGTGAATCATGGCTTGTAATCCTGCCAGAGAAAAGCAGCCTTACTTCCTGATTGATAGTGACGAACGTTATGCACGGACAACTGGCGTTGGAATCCTCTGAAGCCTCCAGAGAACATCAGGCTTCGTGGCTGACATTTGTGGGAAATGAAATCAAGAGATGTGTCTGCATTCCGATACTGCATCAAAGCATCACTGTGAGAGCTCTGCTGCTCACCCACACACAGGGGTTCTCCTGATCATAAGTAGGATATGGAGTCTCTTTTTGGCCTCTCCTGCACAAGTGTAACCCACAGTTAGCTCAAGGTCAGGTTATCATCAAGAAAAGGGGATTACATTTGGGAGTGTAAAGGGGCTCCCAACCTCAACAGAATCAGAAAAAGAGGAATATGACAATAAAAAGACCCAGAGAGATCATTGTCTGCGAGATCAGTCACTGATCAGTCACATAGTTGAGTCCTACCTTTGATTGTGACATTTCCACTATAAGAATTCAAGGTGAAGCAGTGTCACGGAGGTCAGTGAGTGAGCGAAAGAGCGGGTGAATGTCAGGGAACATGCTAACATCAGCCCCATGTTTCTGCATTTGTGGCAGGTTATGATTTCTCCGTTAAGCAGAGCAATCTCCTCAGGTTTCTTTGAAACGCCACCCAGCTAGAGCTGTGCATATTTATGTTAGATGTCCACTCAGAGTCATAACAGATTTCCATCCAGGTATCAGAGCAGTTAGCGGGATTAATGTATGTGAAAAGACGGGCGTGACGGTCCAGGAGCAGATGCTCATCTCAGAGCTAAAAAGGTACCCCTGCATCAGCAGAAAAAGCGAAGACATAAAGGCCTGTTGAAATTCACGTCCAATGGGGGGGGGGGGGCGGGGGGGGGTCATTCCGC
>JAODJU010000130.1:27705834-27726364 GCA_026776725.1 Gnathonemus echidnorhynchus | reverse complement strand
CCCCGCCGCCATTCCTACACCCCAGGATTCTCACCCACAAATAGCTGCCTACTGCTCTGCCTTCCCCATGCACAACATGCTGATTGCTCAGGAATCCAGAAACATAAAGGGTGTGAAAGATGAGCCCCATCATTAATACCACAAAAATTTAATATCCTGAAAAAATACGTGAACACACACACAAAGTTAGTCTTCCTATCTAAATAGGGACCGTCCATTCATTTCTATGGGAAAAGCCCTAATCCCAATCACGACACCCTTAACCTCTACCCATCCCTAACCTTAACCATAAGTAACCAACCCAAATAAAAGACTTATGCCATTTTTCCTTTTTTGATTGCATTGACAGATTTTTATAAAACTGAGGTTATCCAAATGGGGGATCTCAAAAGATGTCCCCAAAAGTAGGGAAACTTCAGGTTTTACTACACTTTGGGGACAATTTGGTCCTCAAATGTGATCTATGCAAACACACACACACACACACACACACACACACACACACACACACACAAAATAGAATCTGGAGAATATGCAACCTTGTTCCCTGTTACTACAATTGCATCTTTCTTATCCCAAATAACTTCACATTACGGATCCCAAGAACCAAAGAAAATTTCTAATGGATTTACCTGGCTTATACAAGATTTACTTCTACGTTTAGGTGCTTTTATCCAAAGGGGGATGTTCAGTTGAGAAGGCAGGAGCTGCCAGCGACTCTGGAGCGACTTTGGGTTAAGGGCTTTGCTTATGGGCCTAACAGTAAGCTAACCTTTCCATATGGATCATGGTAACCTGGCAGAGAGGAGCTCCCCACACGCTGCTTCCTTGCTGGGGAAGGAGGAGGGGCACTCTATCAATCTAATTCACCACCCCTATCCTAGCATGCAATATCAGATTTTTACCAGACTTATTAGTGTATTTTGTTTGTTTGTAGTTTGTTTGCCTATCGAAAAAAGAATAATCGCTATGGATGTACTAAAATATTTTTAAAAGCTTATAATGTGGTTTGACTAGTTTGTGCTTCATGTTTGTATGTCTCTCGGAAAAAAGAATTTCACTCCAAATCTGATAAGATATAAGGCAACAACACACAACAGCGTGTTCATGGAGGCAGCCATGTTTCTTCTGATATGTGGTAGCTCGAACGGAAGATCGTCGGACGTGATGTCACTCACCTCGGAATTTCAGAGTTCCGAGAGATAATCGAAAGCACTATTAATGAACATCATGAATGGTGAAACAGGCCAACACCCTCCCCCCCTCCCCCCTAAAGCCTCGTCTGCAGGGGTGTGTTGGGGAACAGGAGGGGGGTCTATCATATTGATGCGCTCTGATGAGAGGCCATCTCCTCCCATAACAATTAACACCTACAACCGCCGACACAAAGCTTAGATGGCATTCGCCAATGGACAATGCATCAAAGGCGCAGAGCCATCGCAGGCGGCCGAGCTGAGCTCACAGCATCGCTTTGTCTCTCTGGATCTTTCCAGAGTCGTTCCCTTTGTGACCCTGGGGTGAGTAGGAGACCTCCTAACAGACCTGCTGAAAAGGTGGATTGCCTCAGCATGACGAATGAATGGGCAACAAAGCAGCTTGGTAAAGAAATGCTGATGCGGCTTCACTAGACATCTTTTTTCTATTTCTGTGCTAGTTCCTGGCTCATTGGCCCCAACTGGACCTAAAAGGGATCATATATCATATATCTCATCCACATACAATCAGATACATGCATGCAGACTGACACACATAGGCTGATCCGTGAAGGAAATGGGCATTGCCTTCTTTTTGGCAGGAAAAGGGTGGATTTCCAGTCAGGCATGTAGCGCAGTGAAAGAAACTCAATAGAGGCATCCGAGAGCTCATCATTGTAATGTGCTTTTCTTGTATACATTTACCAAAAGCTCTTTGATGGAGATAAATGCCATTAAACTTTAGTGAATACAGTAGGTGTGTAAAGAGGCACGGATACACCGTGAGGACTTGATTATTAAGGTGGCGATTCAAATGCATCAATCTGTAATGTCAGAATCAATTTTTGGGGGCAAAACCTTCCTTGAAGTCCTTTGTGTTTACTGGAAAGGTAGCAGCTCGTTCATGTGAATTTACAAAATGCTGAAAAGGTTCCTTAATATTGAAGCACTACCTGAAGCTTTTGGGAAACTCGCCCCGTTTTGTAGTGAAAAAAGTTATTTTTGGTAGCTACGACAGCAATGGCAAGATGCTCACTAACTATACAATAAAAAGTAAATTTTAGCCTTTTAGCCTTTATGCCTTATGCATAAATACATTGGTTAGCATAACGGTATTAGCCGATATTCTATAAAAATCAAGATAACCTGCATCGGTGTGGTGTGTTAATTTCGGCTGATATTGCTTTATCAGTATTCAAAATTATCAGCATTAGAGGTAAAGACACAGCTACTAAAATAATGGAGATGATTGCATCAGACGATCAGCCATTTTCTATAGTGGAAGACAAAGGATTATGTCGGCTCATTCACTACTTAGAAGAGGTCTCAAAGTACCGGCTAGTGACACATTTATAATTAATTATTAAATCTGGTCCGCAGATCGATCTTTCATTGTCTACAGAATAAAAAGCAATTTCATTCCCGGCAAACCCCTCCCCCACCAAACTGGTCACACTGCCTTTTTGCATTTGTTTGTTTTTTTTTGTTCAGTACAGTTAAGTAGTTGATATTTTGACAAATTTACACTGGCTTGTTCTCCCTGTTTAACAACAACAAAGTTCTACTTTCTTTGAATTCCAATAAGTGTGTAATTAAGTTCCCATGGAAATTTAAAAAGTAAAAAAAAAAAAATATCAAAATAACTGAATAAATCAATTAATCATATTGAAATGAAAGATTACTGATACATTAAATCAACCCATTAATAACTGTTATCAAATTGAATGCCCTTGCAGCCAGATATTTACGCCCCTGGAATACAATACTACGTAAACCAACATATAATCAACTATTAATGAATGTATATTACATACTCAGATGAGTTTTCAGAGGAGAGATACAGTTTGACACCTTGTCACACTGTTTGCTGGGGGAGGGGGCTTGTTTTCATATACAATTGATCCCTGACCCTCCAGGCATGTCACTTGCATGTGGCTTCAGCTGTGATGAGCCGATACTTATCTCAGGACGACAGCAGAAAGCCAATCTATCAATCACTTATACAATTCTTAACCTTCGACCTCTCGGCCCAAATAGCCCAAAGCTACCAGATCTTAGGTTTCAGAAGTTCAGTGAATTCACTAAATTGTCCGTCGATGTGTGTTTTTTATGTAACCTGCCCAGTCGTCTTCAGTTTTATGCTGCGGCCCATTGATTATTTAGTCTTGAAAAACACAGGTAAACGATGGGTGAATGAGGGAAAGCTCCCTAGCGTTCAGCCCTCTGAGCATCATCCTGGGGTTACAACACTACAAAATCCAGGGAAAGAACTTCCAGAAGTAGTAACACTGTCTAGTGCATCTGGAAGCATGTGCTTTTATGAAGGTACAGTACCATTGTCCTGTGTTTACCTACACTGTAGATCACACACCTCCTATGACATACACGTACTACAAGAAGTACAAACAACTCACCATTTCGAAAGCTATGTGTTCCTTGGAAAAAAACACAACCTTGTCACGGGTCATTAACCCTAATTAATCATTTCTTCACTGAAGAGCTTAATCTCTCAACCACTGAAGGATTGCCCATGGTCCACTGGCCCTAAGACACCCCTGCCAACCACCTCACGGGTCCCAAACTCCCTTACTTCATCCATCTGTCAGAGGTACAGTTGGCCATTTCCAGGGAAAAGGTGTCATTTATCGTATCATTCATCTTTAGTGCTCATTATCCTACATATCCAATCAAACACTGAGATAGCATGACATCCAACAGCAGCCCCCACACCGCTGGGGTTGGGTGTTCTCACATTTGGCCACATTCCACAAACTCGCACCCCCCACCATCAGCCTCCAAGGCTACTCGACCTTGGATTTGTCCAGCAGGGATATGTGACAGGGCGTGGCGCACAGGCATAAATTAAAGCAGGCAATACTACCCCCTGGACCTCCTTTAAATGGGTGGTATCCTCAACGCCCCCACCCCCAATACTCAACCCACAGTTATGCCCTTTCACACAGACATCAAAAAGCAACAACGCATCTTCGACTGTGAAACTCCACCAGTGACTGGATCGGTTTGGTTTGCACAGAGTAATTTTACTAAGTCGTTTTTAATCAAACAAGACCCCCCTTTTCATTTCCGAGTTGGTGTGGCCTGGATGCTAAAATAGAAATAATGGTCAAGCAAGTATTTCTCCCTAGAAGAACAGCTAGCAGTGTGTCAACAGTTCGAGCCACCTAGCTAATAGGTGATGATCAAACTTAATCAGCCCAGGGCTTTAAAACACAAACTGGGAACAATGGTTTTTTAAAAAAAATCACCACACACATTCATAGTTCAGAGCGTCCGATTCCTTCTTTGAAATGACAGAAAGTGCACATACTATAGAATGACAGTGGTAAACTAAGAGTGTAAAACCCCATAAAATCTTTGACCTCCTATATCCAATATCTGACAATGGCAATGTGAAGAATTGAAACCTTTCCAGAAGTGTTTCCTAAGGTCCTTCGATACGTCTTTAGATCACGTATGGTGCATCATACTGCACTGAACAGGTAGCACCAAGTTAGACAACTATAATCATATATAGAGATATACATGAACATGCACACACAAACCGGAGCTTTATTAGATGATGAAAAGGAATTTTGGATGTTCTGAGCAGCTAAATGCAGTCCATTGTAACACCGTAAAGTCTCCAGTGAGTGTGTAATACCAGAAACAGCCCACATAACACCAGGCTGAAGGAGCCAAAAGAAGAGGAATATAGAATGAGAGGAAAGGCGGAATGTAACAAAAGATACAATTTAACAAACAAATTAATGGAGAATACCTTAACCAATCTGATGTTATTCTCAACTCTTGGGACCCCAAGCCTCAGCGATCCCACGCATACAATCCAAATCCCTGTGCGCCCCATGTCACACCAGATCCAGCTAATCTGTTAGCTGATCTGACTGGGCTTCACCTCAGGAGTGAGCGAACAGCCCGATGTAAAGACCAGGTTGAATCAAAGCCACTACCGCATTTATATGGACAAGATACTGGTTCTACTTCTTAATTCTCCTATGAAAGACACTATTATGTGATTAAAAGCTAATCTATCTAATAAACTTTAATAGGTTAGAATCTAACACTAGAGAACAACCATGAGCCTGCTATTCTTTTTTTAAACCTCCGCTGTATAAACTGAGTGAAAAAATCATAAATAACAAAACAAGACCTGCTATTTCCTCTTTATATCAGGCCGCTAAAGGAGAACTTGCTTACGTCCATGGTGAACCTGCCTAGTGGAACCACAGGTCCAGTGTTACGGCTGTAAAGCTCTTCTCCTTCTAAACCCTGCAGTTCTCCATAGGTTCCTCTGGACTAGAATTCAACAGAGCTGCAGGTTCGAATCCACATCTCATACATGATAGCACATGGTGGTGTAGCTTAGGAAGAATTTAAAGAAACCAATTCCACCTCCAGGAGCATCACTATGACCAAATCATGTGGCGCTATATTTAAGGTTCTGCACCTTTAATTACTTGTTTAATAATTCCCACTGGGAAATGGATGCTGGAGAAGATGCAAGTTGTGTTCAACGATGCTGTGACCGGCGTGAGCAGAAAGGAGATAAGAGAGGAAGGGCAGAAACACGGAAAAACGGACAATGTGCTCTCAGGCCAGTGACTCAGGGGTGTAAAAATCCCCAAAGCCTATAATTAACGTCCCTTCATTTTAACTTTGTACCTCCAGCAGCTTTAGAAAAGCCACATGCCAGGGCGCTAACCCCTCGGACCAGTGGGTTCGCTGCACTGACGAGAGAAGCCGCTGACATGCCCTGGGACGTGGTTTCTAGGACAGGACGAAATCCAGCTTCAGAATGCAGCTGCACAAAGGGAAACATGAAGCTAGCTTTAGGCCCACTGTGAGGCAGGCTCATTTGTTTTTATCCTCGGGAGTGATGACAAGGCGGGCTGCCCAGTCCACACCGGCCACAGCAAAACAGACGTTCAATTTCTGTGGTTAACCACCTCATTACAGCAATACCACATGGCGGTTCGATTATTGGTGCATGGGAGGTGATTTGTTTTATAGCAGGGAAAATCTGAGGTCTGGGGATTAGTAGCATGCCAGAGTTTGTGTGATCATCATCATCATCATTTATTGTTTTTTCTTTTAACCACATACACGTCCTGACATGATTTGTATATGGATTCAAAAATTAGGCACCAGCAACAAATAGTGTCTGGACTTGAAATGATCCATTAGAATGATAAAGCATGACATATTTCTTGGATTTTCTATGCAAATTAAAATCTCATGGCCACACCCTACAATAATATAGGTTCCCTCACAGGAGAGCAATCGATACAGGAGATAAAATTCCATAACATGCCATGTGAGTTGGTTTGGCCAACCTGGCGAGGTACAGAGACTGCTGTGTCCCGTGTCTCAGGATGGGGTTGCGAAGCCAACAGGGGGCCCTGATCACAGGCCTTTGCTAAGAAACACTTTGCTTTGCTTTTTCAGACATTAATATACCTGCATAATTTATTTCTCCCCATGTATTTGACTTTATGAAGACGTTACCTGGCAGACAGTTGCTTTGCTTATCCTTTGCATTCCTGAGCCCATAAATCTTTGTAAACTAGTTCATTTGACAATCTGTGCGAATTAAGCTAAATCCTCTCTAGCAAGTTATTCTCTCTCGCAACTCCTCACTGGAGTTCTATGTGAAACATCTCAGTCACCCAAGGACCGCAGGGTATCTCAGTGCCGTGGCCGTCATGCTGAGGCACTGAGCTGCTGCCAGAGTGTCACAACCAAATGTGTCTGAAGCCTTCTGGGTGGCTGGGAAAGTAGCTTGCAGGGGGCCCAGTGTGGCTGTACCCGGCTCGGATATAACGTCATTCACTGCCACAAAAATCACTCCTTTCTCTAGCCTGAAACTTAATATTAACTCCCTCTCTTATCCCAGACAGAGAAAAGTTCGACAATTTTTATGGATATAAAGAGTTTAAGTTATTTTAAGTGTAGTCAAGGCATGCTTTTAACCACCATCTGGAAAATACAGTTACCCTAGTAAACCTATGGGTAACCAGGCTAATGTGATTTTGATGACCACAGGTAAGAGAGGGACACCAAGATGAGACAAGTACATCCTAACTGACACAGGGAGACGGGGCTTATTGTGAGGCAGCTGCTGCACAGCTGCTGGTTTACTGGACGATCCAGGGAAGCAGGTGGATCATCCAGGGGATCCACTGGTCAGTGATCAGGAGCATATGGTTCCATTTTAAGGCCTGCTGCATGCAACACGCTGAGCTAGCCAAGCAGCCACACTACCCCTTTGGTGCAATAATTACAGTACATTTTGTGTCAATATCCTGTCATGGTTTAAAACTTAAGGTAGTTGCTCAATCTTGGGACAAAATGCTAAATTTACATCATTACTTCTTTTAAAAATCTTAAGTCATTACGGGGATTACAGCGGTCACGTTTCCCCATCAGGGCAGTTAAACATGTGGGGGTCGTGACCCTCACACTTTAAAAAGGCCTTGATTGGGTGGAAGTAGTTGATTTTGGCCCTGAGAGGACAACTGCACAGTCCCATGAGGCCAAAATGAGGACATGAGGTTGTGGCATAGCAGGAAACATCCTGCCCTGTGGCAGAATGACCAACGTTCTACCTGTGAATGCAGCCTCCGCCAGCAATTAGCCCAAAGGCAAGGTAATGCCTGTGATCACGGTCCTTTAAAGGGCTCGAGCCACATTCTTTCTGCTTTCAAAGGCTGTGCCTGTTTTTATTTCTCAAAACATGACATTATTTCAAATGTAACTAAACGAGACATTCCTAACAGAATTATTTATATATACTACAACGCGCACACACACAAACACACACAAGTTGTCATTCTTATCTTTGTGGGGACTCCCCATTCATTTCTATGGACAAAACCCTAATGCCAATGACAATCTAACCCCTACTCAGCCCTAACCTTAACCATAATTAACCAAACAAAAAACAAGATTTTTACAATAAAAAAACTAAAGATGCTAATCACAGATTTTTATAAAATTTTATATAAAAAACCATTTCCCAGTAAAAGATTTTATCACATTATAGAGACATCTGGTCTCCACTATAATAATACATACATATGCACACAAACACACATGAATTTATGTACATCAATCCATACGTTGAACCACGCTCAAAAGTTTGGGACTCTTTGTGCCACCATGAATCCAGTCTGGATCCTTATTTATTTAAAAAAAATCCATGAATCCATGAATTACACAACACACTGTACAGTAGACCATTATCAGAAATCATTCATATGCCATATTTCCTCCTTGGATTCAGTACTATCCACCAACTGACGCCAAAGACTCAGGATGATTGAAAAAAAGAGAGGTTCTTTTGATATCCGTAGCAGTAAGTGCCGCTTAAATGCAGTGTGATGGCTGTGGCTTTCCATAATGTCTCCATAACAGGGAAAACAAACACTGGGAAAGGAAGAACAGGACTCACACCATGAGAAACAATTTGTAGATAGATGTATAGAGGTTTGGGAAAGGGAGATGATTTATGTAGATATATATGGGATTTCTTGGCTGCACTTGAACACAGTTAAGGATGGGACAGTGTTAAATACCAGGCACTCACACCTGAACAGACAGGCTACATGGTGAGATTGCAGTGCAGAGTCACAAAGCTGAAAACTAGTACTAGGCCAATGTATGGCTCTTCGAGTTAAGCCTGTGATCGGAAGGTTGCTGGTTCAAATCCCATGCCTGGCTCTGAAAGCTTCACTTGTATGTTGCTTTGGACATACTGTATTGTGTATACCATGTATCTTGAAAATGTTCAGTTACATCTGAGATGTTCTATTGATGATGTTCAGGTATATCAGATGTTCTCTTGACGATACCAAGTCATGCAGCCTGGTCAGAAATCCTAGGCAGGCTTCCTGCTGTGGCATCTTATTCAAACACGACAGGCTACAGGCTGCCACAGCAGTGGCTGTTTGCTCAGTAACAATGTTTACCCGGCTGCTTATCTCAGCTGACAACATTCCACTCTAAGAGGGATTTCACATAGGCCTCCTGGCAGTGCAGGACCCATGTAAACCCGGACATACAGAAGTTGGCATGTGCATGCAGGAAACCTAAGGATCTCACTCACAGCCACAAATATATTACACACACTGTATATTACATACACATATATACAGTACCCATCAAAAGTTTGGATGCACCTAACCATAGAAAGTTTTATTTGTACCATTCTCTACATTTTAGAATGACAAAGGCATTAAAACTATAACATATATGGAATTATGCACTGACCAAAAAATTATATTAAAAAATAATTTGTTTTGGGGGGGGGGGCAGCTCAGTGGGTTAGGAGTCAGAAGGTTGCTGGTTCAAATCCCGTGGTCAGCAGAGTGATCCCACCTTTGGGCCCTTGAGCAAGGCCCTCAACCCCAATTCCTCCAAGGACTGGCTGACCCTTACTTACTCCTCTATGCCAGTTTCGTAAGGTGGCCTCCTGGGATGCTTTTCCACCCAGCCCGGAAGAGGTTCCACATATATGCTGAGTACTCGGCGTTTTTCTTTCACTCTCTGGTCAGACTCCTCCAAAACCATCTCTGCTATGTTTAGGTCAGGTGGCCAGGTCATGTGATGAGACACTATCACCTTCCTTTGTAAGCAGCTTGGCATGTCCAAACTTTTGACTGGTACTATACATACATAAATACAAGTATAGTGGTACCTGTACCCACGGGTGTTTGAGGCCACGACTAATTTGAGTCACGAGCATTTTTATTTAATAAAATCTCGCTGTACCCATGAGCAATGTTTGGAGCCACGAGCGCTACCGCGAGCCCGCCCGCCTTGTTATCTCTATATGCATAAACAATGGGGAACAAGGGAAACTTGTGGGGTCAGCCGTAACGTTAGTTAAAAATATCTATTAAAGTGAAACGCACAATTAAAAAGGAACGAAATGATACAATACGATACGATTTCTTTCGATTGCTTCAGCTGGCTCATTCTAACAGCTGTTTTGTGTTGCCGCAACATGCCACCAGAGCGGTGCTATGATACGCATGTTTACATCCACTCTTGTAAATGTATGAATGTTTTTTTATATATACAAAATGCTTCCTAAAGGTAAAACAGGCCTTAATGTAAGATACGTACGTACAGATATGCGTTACAATACGGGAAAGAGGTACGTATCCTTCCCGCATAGGCTAACTGATTGCCGTATCGTAAGCAATTTTTCGTAAATTTGTGATAGCACTGATAATTTACCTTTTTTCTACATTTTTATTAGTAACACAACTTACTCTAATATTTAGGCTCATTTTTCAGTGTTTTATTGTTAGCAACAATTTTTTATGCTCGCTGTACGCTATGCCGAGTAGCCTAGCCTACATGTACGGCCATAGCGCAGTTTTTTATGCATTTAAAGATGAAAGTGTCTAATATGCCGAAAAATATGATATTCTCAATCAATACTACTTATATTGTCACTAAAAGCTCAATTATTTTGCCTATAAATGTTTTGTATGGGGGTATTTTGGGGCTGGAAAACCAATTAATCCCTTTCCCATTATTCTTTACGGGAAAAATTAATTGTACCCACGAGAAATTGTACCCATGAGCTGTGTCTTCAAACAAATTACGCTCGTGGGTACAGGTTTCACTGTATGTAAGTAAGTATACGGTGAAGTTATACGGTGTGTATAACTGTGAAGGCTAGAAATCTGAGGAGGAAATCAGTGTGATCCTCTCTGCCTCACACCACACCCACACCTTGGGCAATTTCCCTCTGAAAACGCAGACCAGCAGCATTCCTGCCCAATGTACCCAACTCCGCATGGACACCCTTCCAGGACGAGTCTATTCCTGCTCTTTTTTTTTTACGACTTCCCTTTTGCCAGACTATACCAAAAAAAGTATTTTTTCTCCAAATATAAATGAATGGAGCATGTGGACAAAATTATTCACCCAACCTTTCTCTTATCAGAGCAAAATCTCTAAAAGAATAGGAATACAACAATAATGAGAGACTGAGCTGTACAGTTTTTTTTTTTTTTATCATTGCAACGTCCGTTCAAGAAGTTCAAAGACCCGCCAGCCTGCATCTCCCTAGCCAAGGGCGACTCTTTGACTGTTGACCTCTGGCCTTTTTCTCTCAGACTTCTGATTATGATCAGTCCTGTCTCTCTTCATCACCAGGGGTTCTTCCCTGGCATGAACTAAATGGTTAATACACAAATCCCAGGGACTTCTAGTCAAAATGCTGGCCCTGGCTCTTGAATCGCTTCCGGGTGTTCCTGTCAAAGTCCTAGTCTTCTTATTTTTTGTGCAGTTGGGGCGGATAACAGAAGAGGTGAGATAAGCATGATTTAATTACTCAGTCTTACCTCTTATGGGTTAAATGCACAAAGGTTCAGTGAAAAGGGAAAAAATGTGCCAAATAAAAAAAGGGAAATGTCTTTTGTCTCCAAAGTCATTTAGAATCAATGGAAATAAAGCTTGCTCAGGTTTCAGTCAAATTTAACCATGTGTGCTATAACAGACCAATAAAAATGTCAGGCGACATAGCAATCCCTGATTGTTTTCACACATAACTGCGTGAATCATGTTTTCGTTATGATATTGCACTTAAATGGTGCCAGTTTCTGAAATCAGTGGTCTGGTCTGAAAAAGTAACTGTCGTTTGAAAAAATACCAAGGAACCATTTAGTAGGCTTTATATTTAAAATACTGCAAAATGATGGCATTGTAACCCATATAACCAGACGTTTAACCTTTAACCAAGGAACTTGCCTCGTAGAGATTCCCAATGTGATGGAAATATTTCAAAAAGGTAGATCTTTCTTATATTAGGTTTGGCATGAAGGGCTCTTTCAACAGCATTGCGCCATGCACGTTTATTGAGACCATGGGTCTGGTAATTTACTTAGTTTAATGTGCTTTGCCAAAGACAGGAAGCTACTACATAAGGGCCACAGGAAGGTCCATTACAGGGGATATGTCTGTGTAACTGTTAACAGCAGCTCCTGGTTTCAGGGGTCAGGGTCTGACCTCAGTATGGAGCAGCAGCACACGCTGACTAGGCAACATGGCTGAACTCAGTCACCCGCCGTTTTATGGGATATTACCATCCTGCTTCTCATTAGTGTTTATGAGCAATGCTTCCATTAGTGCATGGATTCTCAAATCACCACGGCCTTCATTATTTTAATCATTCGGCTGCTTAGCTGACAGATTTAACCAAAGGGACAGTTTTGCCAACTCGGACGACCGCATGCATGTGTCTGGCTTAGCTTAGTAGGCCAGTCTTCACGTTCCAGGTTTATTCCATGTTCGTTGTTGCTATTTGCTGTGTCAGACATAAACAGGCAGCGCTCAAGCTATACTTGCTTAAAGATGCTAAACTGGTTAAAGATGTTTAATACCGTAACATCTCTCATATGTTTAATAGGGGTCCAGCAGGGGAGCGGGAAGGTAGTGAAAATTGATTTCCAGTATGATGCCTAATATTGAACAAATTAGCCCCAAAGCCAGGGTTAGGCTAGCTTGAAGATCTCTACTGAAAACATGTAAAAAAAATAATTAAAACTGAATCAAATATAAATGTGTGTGTGGTGCAGGGGAGTATGAGGGCAGTGCATGAAGATTTTAATGCCTCGTTCGACAAGCCAGCGCCACTAAAATCTACTGTAAAACATCCAAAATGAGAACAGTTTTCAAAAAAATGCCCGAATTAGTCCCGTCACAGACGATTCCAGTCCTTTTGCAAGTTAAACAGGGCAACTGGAAAAGCTACAGTGGGTCTGATAGTTCAGTATGAAAATGTGCATCGCTCCTGAGGTCTCTGCATGAAAACATGTGAGGACTGACACTTATGAAAAGTTGCTGAGATTCTGACAGTCCGGCAAAAACATAGGAAGGCCCTGAAGGCTCGGTACGAAAAGTCCAGCAGGAAAAGCAAACACTTGCAGGTTAGACTTTCAACAGAGAACACTACAGATAAAACGAGGAAGAAGATAGGCGAGTTCCTGAAACCATAATGGAGAAAAGTATGAAAGAAGTGCCAAGCTCTGGCTCTACGCCCAGCGAAGTGTTAAATCCGAGTTGATTAACCAGAAAAATGCAGGAAAGCTCATAAGGCTGGACTGCAGCAGTCCACTTAATTAAGTCAGCTTTGACTCCTGGGAATGGCGGGTAGAGCAAACAGAAGCTTCATGGCCCTTCCCCGGGTAGCTAATCACAGGTTTGATCCCAGGGTGGGACAGGCCTGGGATACATTGCTCCGCTCTGCCAATCCAGGCAATTTGCTCTCTTTAATCCCTGCGTATTCGGTACACTGTCAGGCCCAGGGACACACAGCCGGGAAAGTTTGGACAGGGGGAGGCACTTGGTGCAGTCCATCTAAAGTATGAGGTGAAGCACTCAAAAGCAAAATGATTTCAATTTATGGCCAAGCCAAAGGTTCACTCCCCACCATCCCCAAAGCCACTGGGGTGTGGAAGAACCCACAGGACTTATCTGAGGATTACTCCCCATACAGATAATGATTCTGAAAAGAAATCAATTATGTAGACCTCCCTCCTGTACAGACTATAATACTTAAAAATTTCATTGAGTTTCTTGAGCAGTAAACCTATTGTCCAGCCTATTGAGTACAATGCACACTTTATTCTGGAGTGAAAACAGCTGCTGAAAATCTCCCTGCCAGTATGTTTATGGAGAAACAAACTAGGAAAAGACTGTAGTGAAATATGAGTCTTCATCTCCTATCTTAACTTCCTGTCCATTAAGTAGAAACACTTTTCAGAAATGCAGAAAACCATCATCATAAAGAAATCACTTTGGTGATAAGCAGCAACAGTGAGGCAGTGGAGATGGAAAGGAGCCACATTTAACAAGTCCGAAGACAGCCAGACAGATTCCCTCCTGAGCCCAATTTCAGGCACACACCCACACAAGACAGACACATCTACACCGACATTAAAAAGCAAGATGTTCAGACATCGCTTACCTTTGAAGGACAGAAAAACCCGAGGGGCGGAGACAGGGTCACTTTGCGAACTCATGACCAAAACCGCCAGGAGGGGCAGAATGGCCCAGAATGACTGTAGACTGTCAACCAGCATGGTCATCTGCTTCCTGCCACTGAAATGATGTCTGCAAGGAAAAAAGGGGACTCAGTGACTGGAGCAGGGAGGGGAAGACAACATTCTTGCCACAACACCGATGACAGCAGATATATGGACGACATGTAACGCCATCTACAACCAACTGTGAACCAAATGTGCACATTCACCATTTACTTATTTAACAAATTAAACTAACATGACAGTACATACAAATGCAGCAAATAATGTAAGAAACGTAGAGCTCACCACCTTCACTGTAACTCTACTGGAGATGGACAAGTTCTACAGGACAGATAATGTACTCCACTACAGACTGATAGCGCCATACATCTGATGGTAATGTTCTACAACAGATGGCTAAATAGAGATGAATAGAGATTAACAGTATACCCTATAGAGTTAATATACTCTAGTATCATAGAGATAGATAGTGTGGTCTACAAGTGACAAAGTGTGCTCTAGAAGAAAATGCAGTGTCTAATATCTGTGCGCATGTCAACTAAATATAGCAATTCCAGCTCCATTGATTATTCCATTTCCCTATTTTCTCTTACACATACGGGGAATGCGCCATTCACAGAATGAAGGGGATTATTTTCCAGCGGTTTCTGTTCATGGCCGTCTGATGCAAGTCAAATACTAAAAATAAAAAGGCAGTATTTTGTGCACAAACACAGTCACACTATGACTGTCACCTGCCATATGGGACAGTGTTTGCAAGGGAGAGAATGAAGACAGCAAAGAGTCGCACTGCTCGCCTGTGTGCAAAACCATCACGCCCTCCCCAAGACCTCAAAGCTCAAAGCCTGCACATCACAACCAATACCTAAATTCCAGCCATTCCAGGTCAAACACACCGAGACACAGAGCTGTGAGCTTTGAGGAATGGGACAATGACACACAGGCTGCTGTAAAGGCATGTAACAACTCCATGGCTCACGTTATAAACAACCCCATAAGACAGAAACCACTCTGCTCAATATGCTGTCCATGTAATATGAACACCTCACACCTCCCACTGTGAGGTTCTGCAATCTGTCATGGCAAAGTTCTCCACTTTGTCCATTACCTTCATCGCCTTTTTTTCATGAAGGGCAAAACCAACAACTTCATGTCTACCTGAACATAAATCCTGCAAGATAGTAGTAAATTATAGTATAGTAAATTAACTGCGTGATGGTGGAATCGTTTTGCTAGTTTGATAAGACTAACAAAAACAAAAAGTTACTAAGACCGTTTGCCAACCTGGATTCTCCCACACTTCTTTTTTCTCTTATTGGGAAGCTTATGGAAATGCAATTGGTAATGCGAAAGTTACTAACGCTTAGGGAATTGGTCATGGAAATTTTCATTGAGTTAAACTCAGAAAATAAGGCAGCCAGCGTTTTCTACCAAAACAACTATTAATTGTCAATGACGTTAACTGTTTCACTCCGTACCGTACTCACTCCAGAGCATGTCTAAGCATAACAGTCCGTGAATTTCGATAAATTCATGTTTATAGTTCCAAAGACTACCATGTCATTTATTACAGCTTGCAAGTCCTAGTCATTTTTCTTCAGTGAAATTTGACAGGGTAATGTGGAGATAAAGACAAACTTGAACTAGGCTTAACCGTGTTTACGCAGAGGATTCTCGGTTTAAGAATGAAAAAGCGATTCCCGAGAGATCAACCTCGGCCCAAAGAGCGGCCCGCGACGGCCAGGGTCGCACTGCTGAACTCCGCCGCAGGACCCTCACTGTCGCCTCCGTTTACTTTCTCCTTCCCACCCATTCAAGAATGGGACCCGCATCGCTGCGCCCTCAGCTCCGTCTCAAAACAGTGAAATCAAACGAAAAATATAGCAGCCGTTTCCTGTAAAATCCTCAAGCAGAATGCAGTGCGAAGGTGGGCACCAGTACGCTTCACCGGGTGGCATCAACTAGGGCAGACAGAGGAGACCCGCAAACGAAACCAGCTGTTCAAACCTAAGCCAGGCTTGCTTGTTCACAATTAGTTAATTGTGCAGATGTTTGTTTAAAGTCACAGCTCCATCGTCTTCACAAAGCCACACAAGACGTCTTTACTCTTTCATTTATAAGACAAATCAGTGTTTCTCCCATGAACGGACATTGCACACAATAGCCTATGCATGCAGATCACACAACACCTTCCAATATTTACAGTGTACATCAGGCTGGTTAGATAACTTATGTGAATAGTAGCTTCACTACGTGCCAAACAATTAGGCTACGTTTCAAATAAACATGAATGCGCAATGTTGTATATTGTGTTATTTTATATTATACGCAGGTCTTTTTATTGACTTGAGAAAATACAAAGTATCCTACATGCAGTGCATTTCCTCAAGTAATCATTCTATTATTTTTAGTAGCTTACATTGGTCTTTCAACACAACACTATTTTAACGTTTTTTATTACTTTTACTGAAGAAATCTGTCAATTAAAGTTTGCGATTAAACAACATATTTGCTGTTAGGCTATAAACAGAATTTTCAGAATTTAAATTATAAACGAGTTTGTCTTCATTTGCTGGATGCCTTCCAAACTAGACTTTTTAGAGTAATTATGGTAACTAGTAAATCTGCATCATCATAACTGCCGTTGTAAATGGGTTATGGGCGGAAGATCACTTTAACGCCTACTTTTTAATAACTGCTTTTAGTCTAAGTCCCTCGATGGGACTTTTATCTGCGTAAAATCAACTGGCACCATTTTATTACGTCCCAAAGTGGGCGCTTAAACCACTAATTTCTGTATACATTTCTCCAATACATTACACTAACGCAATGCGAAAACACGCAGGCTTAAAACATATGTAGCTTGAAATACTATTTTTCTTTCCCTCAAAATATTTCAGAACAACAGAAAAGGACCAATGACAAATTCTCATAGAAACCCACTAAAGTTGCGCTTTGACCCCTGTCCCTGTCAGCAGATCTGAAATGCTGACACACATATTTGAAACTAATATTTTAATAATTTGTAGTTCCAATTAAAAGACTTTGGTCATGTAAAATTGCAAAGGTGGTATATTTAATTAAACAAAAATAAAAATACATTCTTTCTAACACCGAGATTTGATTTTAATTATGTTAGAGAACATCTACTAGAAACTGCCCTGAGAGTAAAACTTGAAGAATGGTTAGGCTTAATTTTTGCTGAGCAGTTTTGTGGCTTAAATGACTTTCTATCATATTAAAGCCTTTTGTCATCTTGTTCGTCTTTTTGGCACACTGAGTTCGAAGGCCGAGAAGACGAACAATCTGGTATGATTTAGCTTGCACAGCAAGAATGATGCAGGATAGCTGAAACATTTTAAATGAATGAGGCACAGAACAAGAAGCCCATACGTTCAGAATATGATCCTCCGTCTTTTTACATGCGCAGCCTCACACAGACATTGTCTGAAACCATGCTGTCATAAAGCCTTGTGCTTGGGCTATAATTAAAAGTTCAACGCAACAGATATGCATACGCGTTAAAATACAGTAGTAAACGCTTTAAGAGAAACATGACGCCTTTCTTCTAGAAAATGCATTAAATTATGATATTTAATTAAATCGCATTACGAGTTACGACTGCGCAATATAACAGTGAAAACTAACTGTGTACCACACTAGGCAGAGATGGAGGTTTCCGTTATCAAACTGTTTGTTTCAATGCACCGACAGCTTACGGGTAAAACGCTGTTGTGCAGTCACTAGTGTCTCTTTAAATCACCAGTGCTTACCTGCTTGTTACTGGCCACCAATGAGAACTTTGATTCCTGTCACAAAAGTCATTTAGGAAGCAGCAAACGGAATCCACTTAAGTCTTCTTTACGGTCTCTTTCCAGCAGTTTATGTAAATCCTTTAAAATTCCTGAGCTGAACTGCGTACTTGTCTTGCAAAGCACCTGAGTTCGTGGTCTTTCTGGTCTAACTCGTTAGTGGGTCGTTTTCGTTACTTCTAGATAAGCAAACACAGCTTAATCATTCGCTAAAAAGCCAGATGACAAAACAATCCGGTGTGCTGACAAGTCCTTCAAGCGGATGACATATTAGTATTCCTCGGTTTTTGGAGCAATGTGGATATTTAGGGTGGTCTGCACAGCTCTGCGCACGAAAGCGATTCTGACTGCAGGAGAAATGAGCTGGCAGGTGGATGCAATGTCCTTATTTGCATATGACACGCCCAGAGGCGGAGAGTTACCTTTACTGTCACCGCCCCCAGCCCGCCCACCCGGGAATATTAGGCGTTCGGTATTAGCATGAGTTCTACAGGGAGTTCCAGAACTTTGAAATATAGTACTTTGAAATATATTCCCCCGCGGGTAATCCACAAGCCCAAACGCACCTTATTCACTTTACCTTCTGAAGAAGGATTTAAAATAAAAATTTAAAATAATAATAATAATAACAACAACAACAACAATAATAATAATAATAATAATAATATACAGCATCCAAGAAATCACCAAAATATAGGTGGAAGTGTTCCCCCCTGATTTAATATGGAGCAAAATACATATTTACAAAGTCTACAGCAATGCACACCATTTTGGATTAACTAAAGTTTTGAACAAAACTTGAATAATTATTTGGTTAAAATATCGATGTAGATAAAGTTTTCCGAGCTGCCTTGGTGATCAGTTGCAGCCCACTCAGGATACCAAAGACACAGCTTCCTACAGATTCTCAGATCCTCAACCTGCATATGCCTTTTACACATTTAAAGTTTTTTGACAGATTACCAGCAGTAGGCCTATTAATAATTCTGCGTTTCCGCTCAGGAATTTTATTAGATTAAATCTTTCACATTAACAATTGCATAATTCTGTGAAGACAGCACAGTACACCAGTTATTTGTGTGTGTACAGAATTAATCACCTTTTCTGGGAAAAAACATTTTTAGCGGGACTGCCTTTTAAACTGATGGAAAAACATTGTTTCTGACAGCTGTTGCCTTGCGCGTTAAAGCTTACCTTTGAAGATGGAATCTATGCCTGCTTTGTACAGCCTTCAGGTGTAGAACTCCCCAGGAACGTATGATGGGTGGCAATTCACAGAACCTTAACCTGCACAGGTCTGAAGTCAAAGCATACTGGAGTAACATTATGCAGTTAACATTGACAAAAGTGCCCTATCTGAATTACTATAGTAAAACAAATGGTTATAAATATGTGCATGTGTCAGAAGCATTTCATTAATGAAGGAGATTGAAATAACAAATGAATTACTAAGTTTTTATTTGACCATGAGTTCCTTCTTCTGGGTGGTGGTGAGACAGCATATTTAAAGGCAGGATGAGTGACTAGTCATTCCTAATGTAGACACTGGAAGCTGGGCTGCAGCACGGCTTTGCTGCCCGTCACACCGGAAGGTGGCACTGGGCATACGATCGGCTATCAGGTGCTGTGCGATGTGTCAGTGACTGACAGAGGTAACATCTCCATTCATTAATGCACCTATTCTCAGCTAACCTTCAGCAGAAGTCAGCATCACAGGACTAGGAATCAACTGGAATCTGGAATCACTAAAAACCTGAAGCGGGTGTATGCCAATTCCTGGTTTCCAAAGTGTCCCTTTCCACTGCAATAAATTCCAATGAAATTATGATGTCAAATCTGAAAAGAGACTATAATCGCACAATGGAATATTGTTTGTTTTATGGTAATTGTAGTGCTTCTATCGTTTGATTGCATCTTCTGCTGGTAGTCAAATCTGATTCCTCCTGACACAGTAACACAAGCAGCTCCAGCTGGGCTACTGAGATCTGACAGAGGTGAAGGCAATATGAGGGCACTAGGCTGGGTTTATGTTGCATTGTGGGGAACATCTACAAGGTATTGGGGTATCACCTATGACAGTGTGCAATGTAGCATTACTTAGCGTACTGGGTCATTTGGACTCTCTACCTTCAAAGCTCAGTATGGAGATATACTTATTTCTTTATAGAAAATAATATCCATCCCGATGAAAAATCCATCCTGATGATAATAAACAAACCAGATATTGAATACAGCACATGGTCTTTGAAGAACCAATCATGCATAGTGAGAGGTCCAGGAAGGCTGGAGTTCAGGGTCTCACAGGCTGTGATTCAGCTGATTGTTCTTCATGTTGTGTTTGCACCCTGCGAACCACTGCAACCATATACACCAGGGGTCATCAACTATATTTGTCAGAGGGCCAGAGTTTTACCAGACAGTCTCCTTGGGGGCCGGACCCCCAAGA
>JAODJU010000130.1:27679659-27705734 GCA_026776725.1 Gnathonemus echidnorhynchus | reverse complement strand
TTGAACGGCTCAGCGGGCCGGATTGGGCCCGCGGGCCGCCAGTTGATGATCAGTGATATACACTATGACTCCCCCCCCCTCTGCCCCACCACCACCACCCCCACCCCCTCACTGCACACTACAACCTCATACCATAATCAGAGGTGGAGATTTCAGGTCTAGAGAGTACAAATCCAGACGAAGATTTCATTTCAACCAACCAGTTGAGTATAAAGAGTCGCAGAGTAGTCAACTGATTGGTTGAAAAAAAAATGTTGGTCTGGATTTGTGCTCTGTGGACCTGAAATCTCCACCTCTGACCATAACCCACCCACAATCCACTACACCAGCGTTTCCCAACCTGGTCCTCAGGGACCCAGAGACGGTCCATGTTCTTGCTCCCTCCCAGCTTCCAGCAAAAATGTGAACTGTCTGTGGGTCCCTGTAGACCAGATTTGGAAACACTGCACTACATCCTCAGCTCATGGCTCTCTTTGCCTTCATCCCCTTCACTGGGCTGCTGTCCTTCCTTTATTCATCTTGTCTACCTCCTTCTCTCTCTCTCTCTCTCTCTCTCTCTCTCTCTCTCTCTCTCTTGCTTACCATCCCTGTTTGTTTGCTTTTAATCAGCTGGCTGTGCTGTTTCCATCTTCCATGCAGCACACCCAGTCAGCCATCTGCCACGCGCACAAGGAGAGCAAACAGAAAATAACCATCTGAATACGGCACCGCGGCAGCTGCTATTGGTGCTCTCCATTCAAAGACAGCGCACATCTGTCCAGGTATCCGTGGTTCTCTCGATAACTGCCTAGGGGATGTAGACTGTGCAGGTGAACCTGAATGGGGGGGTGTTCTGGGCCTCTTTAAATGAGCCTTGCAGGACCAGAGGATCAGGGAGCCTATCTAAAATCCACCCCACAGACGGTGTCAATGGAGCAGTCCAGGAAGTCGGGAGTGCTTTCAGACTCACACAATGCTGGTGTCTGGAAGATGCTGATTGTGCCCTTGTTAGATTTACTCTGCCTCTTACATGATGACAGATCGTTTTCTTTCCTTTCACTCCGAGTTATGCTGGACGGTTCTGCCGACCCATTTGTTTCTGCTTAGAAAGCCAGTCAGTGGTGGTGTCATGTGTTTAATGTAAATTAACCTTTCATTTGGGTTATTGTGTTGTCATCATTGTGCTGTAAATTGCTCAGTCCATATGTAAAGGATGATTTTTGAAAAAAAAAAAAGAATGCAGGAATGATCAATCAATGTTTCCATTCAGCATTTGCCAGTTGACCATGGATAACAGGATCAGCTTCACAGTTCTGCTCTCAAAGGCGAGTCACACACCACTGAAACCTTTTCACCTTTTTAAACTCGTGATTACAGGGGGATCTGTGATCACATAGCTATGAGAAAGTCACACAATTACAACTGACCTAGACATCAAATCCTTTAAAACATTCATTCATTTGGCAATTTAAATTACTAGCATTTTCTAATGTTGTTGACCTGCTGTATGTTTTCAAGCAGTGGAAACAATGACAATACAATACTTTCCTTAAACAACTACAAATCTCACTGACATCCTCAATGTAGCTGCCTCCTCCTCTAAACACTCAAAAGATGCAACATAATTGTGCATTTCTTTACCATTTGACCTTCTCTGAGTTAAATTTTCCCTCCCCTCTGCTCCTTCCATTATTTAGGGTCAATCAGGTGAATTAAAATGATACAAGTAAAAACGTGTCCAGTCTTACAATGATCTCTGCTGAATCAGGCCTGAAAAGAATCTCTCCCTTTTCATCTACTGCTCCGGTGAATCCAAATCCCCAGCAGCCATTCCAAACCTCCTGACAGCACTTCTCGAAGAACCTGAAAAAGGTCAAAGGGCAGGGTTCTCTTTTAATGAAGGCTGACTGACTTAACCCTCTTCAGGCACAGTCTGACATGTTATCTATTCAGGAAGTGGGAATGAAAGTGCAGGACACTCAAGCTGCTACAAGACACCACAACATTGCTCCTGTTTTCCCTCTATTGCCGGCCGGTGCAATAACTGACTTATTGATATAACAGTAAAGCTCAGGATAAACCAAACAATCATATATGTAATATATGTAATTTAATAATGTCACATTTTCCCTAGTTTCTCCTAGACAAAAAAACTACAATGACTATAAATGGTGAAGCTTCCTAAAAGCACTACAGTTGGTGCTTTTTCAGTGTGAAAGGTCCATGTGCGGGTAAACAGAAGTGCAACAGATCTGCTGATCTTCTTGCCATATCTCCTTAACTGTCAATACTGGGGGTTGGGGATAGTTTCTCCTCATGGTTGCTCTCCACCCACACTTTTCATAGGATGGTCCCATGAAGACACCCCCTCTTGACTGTTTACACTTGACTAGCATAATGCATGCCATTCCTCCACAGAAAAGAAAGAATCCCTTTGACAGGATTCAAATCACACGCTTCTGCCATCTACACCCTTATAGTTAAGACAATGTTCAAGTGAACAGATGTTTCATATGTGATTCAACTACAGAATCATGTACCTCAGCTAGAAGCTGAACTTAATTAAATCCCCGTTAGACTTTCTCATTGTAGTATCTTTGTTCACCACAGATTGTTACATCGTAAACCTGTAAAGAACACAAAGCCTTGCACGTCAACATTTTTATAGCAAATTACAAAACACCCCAAATCCCAAAAACTGTTGGTTGATTGTTGGGTTTTAAAAAGCTGTAATAGTCACATCATATGAGTCCTGAATTGAACAAGTCAAAGAAACATAGACAAGAGTTCAGAGGATACAGCTGAGAGCAATTTTAATGATGGGAGTGAGTCTGATATTTGGCATTTTATCCCCCTTCCATCTCTGCAATATATGGACGAATAGCTCTTGCCTAGGCCCTACCCTGCATCATCATGCCATCTGTTGGAATCCAGCGACTTCTCCCATCCAGGTGCCACCGGAGCACCTGGTACTACACCTCAGCCAGAGGTCCAATACACGAGGCCATTAGCACTGTTCACTGTTAAGAGTCTGATGGGTGAACATGCATCCATCTCTCAGCCTCAATAGCAGAGCTGTAACCCCATGGTGTGACACTGTGAGGGAAATTCAAGAGTCTTTTCTGGCTACTCACTGCTTCTCCGGCTGCCTCATTAGCATTTAAATGGAAAGATAATGCAGCAGTTGGCACCATCTCACCTTGAACATTGCATTGCTTTGTTTAGCCAAACTGGAAGAGAAGATGGGTGCGTAAATGCACATTTCCTACGCACATTCTCCATTCAGAACAGCGGCGTAGGATCTCACTGCTTAGTACCAAGGAAACAAGGAATCAATAGAAAGAAACAAACGTCTTCATATCCTTGAATCGTTTTTACTAGGAGATAGTGAGGAGTATGAAAACACCGGGGAGAAGTCAGGTGGGAAGTTGAGGTTCCACCAAAATATATATGAGATTCCTGACATCCAACAGAAAGGGGATGTAGTGTGACAGCTTGATGTTGGAGGGGAGTGCAGACCTCGGCCCCGGGGGAGACAGGGCTCTGCCTACTCTCGGAAAGAGTGTGTGTAAACAGTCCCTCTAGCCCAATTTGACTAGTCTTCATAAGTACAAACTGGCTCTTTCATGACACCCCCTGGACCAACATCAGCCTGAACAACTGGATCTCAGGCATAATCTTTTCTTAGGCTTTCTGCTCTCTGTAAACTGTATTTAATAAATCTAAAACAAATATAAATGAGCATGGGGGGCACTGCCTATCTGTCCAGGAAGATGAGTCAGGCAACTGCAGGGGTTTCCTTGCTTCTTTGTTTCCTTTCCCCACCCAATCCTCTTCATCCCACACTGTGTGTAAATGAGTGCTTCACTTCCACGCCTCCTGTTAACACGCCCAAATCTCAACGCCCAGCCCTGCCTGGCCATGGCCTGATGGCCTATTTGCTTTCTGTGTACCTGTTCACCCATCCCTTTCTGCACTGAAACGGCCATAATTTGTTGCAGTCCTCCTCTGTTTTTGTTAAACCCTTCCCCACTCCTATCCTGAAAAAAAAATTACTCTTCCCATTCCCCACCCTGTCTCGCACGGTTCTGTCCTCTGTACCACCCAGAGTAAGTGCCAAGGAGCCATCTACCTGAACCCTGAACCCCATATTCACAGCTGCATAAAAAATAAGAGCAGACATTAACAACACAAAAAATATGTCAGATGGAAATTCTGACTCCATTGAGTTCTGCTGGAGAAATAAAGGCAGTGTTACTGACCTGTAGGGGATAGAGAAGGAAGAGATGCCAGCTTCACTTTCACAGGATGTTTGACATCTCAGCTTCCAAATGCTTTGATAGGGGTCAACTATTACAGTGATCAAAATGCAGTGAATGGATGTGCAATTCTGACCTTTCATTGGCATCTTACCAATGAATGTAATGTACAGTATGTGTAATGGCCCAGCAAGTCTACTTTGATTTCCGACGTGTAACCAGCCTGTGCCCCAGTCTTCCTGTTGTGGTTGGCAGCTGGGCCAAAGCACCTCACATATGTTAAAGACCCCTGACCACAGAACCGCAGTCACCTCAAATCAGACCTTGTAGACATTTTGAGGAAATGACTTTGATTTCCATCCATGTTTCACACATTAAATAAAAAGAGAAAGAATCCATTTTATTCAAGCTGAGCGAGCAGCCAAGGAGAGTGCTGGAGACGGATTGTTATATTTTAAACAAACAGTCCGAAATGACTTTATGTATGAGTTCATTTTACCCAAGGTTTTCTACCTTCATGTTAACAAAAACCAAAAACAATATTAGTGGAATGAAACTGTGAACTAACTGAAACAGGTCAAAACGAAGGCGGTATACACCTTTCGAGTGTTCAGTCCGTTGGTAGATACATAAACTTTGAAACATGGCCTCGCAAGAGCTATACTCAAACAGAAACTTTAAGTTCCTGAGAAATAAAGGTTTACCCTAAAACAGTGGAAGGTTTACGCTAATGCTTTATATTCTCTGTCATGTGCAGGAAGGACCTGGAGACGGAGGAAGCCCCCCCCCAGAGGTGCCTTCATTCATAATTCTGGTCCGGCAGGGAGGGTGGGGGGAGAAAGCTGATGTCTGTGGTGTCACAGTGTGGTGTCCTCGGTGCTCAGCCATCTGTGACGTTTGCGGATCTTTTTGTGCAGTGCCTCGTGGGATGAGCCAGGCAGTAAGGGCAGCGCTCAGATCCAGCGGTTATCCAGTAACAGTCAGTCTGCATCTGGCTTAGGAGGGAACACCAGAGCAGTCAGTTAGTACAGATAAATTCACTGTCAGCAGGGCTATCCCTAATGCTAGCCATAGTGCAGAGATTCCTAGTTCTGATCCTGGACGGTCAGAATCCAATCGAGACTGCAGATTTTCCTGTGTGTTTGAGCAGGGAAACATACAATCTGTGTTGGATTCCTCGGGGACCTGAACTGGAAAACCCTATCCTAAAGCTATTCACATTCTGTGGGAATCCCTATTTCAGAGATATCTCTGCATGAGTGTGGGTTCTCTTGATAAAGGAATGGGACGTATGTTTGGTGGGAAATTAAATATTAAAACTTTAAATAAGAATATTCATGTGGTCCTTGTTTTCTTTTCAGCACAAACACAAAGTGATGCTAACTTAAAGCAAAGCTAGGTGGTACGTCACCCAAAGGTGAGCACTGCATCTTTATACTTGAACCTTTTTTGAATGTGAGATTGTCCTAAGAGGGGGGGAAAGGGCAATATTAGTGCATGTTTCTGACCCAATTTTCTTCCCTGACTCATCTGAGCGGTAGAGAATGCAGACAGCTCTGGCCAATGGCTACGTTGCTGGCCAAGTCCAGTCCCTCAGTGACAGCAGTGAAATTCACCAACAGATGAGCACATCATGGCCCAGAACTGCCATCAAAATTCTACGGTACATTAAAAGAGGCATGCCTGTGCGAGTGAATGAGGTGCGAGTGAATGGTGTGTGAGTGAATGGTGTGCGAGTGAATGGTGTGTGAGTGTGCTCTGTGATGGGTTGGCGCCCTGTCCTGTGTTATTCCCTGCATGGTGCCCGTAGCTTCTGGCATAAGCTCCGAATCCCTTGTGACTGTGTTCCTGATTAGGACAAGCAGTTACAGAAAAAATGGATGGATGGATTACAAGAGGCTGAGAAAAAAGATGGCCCAGTGGCTACCACCGTGTTCACACCTGTGGGGCGTGAATCCTGCCCCTGTCTGGGCATTAGTCAGCTTTACTTGTTACCAGAGCTCCAGTTAGCTCTCACAGTCCTAAAATGGGCAGCCAGGTGAACTGTTGTCTCTATTCAGAGTGAGCCTTGTACTTTCTTGAATAGATTCCTGGCTCAAAATGACACTGTACTGGACAAGTATTTATGGAAGATGGATGGTACGAGGCTGATCACCAGTACAGATGGCTTTTAAAATCCATTTTAAAACATGAATGTCTGCTTTGGGGACTCCATTGTTATTCATATGATGATGTGTAATCTTTGGACTCTTGCTGTAAATTTTAATATGTTTTAGGAAATCGACCAGGCCAGAAGGGGGATGAAGGTATTCCATAAAGTAGTGTTTCCCAATCTGATCCTTGGGGACCCGCAGACAGTCCATGTTTTTGCTCCCTCCCAGCTCCCAGCAGCATGGAGGGAGCAAAAACGTGGACTGGCTGTGGGTCCCCGAGGACCAGATATGGAAACACTGCCATAGTGTCATCAGAAAATACTGTATGGCTGTCAGCAGCCTGGTAGCTGCAGCCCAGAACCTTTCAAAGGGATGCAAAGATCCTGATGAGCACACTGTACTGAATTACATTCTCACTACGTAACAGCAAAAAGGCAGACAGTGGAAAGAAGAGAAAGAGAGTAGAGCTGAAAAGCAATGTCAGGTTTCTGTTTTTACAGCAACACCAGGTCTTTAATTTCGCACAAAACAGGTCGCAAGTTCAGCAATTTGTCAAAGCTTGTATGATGAGGAACAATGGATCCACTGTTTGCCATTAAAGAGCTGCAGAAAGTGTGACACACACATATTCCAAAAAAAACATGCACGTTCATTTAGAATATTTAAGACACAAATACAGCTTCTGCCTTCAGAGCTACAGTGAGTAAATGGAAAATGACTATGCAAGCATATGTTTTATTTCATTGTTAAGAGCTCCCCAAATTTAATATTTTGCAACTTATCAGAAAGGCAGTGAATATAGATCAGAGAATTTTTTGGTTGTATTTCTATCCATATTTCACTGGTAAAACAAAAGGCTGGTTGCCATGGGAACTGCCTCGGGAGGAAAGGGTGTGCGCTTTAGTAGGGTGTGGTTTTGGTGGCTCGAGGTTGGTTTCCTGTATGACATTGGTGCCGGTCACGTAAAGGAGAGGTGAGGATTTATCAGACAGGGGTCCTGAGAAAGGAGCTAAAGGTCTCGTTCTCACCAAGTTCGCAAAACCCCCTTTCCTTTGGTAACTATGGTAGCAGCTTGATAACTTCCCCCAAACCCAAAGCCTGCAGCATTCATATCATCCTCCTTACTGACCAAGCCCAAACCAACCTAACCAGAGGAAACCCTCCATTTGACAATGTAATTTAACATCTGGAACATTTAGCATTGTGCTAATCTGGAACATTTAGCATTGTGGTAATTGTACACGATGTCAAACTTGCTGGACACCTCTTAGGGATGTTTAAACAGCTGGGATTCAACAATGAACAGATGATTGCCACTGGTACCAAACCCAAGTCAGAAGGTTCCACCTCTGTTATAGGCAGCTTCTTCATTGTTAATGGGGACTGTTCTCAAGCTGTGCCGACTAATACACTGTGAACCCACAGCTCCCCGTAGGTCCTCTCCATATCGTGACAATGTCTGATTAGTAACCAGCCCTGCCCCAAGGCCCCCTCAAGTACATTCAGAGATCAGCTACCACATCCGCACTCTTAATTAGATACACTGAGAACCTGGCTCCCATGCTATCTTCAGAGGTAGGATGGGTGCAGTCATAGATCTGGGGTTCTTTGATGTGCCTTTGGCTTTTTAAGAATTTGAAACACATTTAGACTTACAAACTCATTTAAACTGACAAAACATTTCTGCGCATCATTTCAAATGCCTCTTGCTACTTTTGAAAATATCTCCTAATACTACTGAACATGCCTCTAATTGCCACAACAATTTAAATTTAATACTAGACTGATCTTAACAAAATTGTTGCAGTTGTTGATGGCACCCCTGTTATGAAAACCCACTGAAGTTAGATACTAAATGCCTACAGCTTCATAGCAGACAGATGCCAATGAAACCTGAGCTAGAAAGATACATGAAATGTTGACCTAAAATTGCTTTGCTGACCTTTAAAAATGATGCTGTGTTCCTCAGTCTCTCAGGTGGGATGCAAATGTTTGCAGATGACATTTCACCCCATCCTAGGACAGTGCCAGGACGCACCCATTGACGCATGCAACAGGATGTGTGATAGCCCCAGGAAGCTGTTGTCCTGAGGTGGGTTGGGATCATGTGCTATTGTGACCACACTTCTACTGACATACTGACATACACACCCAACAGAAAAATAGGAAGTTTCCCCTTTATTTGTATAGCAGGAAACATAGCTGGTGCCATATTACAGCCTAAGATTACAAGGTTCCTTCCCATTGGCACTAATTTGGGAGGAGTGATTCATCATCATGTCACAATGGAAAAGAGAGGTATTGAGAAAAGTGCCGTAAAAGCGATATTGCCCCCATTGCTGTCCAGGGTAGCACAGGATGCCGTGAGATAGAAGTATATTCTAATTCATCCATCTGTGTTGGCAGAAGCAGGAGTTCAAGGTTTGGAAATAATCTTCCAGAAAATTCTACGTCAAGCTCCCACATGCCTGTCTGCTGAAGTACAGAGATCATCTTCCACCTTTAAAAGCAGCAGAAGACTCAACTTCAACTGTTGACCACTATCCCAAAGGAGAGGGTAACTATGTCTCATAATGTGAACCACCAAGGCCAGAAGTTCTATCCTGTTTTAAATGGCTTATCCAGTTCTATCCTGTTTCAAATGGTCTTGGGTAGAGGGTGGGAGCTTATCCCTGGCAGCATAAAACAAATGTTTATTGTATGTCTCTGGACTGCAGAAGGAAACCTGCAGAATATGGGGAAAACATGCAAACTACACACACAGAGCAGTGGTTAGATTCAAATCCCCAGTCCTGAAGGGGTCAGGCAGCAGAGCTACTCACTAAGCCAGTACCAGTAAAGGCCATAAGATATAAAATATAAATAAAAGCAGAACACAGAAAAAAGATCCAGTGCGGAGAGAGACTGGCTCAGGGCAGCAATGACAGTACGGCGCCTCTAATGAGCACCTCAGGTCGGAACACATCAAGAGCACAACTCTATATCACCGGGGGAGACTGCTGGTGCTCATAATGGCCCATTAATGAGATTCAACCACAGACAGAGCTCAGGAGTCCGGGAGAGCCACCTTCCAGCCCTGAACACCACCTCGTAATCAGTGAAGGTTAGCGCTGCTGTAATGATCGATACAGGTATACTCTGAAAAATAGTGCAGATAGCAGCTTGTCACTGCTGCACCTTTAAGGAGATTCAGGAAACTCGCCTGAGGGGACTTATCGGCCCTGGTGGGGTGTGGAGGACCTCATAAATAGCCCAGTCCTGGACTACAGGTAAAGGGCTCTAATGGGGGGCTGGTAATGGAAGATATTAATGAGAAGAAGATGCCAGGTGAATGGTAACAAGCACATGGAGAGACTGCAAGACTGTGACACAAAAAAACACTTACAGGCCGGGGTCATACATGGACATATAACCACACACACATGCACACACACACATACAAACTATGCGAGAAACCTCAGCTGACCTCACCTGAATGCCCACATGTCTCACACACACACAGACGCATTCATACACACCCAGAGAGACACACACACCTGGAGAAACAGGAGATGGTGACGCCAAAAAGACTGCAGGGTGAGAAGTGTGGATGGCTTCGACTGGAGTAGATCTCATTAAAAGGAAGCCTTAGGTCATAGTGCAATGGGTGGGGGGGGGGGTTACGTGTCAGTCTGCTGAGGGCAGTGTATCCATCAGCTCCCCCACACGAAAGCACCAAAAGTGGAGACTGGGAGCTTCCCAGTTGGTGCTCTCTGGCCCAGCAGCTGGTTTAAGGATCCTGACAGAATGCCGGATGGGCACAACCTGAAGTCAAGAACACAGGCGACGGCATGAGTGGTTTCCTCTGGGCAATCTGTTTGTCTCCCACAGCCATGATGTTAGGCTACTTGGTGTCTCTAAATTGTCCATAGTGTGTGGACGTTCATGTCCCCTGCCATAGATGGACAAGCCATCCAGGGTGCACTCTGCAGCAGCCCTGTCCTCTCCATTGCCTGGGATGGACTCCAGGTGATCCTCACCGTGCTTTGTTTAAAAGACGAATGGATGGATATGCATTCATCCTTTCGGTTTAACATTCAGAAAAGCAGTGCACCATGATTTTATTTCCGATGGTGCTCGAGATCTAGTTCGAGATCACATGGTGCTCAAAATCTAGTTCAGGAAATTGTCAGTGTGTGTTCTCCTTTCAGGCCGAGGACATGGAGAGAACTCAATTCAGGATGAAGAACCCTCATTCTCTGGAAAGCATGTCTCATCGCCGGCTAAGCCTGCCAAAGAGTGAGCATTCTGCTCATGCCCACACTCTCCTATCCTTGGCCCATTTATAAGACTTATAAACTTTTCTGGTTCTTTGGCAAATGAAAAGTCACCCTGAACTACATTCAGGTACTGGAAGGATTTCATATTGCATCCCCCACCCCCTGAATGACTGTTTCTGGGAAACAGTATCCACCCTCCTCAATGACTGTCTTCTATACGGACTAACATACTGCGCTCATTGCACTAAGACACTCATTCTATAATACCATGGCTGTCTCTTTTTGTGTGTTTTATTCTCTTATTTATTACTTCTATGCTGCTAAACAGAGAGCTGCTAAACTGTTTTTCACTATTTCTGTAATAGTGGCAATAAAGATCTATCTTATCTTATCTTATCTTATCTTATCTTATCTTATCTTATTGACCAAACTTCTAAATTCGCTTTTAAAGGTAGAATTGGGCTCAACGAGATAGAAGGATGACAGAATGCTAAGAAACTGGAGGTGAAGAAGGGAAAAGAATGGAAGAAAAGAATTTAATGGGGCAGGTGGTATGAGCTGAAAACACAAGTCGTACATAAATAAAAAAAAACGGAGTGAGTTTTCTCTATGGCCTCCAGGAGAGCAGGATGCATTTCAGTCAGGCCCAGTTAGTAAATGAGCACCTCTCTGCACAGAACATTTGCAGGATTCTGTTAGGGACTTCATCTGTACCATAAGAGCGTAGCTTTGCCACTATCCGAGGACATCCAACAGAATAAGGTCACGGTGGGAATGGGGGGAATTCCTAATCTATTTCTTCAAATGAATCATGATTGGTGAATAAATGAGGAGCAGTGCTGAGTTAGGAGAAGCCAGCAGACTGCTATGCCATGACAGTAATGGCCAGAGCCTCGCAGCCATCCAGAGGCATGGACAGCAGGTTACCGTGGAGACATGTTACTTAAAATTCTGAAAGTTACTGAGAGTAAGCATGAGAAAGACAGGATTAACGAGTGAGAAGAGACACAGAGGCATTTCTGAAAACAGACATTGGGGAATAGCACAATCACTAATAAAAACGAATAAAACACTTCTTACACTCTACAGACTACCAAAGGGTAGCATTAAAATAAGAATAAAAAAACAGCTATTTCTTTATGATATATATGCTCGGGGTAGACAAATTAGAGTCAAAAGATGGCTTTACATGACCCTGAGTTAAGAACAATAAAGTTCACACCAGAATGCAAAGGTAACCATCTACACATACAGGCAAAATGTTGAAACTAAAGGGTTGAAACGTTATAAACCTTACGACCTTTGACCTCTGAGAAAGCAGGAGGTCAAGCCAAAATGGCTGTGTTCAGGCAACCAGGGAAGAGTAAGCGGAGCTGTCGGTGGCTAGACTTTCTAATTATCACTGCAAAGACAGCTGCCTGCTGGGAATGGATGCAAGCCCCTCAGTTTCAGAAGCAGAGAAATAGGGCTGGATGAGCAGGGAAAGGGTTGAAAAAGCGACGGGGGAATGATGGTGCTTAGTTACCACAACCAGACTTCTTAGGGGAGCTGAAAAATTCAGCACCTATCTTAACAGCATCTTAAACCTGCGATGGAGTGAAACTGAGACATTGTGACTGCTTGTGAAAATGTCAGTGCTGGAAACTCTGTGACTGTTCATATAGTGCTGGGTACTCTCTGTGCATTGTGGGAATTCTTATGCAAACAAAACACGTCAAGAACATTATACACTGAGGACTAGAGGCCATTAAAATCCCCATTCATTTAAGCTAGAAATCATCACAAAGAGTGATATCTCGTTGTGATATTGACATTATTTTAGGTAAACCACTAAAGACTAAATCAGTTTACTTAGTATTAAGTCACATAGAACATTAAAGAGAAATTTGTACTTGACTCCATGATTAATGTGCAGAGTGGTGTAAGCGATCTATGTTTTTTGTATTTACTGTCCTCTTTTATTCAGCAAAAGCCCATGAACAGCTTTTGTTTTCATCAAAATCATGGGGATGAGACTAACTCTGATTAAAGTGGAGAGCAAAAATCAAGATAATTGCATCACTAAAGAACCTGGTTTAGTCAAAACCTGATACTGGGCATGAAAATGCATGATGAGAAAGAAGTTTAATGTGTTCAGCATGCTTGCATCACATAATTTTAACTAGGTCAGAGATACAGACCCCTGATGCTGTCCTATACACACAGTTACAGGCCCCTGATCCTGTCCTATACACACAGTTACAGGCCCCTGACCCTGTCCTATACACACAGTTACAGGCCCCTGATCCTGTCCTATACACACAGTTACATGCCCCTGACCCTGTCCTATACACATAGTTACATGCCCCTGATCCTGTCCTATACGCACACAGTTACATGCCCCTGATCCTGTCCTATACGCACACAGTTACATGCCCCTGACCCTGTCCTATACACACAGTTACAGGCCCCTGACCCTGTCCTATACACACAGTTACAGGCCCCTGACCCTGTCCTATACACATAGTTACATGCCCCTGACCCTGTCCTATACACACAGTTACAGGCCCCTGATCCTGTCCTATACACACACAGTTACATGCCCCTGACCCTGTCCTATACACACAGTTACAGGCCCCTGACCCTGACCTATACACACAGTTACAGGCCCCTGACCCTGTCCTATACACACAGTTACATGCCCCTGATCCTGTCCTATACGCACACAGTTACAGGCCCCTGACCCTGTCCTATATGCACACAGTTACGGACAACAATAAAATGTTCTACTTAACAATAATCATTTATTACTTTATAGTAAAGTTGCTTGTATAAGATGTGAAAATAATCTTCAGAGAAAGAGAGAAAAAATGTTTTGTGTGTTTAGTGTTACTCGTTGAGCGCAGTGGTGAGGTCATTCACTCATTCAATCTTGTTGTGAAACTGGATGAACTCTGACCTAGGTGACATAAAAAGCAGGATATTCTAGGAGTTCCAGGAGTTTCTTTCCCAAATCAAGTTCACTACGGCTCAGTAAACACAAAGCCACATGTTCTCCCCTGCCTCACACACATGCAAGCACTCATGCAGAGTGATTTGCCAATCTGTGATGTTAAGCCACGGTTATGACAGACAGATCTATAGGTTAAGGGTTAATCCCAGGTTAGAGCCTCGAAGGTCCCCTCTGGTTTATTTGCATGACAAGGGCACTGGGGAGTCCATGAGGAGGAAACTATTTGTTGCAATGTCCCAGGCTTTGTCTCAGCACAAGTATGGGATGGGCCTACATTTGCACATCCACATAAAGACCAGGTAGCCTTTCTCTGTGAAAGCCCCACGCTGAGTGAAGCAGCCCCCCCCCAACAACTCTGATAATCAAGAGGAGGAGGGTTATGCGTAGCTGCTCAGACCGGAATGCAGTCAGTCCTTGGCCCCCCCACTGCGCCTTAGCCAAGAAGCACACATAGCCCGGCCTCTTGCCACATACAGGACATCCTCTTCACCAATGACATTCCTGTCCAATTACTGCTGACCTTTCAGAGTGTCCATTTCACCGCTGACCTTTTCACTTAGTGTCACTTCACCAACGATCTCACCATTAACCACATTCCATTCATCATTAGTACCACGCACTTCACCAACGCTCTGCTCACTAAGTGTCCACTTCATGACTGACCATTTTACCAACAGTGTCGAAGTCACCAGTGACATAATCGTTTTGTGTACTTCACCGATCACCTTTCCACTAATAAAGTGGGTGATTCACCCTTGGTAAAAAAGTGGCATGTTATAAGAGGAAAGAATAATGTGTTTTCATTGTTAGAAAATAACACATTAAGATAATGGCACAATGTAGTATATACTGTAGCATATACTGTAGCATATACTGTAGTATATACTGGCAAATTAATGGCAGGTATAATCTTGAAGAAGGTTTAAAGAAGGTTTGAAGAAGAATTAACAGAACTTAACCTCTGTTCACATAAATCTAATGAAGCATTGGATCTTAAGGACGGCAAGATGTCGATATTCTGTTAATGTTCATGTAACACCTGGGGCAATAACAGAAAAATATTAGAGCTTCCATGTATGAGAGTGACCTATGACCTGGAAGGAACCCTGGTCTCACTTTCAATGACTCATAAGTGTGTTAAAATATTTTCCCCCTCACTTTTTTTTTGAAAAGTGTTACTCTTCCAAAAAACTCACGGACATGGGTTCTAAGGCTTGAGGTCAGAAGACGGGCCTTGTTTGATCCCCATCAACGGGGAGGCTTGAAGTTCTGAACAAAAAGGAATAGCTGATGAAATGGAAGTGTAAGAGGCAGGAGCAGGCTGTACGGGGGCCGCACACTGACTCGTGAATTATTTAGAAGGAGCCTTGATTTGGGAGTCGAAACAGAGGCTAAGGGTATAGCATGCCCCCTGGAAGAGCCCAGAAACATGAGAGCAAGCTCACAGCGAAGGGTCAGGAACAGCTCGAAGTACTTGGAAGGACCTGGCGATTCCTTTGCACCATTTGTCCGAAAATGTGGAGTAACTCAGGTAAAGTTGAGAAAACAGCACTATGTTAGCACTGTTCTGAACACAATGAGCCATGTTGTACCCAGTGGACTGCACCACCAGCTCCCTCATATCATGCAAGCACTGATTTACTTTTTATTATTAGAATTTTATGCACACATAATGTACTGTAGCACTGGTGAGATGGCTCCACATAGCGGAGTCTATTAGCATTTCCCAGCATGCTCACGAGACATGTAAATAGCCTTGTGTGTAACTGTTGTTGTAAATAGTGCAGTGTTTTTGGTTTATGCAAGTGTGTTTACCTGTGTGTGCCCCGATCTGTGCCAGTTACTCATGTGTTTCTGTGCAATATGCAAATAGTCACCATGTGTGTTCCTTACAGTCCAGTGTCAGACCTCTGTGCTTTTCCCTGATATTTGTATCAGAGTTGTGGTTGTTACTTGTTATGCAGTCCTTTTAAGGGCTCAAATTAAAGAGCCACATTATTTGAAATTGTCCTGCCTCGTCTCCTTTCCACTGCTGCGATGCCTCAGTCTGCCAAGCACCACAGTACTGTACCATCAAGTAACAGGTAGCTGAGATAGCTGTCTGTTAATATTGCCAACAATTCCCTCCTGGAATCATTAAGCAATAACTTCAAACTTCCTCTTATGAATGTTCACTGCGCAACTCACCGTCATCTTCCAGGAAGAGGGCACCAGGCATTGGGGATGTTGGGCTCATTAGCTGAGAGTGAATGTCAGTTTTATGATTCCTCAAGGGATGCTTTTTTTGTAGGAGGTCCATCTCTTCCTACAGGAAACCAAATTAAATTAGTCACAGCACAGGTGGCTGGTAATACAAACATAAACTCATGAGGTACCCTCTTGGATAAAGGCCAAAGTACATGGCCTAGGCTACCGCATTGCTCATGCTGACTTCCTCACTTCAAGTGCTACTCAGGGGCTTGTAATTTACTGCCTCTTGAGCTGAAGAGGTGATTTCTCTTAACTGTAAAAGGTCATCACTTACAGTTCTGACATGTTCCCTGGCTGAAGGTCTCTCTCTGGGCCAGAGCAGATGCTTTTTAGACATTTGGCACAGAACAAAAACACAGACTCACTGAAACACACCGAGCGCTGTGACCTAACACAATATGGAAGAGAAATACAAACTTACTGAATCAAACTGAGCACCATGACCTCATATGGCACCGGAAAAAAACACAAACTCACTGAAACAAATGGAGCACTGTGACCTCACTTGGCACTGAACAAAAACCACAAACGCGTACACTGAAACACCAAGCGCCATGGCCACATGGCACTGAACAGAACCACACACTGGTTCTGTGAACATTATGATCTGACATGTCACAAAACAGAAACACAAACATGCTGAAACAAACTGACCACCCTGACCTTACATAGTACAGAACAGAAACACATACACATCGAAACATCGAGCATCATGACCTCACATGACACTGAACAAAATGAGAAAGACACTGAAACAAACCACACACCATAACCTCACACAGCACTGAACAAAACCACAAACACACTGAAACAAATGGAGCACTGTGCCCTCACACGGCACTGAACAAAACCACAAACACACTGAAACACCATGCACTGGGACCCCACATGGCACTAAACAGAACCACCCACTGAAACAAATTGACCGGCTGTGACCTGACTCGACACGGAACAAAACGACAAACACACTGGAACAAACGGGACACCATGACCTCACATGACACTGAATAAAACCACAAACTCACTGAAAAAAACCGAACACCCTGACCTCATGTGGCACTGAAGAAAACCCCAAGCACACTGAAACAAACCGAGCACTGTGACCCATGGACTCAAACCTCTTTGGACGCAGTCTTGAATTGGTCTTGACTAGACGTAGTCTTGAACTCAACAAAGGTGGTCTTGACTATAGTTCAGTGGTCTCATTCATGCACAAACGGGACCTGAAAGAGGCGTAAGCAACTTCCCATGCAAACGTCACGATCTATAGAAATAAACTTGACCGCAGAATGTACGTATCCGTTCAGAAACTCTGGCCCATGCGTACAAACATTTGGAGAAAATTGGCAACCCAGGTGGAGATGGTGAACTGAAGCCAGATAATACGAAAAGTGTGAGTGGCATCATTACACATATACTGATGCCTCGCGCTTGTGCGTCATAACTCATACATTTGATTTAGCCTCATAGCACACGACACATACTATACACCCACCACTAGGCAGAAAACAGATTTTTTTTTTTAATAAAGTGGGTTAGGTTTAGGGTTAGCATGACCTGAAAGAGGGTAACGTGACATGAAATGGTATGTCACAGACAACACAAACAAACATGTAAAACTAACTATATGACCAAGTAAAGGTCTTGATAATTAGCATTTAAATACTGGTAACCTTGAAATATTTGTTTGTCTAGGCAGAAAGCATGACAGATGTAAAAGCAGGAGCAGTTTAATCCAAATGACAGAGGAAAGTTGAAAACTTAAATGGGGAAACCAAGGAGCAGTTAAAGTAATGTTATAACAGGAGGACCTGATCTGTATCTGATCAGTAACTATCCAGCTATGAAAATGGTTTAATATATATGTAAATCAGCATGAAATTAATCATTTCGTTCAGCTGTATCACTTATATGAGGGTTGTAAACATATGGGAATGCAGACTCACAGGGTTTGGTATATATGAGTTCTCATGCACCAAATTCCTTTTATTTTTGTCTGAAATGTCACTGTTCTTGGCAGATGCATCCTATAGACTTGCTGTGTTAATCACAGACACAGACATGATCAACACTGTTACTCAAAGGCATCTCCCGGCAGTCACAGATACAGACCTGATCAGCAATGTCTCTCATGAGAATCTGCCATCAGTCACAGGCACAGACCCAGACCCAGACCAGATCAACACCGTCATTCACAGGCATCTGCCGTCAGTCACAGACCTGATCAGCATTGTCACTCACGGCTATCTGCCATCAGTCACAGGCACAGACCTGATCAGCACTGTTACTGATGAGCATCTACCGTCAATCACAGACACAGACCTGATCAGCAACGTCATTCACAGGCATTTGCCGTCAGTCACAGACACAGACCTGATCACTGTCACTCATGGGCATCTGCCATTAGTTACAGCCACAGACCTGATCAGCACAGTCACTCACAGGTATCTGCCATCAGTTACAGACACAGACCTGATAAGAACTGTCACTCACGGGTATCTGCCATCAGTCACAGACACACACCTGATCAGCACGGTCACTTGCAAACACAGACCTGTCCATTCTCTTGTTATTCACCTATAGTAAAAGCATTGAAGGTCTCAGTGAAAACAAGTGATTTGTAAATCGCAGCTGCATCAGCTGTCATTGCTTTTAAAAAATGACATCCACCTGTTCCAGAACTGGTCTTATGCACCCCTCCCCCCCACCAAAGTGTCACACCGGAAACATTTACCAGGCCACACAGACCAGGAAGGGTCACACCCCAGCCCCAAGGGTTATTAATAACACATTGTTACTGTCTGGGAGTCCTGGATACATGGTGGGATGGGGGGGCAGGGGGGCTCCCTGCTGCTTGTACTCAGAGACACGTTTTCCCACGCCCTGACCCGCACTGAGCACGCTCATTAAAACGCCTGTCAAAGCCACAGCGCCCCGAGGACAGCTGGAACTGCGTGTTCAGTCACACTCGGAGAGCAGGCAGACAGCAGGCGACTCGCCGACTTCGCGGCCATAAGCTGCCTGTAAATTAAACAGGGGTGCCAGCGGAAATGAAATTACACCTCCACCTGTCAATTAAGCCAGCCGTATTTACAGTTTAACTCGCAGCGTGGAAGCGGAGTTACTGCTTTATTTACTCTGGAGTATTATGGAGTACAATGCTTAGCAGAATAAAAAAAATGATTATGATTTTTTTGAAATGAATAAGGGCAAATTCAAAAAAACTTCCATTATCTGTAAAAAAGGGAAAAATGAAAAGAGTGAAATAAAAATATGACACAAAAACCTAATCTAATAAGTTCATGATAAACAAGGGTCAGGAACTGAACACCTCCAAGCAGGAAATGGAAATTCTGGACCTGGCTTCATTAAGCAACAGATCCATTAATGTCAGAATAACTTTTGCTACCAGAGAAGAGGGCCCTTCTTGCTGTGTTCTCCATGCTCCTGCATTCTAGCCTCCTCAGCCCTCCACGCTATCCAAACTAACACTGGATATCTGAACGCGGTACCAGTCTGGCCCTGCCAATGGTGTCATGCACCGGAGAGAATGTTGGTCTCAACATCTGCTTTTGTGTCGAATCCTTATAACTAATGACCTGCCTTTACCAGCTGTTGAACCAGGTGGCTGGAATTCTTCTCTCTTAATGTCGAAAAATGCACTGCTGTAGTTCTTCTGCCGATTGGTTCCTATTGATGCTCTGCCCATTACCAACACTGACTGACATTAAGGTGGCTGTTTTATCACTGATAGTACGAAGACAATCTGGGGAAGAAAGTTTTAACTAATCATAATACATATTTTTTAAATAATTATGGTGGGTTTAGACAGGTACTTTAAACTCATAAGTCGCCATTAGGGAAATTAGTTCATAATGACTAACAGCACACAGAGTTAAAAGCCATCGCAGGTTTCAAAGTCTTCTTTCCGCCAATGCTAGCTGAGGTCTTTGCTGTTAAAAACACTGTTGCGGTGTTTCAGGCACCATTAATCCCACAGGAAAAGTGCCCCCTACTGGCCAACTGCTATCCTGTCCAGAAATATGCAAATCAGACATCCCACATGACCTGTCACCTGCTGTTAGATCACAATTTCCAGTCTGGCCTAGAGTGTCTCGGAAACGTCATGGATGTTTACATCCAACATGTAGATATGAACCATGTTTCCATTCATTCAGAGGGAAAGGCAGAGGCTGTCACTCAGTTGGTTTGGGTTATTTAGCAGGGAGACAAGAATTAACAGATGACATGGGGAACTTCAAACAAAACACAACAGTGTCTAGATTTTGGCCTTATGCAAAAGGTGACTCTGTAAAGTGACCTTCTTGAGGTATGAGGGATTGTGGTCTTAAGGCATTTATTTCTGTATCTCCAACCGTCCCAGCCTCTAACACCATGCTCTCTGTAATTACAGGCAACTCCTACCACATGCATTTTAAAGAAGAACACCCATATCGCACATCTTCTTGGCCAAACTGGGATTCCTAGTTGTTCCTGCATTACTGGAAGTTCACTGAAAGAATGGGTCTTCACACAAACAGGATTGTTAAGGGTCCATTCATTAGCTGATAAACATAACAAAAAGGCAAACTTACTCTGTCAATGGGCTAGTAAAATATTTATTAGCATGGTAAAATAAAACAACCAAAAATGCATATCAGAAAAAAGCATATAAACTCACATGCGTGACACATATTTGGTTAGTGTCGGCACAAAAATAATACTATCATACCTCTACAAAAGTACTACAGTGTCACTTTGCAGTTCAGCTTTTTTTTTTTTTATAGTACAACTGTATTTAACAAAGTACTTAAGTATGCTAAGTACTACAAAAGTACTACAGTGTCACTTTGCAGTTCAGCTTTTTTTTTTTATAGTACAACTTTATTTAACAAAGTACTTAAGCAGCTAAGAATGTTTCAGGTAATAGCCCTAGAACTGAGTACTATCCTCATTACAAAGGGTTAGTGTGTGTGTCTCGCAGTTTGTTAAACCGCAGGTCTAATAGGAGGAAGGCAGTAGGGAAGCAGAGCTGTTTGTGGGGGGTGGGGTGGGGGGAGGTTTGTGGTATCACAAATGCCGCAGACCTGGCTGTGTGTATGGGCCATAACATATTCCAGATGTTGGCTGGGACCCCGACGCCCTGCGGCTTTATTTATATGAAAGCGTGGCGTGTCAGGGCCTCGGGTTCTCTGGAATCTGCAGTTGAGCCAGGGGCTCGATAAATTCTCGTTCGTTCAAAGTCGCAGTGCAGCTCCCTTCACTGCTGCCCTGAGACAGGCTCCCAGCTGGCAGTGCGGACGCAGAGACATCTGCAGGCGCACCCAGTCTGAAGCCACGCCACATAGGAGGCCATAAAACTGTAACCTTGGTGATTAGAGTGCAAGAATCCCCACACCCACCCTCCACCATGTCATCGCCCGATTGTACATGATGTCACAACTGATGGAAACGAAGAGAATGGAGGTGATGCACAGACAGGGTACGCAGTTACTGCATTTTCAGAACTCTGTATTGATGTCAATCTAAGGATGTTAAATTGACCCACTGAGTGGAGACTGGGAGGTCATGTGCCTGCTTCAGCACTGAAGCCATCTCTTTCTTTTTTTTTATTTGGTGTTGCTCCTCTCACACTAAAGCTGCAGTTCTGCTTCCAGGGACTGCAAAATGGTTTGCTGTAGCATTTTGATTTTCTCTGGTATTCTGTTTCAGTGAACCGGCCAAATGTAGAATAAATGAGAAATGCATTACAGTTCTTTCGCATGAATCATAGCTACGGTCTTTTCTCATTTCTGTCCAGGAGAAGATGTCAAGCTCTCTACACATCATTATCAATTCCACACTGCTCATCTGCCATAGTGCTGTGGCACCGCACACAAGCAACACTTGATAACTCTTAAACAATGTATTGTTGAGGCTATTAAGTCTAATGAAGTCTAATAAAGGTATAAATGTAAAAATCCAAAGATAAATTTCGAGGCACCCAATAAGCTATCCTGTTTTGCAGTCCTGAATTAAGTTTCACCTTTACCCACAAAGCAGGATTAATCTTCATTAAAATTGAGGGGAAAAAAACAAATAAAACCATTTAATTACATACAATTTACATCTTCAAGCATTTTTTTTCTGTATCTCCAACTGTCACACCATGCTCCCTGTAATTACAGGCAACTCCTGCTGCATGCATTTTAAGAAGAGCACCCAGTCTTCTTGGCCAAACTGGGATTCCTAGTTATTCCTGCATTACTGGAAGTTCATTGAAGGAATGGGTCTTCAAACAAACAGGATTGTTAGGGGTCCTTTAATTAGCTGATAAACATAAAAAAGGGCAAACTTACCCTGTCAATGGGCTAATAAAATAATTATTAGCATGTTAAAGTAAAACAACTATAACCGTATGTGAAAAAACACATATGCACACATAAATGTGTGACACATATATGATTAGTGTCATGGACAAAAATAATACTATCATACCTCTAGAAAAATACCATAATACATCCAGCATAAAAGGAGAACTGATGAAAAGCACCATTTAATGTAACTAAGTTCCATTTTTCTTCAGTGAGTAGGATTTACAGACTTTTCAACATTTTCCAAATCTCAAAATCAAGAACAACAGTCTATATGCCTCACCATGCCCTTTAAAACTTCATTAAAGCTGAGAAAATAAGAACAACAAAAAAAAAACACACTGTACTATGTAGACATGTGAAATGTGAAAGTATAGAAATGTGAAAGTATATATCCTGAAGGTACATCATTATAAAGCTTAATCAAAGGTGGCCGCTTGGCAACAGAGCATGATGAGTGTTTGGCTACTTGTGCTCTGCAGTATTTTACTGTTCTGACCAGAGTATAACCTGCCTTTCACCCCAGAAACCTGCTATGGATAATCACAAGCTTCATTTAAGAACTGAAAATGGATTTTTATTTACTCAAAACAAAACTGACTCAATTATTTAGCCAAGCAAAATAAGAAAACGTTAATAAAATCGTGGAGCTGTGGAACATGGACTTTGGTGATGTCTTGGTAAATGCAGATCAGTCACTCCATTAGCGGACCAATACCAATACTTGCATTACCACAATAAAATGATACAAAATGACAGGCCCTGACTGGATCCTGTTCATGTTCATGATGAACGAGGGTCAGGAACAAAACACCTCCAAGCAGGGACAGGAAATTCTGGACCTGGCTTCATTAAGCAACAGCAATGGCCGTCAGCTTCATTCTGTGTGATCTGCAGCAGGATCTCAGCCCACTTCTTCCAAAGCCGTTTTTTCCTTGCCTTTCATTTTGTGGAATTTTTGAAGAAACATGATATACTGAAAGGCACACTGAGTTATCATTTAGAAGGTCTGTGGTTGAAGACATTTGCTGAGTTTTGCCTCTTGCCAGTTAGAACAAAGATATCTCACACATTTGGATGGAGACGATGTGTTAAAGTAAACGCACAGCTCCACAGCAAATGTTATACAGGTAATCTGTCGGGCTGATGGGGTAATTCATTGGGAGTAAGTGGAATGAAGCATTAACATGACCATAACGAAGAACTGCATGTACCTGCATATTTACATTGCGATCCCGCTTTACAAAAAAAAAAAAAACAATAGAAAACGGCATCAGCTAACAGCCCCCCCACCCTAATCATGCATGCAGTAGACTGTGTCCTACCCTGCTGCCAGGTATGGAATTAAAAGGTAGACAAGCGGTACTTTTGAGGCTCAGTATCGGCCCTCTTTTCACAGACCTTTATCCACGTGCATTAGCCTGCACTGTCAGCCATAAGCAAAACCATAAGTGTGCTTTAACACCACATGTATGCAAAAGGTTCATTCCTACGTCGGTCATGGTTCTTAAAGTCACAGTGCCTGCTGGGGGTAGAGGTATATCAAGCACCAAAGGACATCGTGTTCATGTCTAGGAAATATGTAAGAGATAATCACAAAAGTATGTTGTTTCGGCAGCAAAAATAATGATATAATCCATCTTCCATTACTGCTTATCCAGTGCAGGGTTGTAGAGTCTGGGGCTTGTCAGAAGAAGTGCAGGGCACAAGTCATGCGAGCAGCCTGGACAGGATGTCAGTCCTTTCCCGGGCACATACTATGAGCAATTTAAAGACACCATTTCAACTAATCAAATGTTTTTGGACATTGGGAGGAAATCCAAGCACTGGGAGGACATGCATGTAAAACTCCACAACCACGGTGCGACCCACTGAGCCACTGCGCTGCCATATAATGAATAATAAAAATGGCAAAATAATGCACATTTAATTACAAACGACAGGATAAAAATAGAAAATAGAGGTGAATAGTGAATATAATAGAATAGAATAGAGTAGAATAGAATAGAGGTGAATAGAATCTTGTGAATAGTCAGCTGAGCTTTGAAGGGGTAAGATTGAACCAGTTATTTGGTAAGGTTACAGACTGGTGCTGGCAGGGAACCATGCATCCTGGAGTTGAATAGCATGGTGCTGTTATTTTGTACTGTGACAGACGCTTGTGTCACCCATTGGCCCCATGCGGGATGGATGCAGACAGGTCACGCGACGCGATGTCTGCAGCGTCATGAGGGCCGCACTCATCCTGTTTGCTTTTAGTGCTGAAATGACGGTACACAACCGCAGCCAGCGGGACACGCAGCTAATTGCGCATCGCTAATCTCTGTGATCTGTCTTTAAGAAACCACATCAAACCAGGAGAAGAGTGTGGGAGGGACCAGGAGAAGAGGGCCCCGGATGTTATCTCTGTCCCCTTATCTGTGAGGCGTGAGCGCAAGGCAAAACAATAGCATGTGCAGCCAACGCAGGCACGAATATTTTGAGTGCTACACATGCAACATACAGACACAAGTCCAGTAATAAGTGGGAAGTTCAGGGAACAGCTTCAGATGTGATCACTCCAACGATAACATAGCACATGTGCTGGTTGCGGTCACTGGCTTAGAAAGAATGCTGAAACACAACTTGAAAACTTAAATGACAATATCCTTTCATGAGCAACGACACAAAGAACATTTTTTTCTCCAAGGGTTCAGGTCTCAGGATTTTTCTGACATTCTGCTGTTAGCTTCCAAGCAGCCTGGAATTATGTTTTGTTATGGTGGGGAAATTGCATTTTTGTAAAGTCCAAAAATACTTACCATTTGTTTCATGGTAACGGACTGATTATTAGATATAGTAGTAACTGTGTTAGCTATAGAGTAGCTGTGAAAAACTACCTGGAAAAAAAGCTTTTACTGGTACAAAAAGAAGCACAGAGGACGCCTGCTTTGTTTTTCTCATAGGTGGTTCATCATGGCTCATTTAATCTAGGTGAGGTCAGTATCTCATACATTTTATTTTTGATTTCCTTCAAAATCAAACTGACTATCACTTAGATACGAAGCACTAAAAAGACCAAAGTGACATTCTGGAAGATGCTCGGTGCTTCATGTTCTCCTGATGACAGGTATATTTCATGCTCTGTGCCTGTGAATCCCTCTCAACGTCCTGCAGAGGAAGATCCAACGCCAGCTGTTGTTTTTGACATTGGCTTTCCTCATCATGGACCTGGAACACAACCCTGTTGTTGTATCATTGCAGATGATCTGCTTACACATTTGTCTCACTCATAATATCAGGTACCAGGCTGACTTATCACCGATAGCAGATATGCCCCCCCGCCAAACAGTCTTCTGTGTCCCTCTAATGACGCACGGCAGTTTGTCTATGCATTCATTAATCCTCGCTACATTATCGTCATGCTATGCTTCCAAGCTGCTATGGCCCCATGCTACACAAGATCTAAAAGGCTTGGACGTCCTGAACATCCCCGTCCATTAAGATGGACATCCCGTACTTTGCTCACTATGCTGGAGACCCACCTAATTTGGAGTAGAATATGAAACACTACTTCTCGCCCTTAGAGCCATAAACAGACTTCTGTCTACTCCAGGCTAGTTATGTTGTTCAGAAGATTTTCGTTACCTTGTTGTACCAAAAATTTGAACCACAATTAGCAACAAACTTTTAAACATTTTATGGAATAATCTACCTGCCATGTGCAGAACTTAGACACACTCTCTTCCTGTACATCCCTTATGAAGGTGAGGACAAAAACCTACTTTTTAGTTTCTACTATAGTTAAATGTTCTGAGCAGGAGATATGCTTCACCACAGAGTTGCTCCAT
>JAODJU010000130.1:27653157-27668647 GCA_026776725.1 Gnathonemus echidnorhynchus | reverse complement strand
AGGGATGGGTGATGTGTGCCCATGTGTATGATGTGGCTCTTTGCGGTAACACAGTAAAAAAATGTGGCTCTTGGTCTTTGACTGGTTGGCCACCCCTGCTGTAGGGCTTCTCCGTTCGTCCGTCCTCCAAAATTCAAAGGGGAAAACTCTAATCCCAGTATGAAAACCTTAACCCCTACCCCAGCCCTAACCTTAACATAATAACCAAACAAAATACGAGACTTCAGGCATTTTTCATTTTTGGATTGCATTGACAGATCTTTGTGAGAACCTGAAAAATGATCCCCACAATGTCAAAATAACACAATGTAATATAAACAAAATTCACACACACGCTCATACACACACACGTTCATACACACACTGCATAATAGATTGGCCCAGATTAATTTAGGATTTAATTAAAGACATGTCTAGAAAAGTCTATAGCAGTGGCACTTAAACTTACAGTAAGCTCTAGCCGTGTACCACCTTTGTAACTGATGTTTACATACACTGATATTTTTGGGTACCATATGAGAAATTAAAAAACAATACCAATAGTTTTCTGTAAACTGTGACACAAACGTGTGCGAGAAGGCTGAACTGAAAGCCACATCAGAAATCTCTATTTTGCTTTATAGCCTAAGCCTTTTTCCCCAACAAAGGCGATGATCATTGGTCAATCACTGTCTGATATCGCTGATTATCGATAATATTGTCGTAACACCCAGCCATAGCACTCACAGACACACACTGACACATGCACACTAAGGGCAATTTAGAAATTGAAAAATGCCACTTGACCTAACAGCAAATCTTTGGACTGCTGCAGGAAACCCACAGAGTGGGAAGTTTAATTCATTTAGTGCAGAGTGTGTGGGGGGGGTAAATCCCCAAACCTATTTTTAATTTCTACCCATTTATTACTGTCATTAATTATTATTAGCAGTAGTAGTAATACTAGTAGTAGTGCATGGAATGGGGGAGGGCATGGGCATGCTGGCTGAGTGGAGACAGGTGTCTGGGCACACACGGGCGGCCGGGCCTCCCTGATCCCCGTGCAGGGCAATCACTGAAACAGAGCGCTGCACACATGAAAGAGCGTGAAATTAATACCCACCGAGGGGAGCACATGCAAGGACTAAAATGATCACCCAGCACTACGCAGGACTCAAAAGCCATAAGCATTTGCAGTGCTTGTATGCTTTGAGAATATTTTATTCCCCCATTGATCAGGGCCCAGAACGGCATGCCAGAGGAGGAACTGTGACCTGTGACCTTTAACCTATGACCTGCACTCTGCCACAACTTCAAGGCCCTGTCTCAAAGCACACCCACTCCTGCCAGCTCCCGCTCCTCCCTGTGTCTGATGCGCATTACAACCGTGTGACAGTCAGCATGGTGCAGCAGACATGGGCAAAAGAGCCACGCAGAAGAGCAGAAATATCTCACACAAGCGTCAATTAATCACAGGCGGCAAGACAGCCGCCAGTGTCATTCTGAAGATGCTAGGAAGTCAACTAACTTTTTCCCACACAAAACTACAAAATGAGAAACATCCATTTATAAAAGCAACAACAATAATATTAAAAAACAATAAAAAAGCAACAACGACAATAATAATAATAATAATATTTTCATGGTGGTGAATGTCTGAAATTATATGCTTAGAAATATTAAGTTAAAATTAAGTTAAAGTTGAAATAAGTTAAAATTGTTAAATTACTGTCACAACTGCATGTTTAACAGCAAAATAGAGTTCTATCTGTCAAGCAGATGAACATCTTAGACACACCTTCTGTCCACTGAGACAATACCACATCAGCATTCAGAAATTCATAGGGAGGAATTTCCATCTCAAAGCTTTGGTATGTTAAAGTCAAGGTTCCTTCAAAGTCTCACTCAAGTTCTGTGTTACTGGACAAAACCATAAAACCAGGACACAACCTGGTGTCTCAAACTACTTTCCCACAGGGGAGGGGGTGCATTTGACGGAGAAGGCAGGACGGGTCATGTCATCGAAAGACCCACATAAATAATGCGTGTGGTACTAAGCAGCAGAGCCCCCGGCGCTCCTGGCCTGTTTTATGGGAGGTGAGGTGACGCTGCACCCCTGGTCGTAATGAGGACTCCCTCACTCTGAGGCTAATTGACCAGGTAAGGGTGGGAACCATGCCACTTCACGGACAGGCCATAAAGTATCAAGTTACCAAGCTGTTAAACTGATACATGGCCACATGAATGTCAACTACTGATCTACTGCTTTGCGCAAGTGTTTCAATAACCAAATGTAAATGAAAACGAAGTACGAGAACTCCAACTGCTTCTTTTCGCATAAACTTGCAGCCAGTAAAATATCATGCTGTTAGCTGTCTAGGATAAAGGTATCAGCTTCAACACAAATAAAAATCATTAGTACATAAAAAAACGAGAGGTAGATAAAAAACATAAAAACAGAAAGCATTCATACTGTGAACTTCTTTACCTGTGCTGCTGCCCCTGAATCAAACCGAGACGTTAATGAGTTCTTCAGCATCTCAGATCAGTATTGTGACTTAGATGCTAGGATGTGCACTTAGTAGCAAATGCATCTGGATGTCAGTTGGACACATGGAGGTTTGAAGTTCATGATTAAATGCTTGGCTTGTGGTTTCTGATTGAGGTTCAGGGAATGGGAGTCCTCACCAGGAGAGAGCGAAGACGAGAAGAACAGCAGCAGCATAGTAACTGTCACAGGTACCGCAGGAAGTGCCAGTCTGTTCTCTCAAAACCATTAATCTGGCAATGAACCACATCTAAAATTTATATCAGCTAACTAATATAGCTCTGGAATGTACAGCTTAAACAGCATAAATTAGGTAAAGGAATTGCTAACAGGCACTGAGCCTTTTTGAGTTAATTGTGAGCCTTCTCACAGTGCTCCAAGCCAGTACAAACTTTAGGGGTTCTACCTGGTGGGGCCTCCCCCTATGTTCCATAAAAGCCACACAACTAAAGCCAATATCTTCAACTTGTAGGATCACGTTACACTGCACCATAAAATCGGTCCCCTTTCAAAGGGGCCGGTCCCTGTGTTTACAGCGGAAGAGCTTGGGCAGCAGGGAAATATGCTAAAACATCCTTAATTAGATCTGATTAGAAAAACATGGTCTAAAAGCTTGTAGAATCCAAGCTGGAATATAAAGCTGTTAGAGTTGTACTAGATTTAGAGTTTGTAAAAATAACAGAATCATCCAATGTTGGGCTGAATTGGCGTAGATATGATCAGTACTGCGGGCAAGGCTGATAAAAGTGATGTCAGTTAAAGAAATAGGTATTTGGATCATAACAGGGGTAATACAGCATAATATTAAGATGGAGTCAGATCTGTAAGTGAGTGTAAGATAAGACGAACATTATTAATCAACTGAAGGGAAATTTCGGTGTTCCTGCTGTAGTTATAAACGGCATCAGACTATATACAGAACACATGGACACAGTGAAAGAGTCATTAAGACCGAGAGTATAAAGAGGTTAAAATAACGCACTTTGACTGACATAATGTCATAGTTTTACGCAATCATGAAGATAATATAATTTTCTTTGACTAAGAAGACTAAGTCTAAGTCTGCACAGTACTGTCTGTGTATCCGTATATATTTATGTTTTTTAAACATACATGCATGCACGCACGCAGGTTTGTAATTATAATCCCCCCCCCCAATTATTGTGGGGACTCTCCATTTCTATGGGGAAAACTCTAATCCCAACATGACAACCTTAACCCCTACCCAGGTCTAACCTTAACCATACGTAACCAAACAAAATATGAGACTTTTAGCATTTTTTTGATTACATTCACAGATCTTTGTGGACCAGAAAAATGGTCCGCACAATATCAAAATAACAGGTTTTTATAACATTGTGGGGAATATTTGGTCCTCACAATGTAATATAAACATAATCCGCACACACACGCACGCACGCATGCACATACACACACACAATGAACTGTATTCAAATAATAGCTAAAGTCTAAGACCTGAGATTGTACTATACAAGGTGACGAGTGTCAGACTATGTAAACATAGGCCACGAGGTTAGGTGGTTCAGTGTGAGTAGACATGGAGCATAGCATTGGTGTGCAAACTCATTTTCATGTGGGGAAAAGACGATGCTCTCCCAGGATCGGATGTCAGAAAGTCTTAAAGAAGCTGTGGGATTGGTCAGTGTAAGTCTGTTAGTGGAAAGAGACTTGGACAAGGTCAGTCCTTTACAGTCTCTGGCGTCCTATTCAAAATGGAAAAGTCCCGTCTGATGGACAACAGGCAATTTGTTCACTGTTAAGTTTCACAAGGAATATTCTGCGAACCTTTTTCAAGGTCACCGTGTAACGACATATTCAGATGTAGGCCGTAGTTTATGTGCACAATACTATCCAAACACCTGCTTCTTGCATTACATTTGCCTGCATCAATCACTATAAGGGACGAGATCCTGCCTAGCAAAGGTAAACCCTGGGGGGTGGGGAGGGGGGCAGTTTGGCAGGGTTGGCCCACATTGCTGTTGCACCCCCCCCCCCTTCTATTCTCTTTGGCACCTTCCACCACTCCTCCTCCTGTCAGCTTGCCAGGGACATGATGGGGTCCAGATGTACCCAAACACTCAGAAACACCGGTTTTACTGGATGATGAAGACCGGTGCAGACCAGAGCAAAGCCCACTGCAGTAAACATCAAGGGAAAGCAAAAGACAATCAAACACAACTCTTAATATCGCTACAGTTCTATTGAGAATGTTTCTGCCAACTTATACAACACATTCAGTAAGGTTTGTAGTGGCAGGCATTCTTGTGAATTGTGTGAATTGGTTTCCTAAAGGCTATCTTCTATGGTTACCACCCTTCTTCGACAGTATCCATGAATACCTTCACAACTGTCATCATCAAAAATTGATAATGTGAAATAATGGAATTTAAGAGTATTTGTCCATGATAATGCACATATGCTGCTGGGAGAAAACTAATTATATTTGAATGATGTTTTAAATAATCTTTTGCCTTCTAATGATTTGGTCTGGGGGTCCCGCTTGAGTCACCCACTTGTATGTGGCTGGGTGCTCAGCCTATTCACCATTCTTCACCTTCTCTTAAGTTAATGCAAAACAGGCTGAAAAGGCTACAAGGAGACAAGGAACTGAGGTCTATTGTTGGAAATTAGAGCATGAAGATTGGGGGTGGGTCACCAAGCATGGTTATGTATCAGTAACTCAGCACTGTTAAGTGATATGACTTCCACTGCACAGACCTCACACCATGTTGGGGTCCAAGATTTCTGTCACTGTTTGACTTGCTGATATCACTGTTGCCAATGTCGTTCCGGTAAATATATCATATCATGTGCTGAGGAACCCTACTCCCTTGCTGAACTTCACTTCCTGTAATGAGAATGCTCTTTCTACCGATGCGTGTCATTCAAAGACACTGATTATTCCGTCCCCTGTCAGATAATAACTCTATTTCTCATTCTCTCTCTCCATAGTGCATCCTAAGAATAACAAAAAAAAGTGAGATAGTCAAATTCAGCAGAATAAAAGCATTAGTGTTTGAAGTGTTTAGTGTAGTGGGGACGGCTATTGTGTGACCTGGATCAGCATCACTTGGTCAGGTTGACAGGAGAAACAGGTGAGACTGACTAACTGTGATGTATTAACTAGTAAAATAGCACCTGGAAGATACCACCTCAGGGTATTTGGTGGGGTGGGGGGATGGAATGAACCATCCAGAGCTAAACTACTAGGCTTTGTGCAGGGCTGTGTATTTCATAAAGAAGTATTTTCTGTTCTGAGATGGGCATCACCTGCAAAACCACTGCACCTTAAACCTAATCCATCATTTCAAGCTTGACGGATCCACAATCCATCTCCACTGTCACTGGTGGCGCTTCCAGATGATGGAGGTCAGACCCTTAGGGACACTGAGGACTGGCAGCAAAGTGATGGAGCGTGAAGCTGCGGACCATCTCCACGGGCCAAGGGCTGATTCAAATGAACGTGTGCTACTGTGTTTTTTTTTTGGGTGGGGGGGGGTCTTTTTAGAAAGAGCTCTTGCCTGAGGACTGATTGAGATGCAGCCTGGGATGTCCTCCGTCGATGCTCATTCAGGTCTCCTGCCAGAGCCGATGGAGCAGAAAATGAGCAGATTGATGGATTCGGAGCCTTTGGAGGCGGAGGTGACCGGGGGCCCTACATTCGCCCAAACCAACTTTGATTAGCATGTGATATGAGCCCCTTCCAGTGAGAATATGCACTCAATTTACAATCTGACCACATTTCTATCCATGACATATGAACTCCAACAGCAGGTGAACACTGAAGACTGTCTTGGATGTAGGTGACAAATATCTGTCCCTGGGACCCTGCCAAGAGAAACCTCCCAGAACTATTTCTCATTTTCATAGTGGGTTTTTGCTACAGCTCCCAAGTCCGTTTCCCAGCAGGACCGGACCTTTTTGCTATCTGCCTTCTATTCCTCACAAAATTAAGTTTCTGTTCAAAAACAGCCGTTGCCTTCTCCACCAGAGATGTCTACTTATGGATTATTAATGATAGGTTCCATAAAGAAGTGGTATTGATTTTCTTTTTTCCACTTTCCTTTGAACGGTGCATGTATTGCTGAGTTATGGAGACCTATCAGAAGGAGAAAAGATGAAAAATTAACTCTGCGGGGAGTTTCTCCCAGGATCAGAAGTGTAAACTAACCAGCTCCATGGAAACACTCATACTATTGCATCTATAAATCCTGAGATGTAATAGAATATAGATGAGAAAGGAAACACAGAACAGCCTATTTCTGATTTTTCAGAGGAAAGAAATTCCACATAAAGCATCCAAAAACATTCCTATTGTCACTTCCACCAAAAACGTGATGTTTCTGTTCTCAAAGGAGTATGAATGACAAAACATTTTCTGCTTCAATTACTCATCTGCAAGAACGGACCGTTCCATTGGTCTGTTTGAGAGTTAGGGAAGCGGCAGGATGTTTTCTTGGGGGTGCATGAAACAGGAGTAACTGAGTAAACACAACCAAGAAATACTCCTTGTCAGCCAGCCCTCCATCACAGCAAATGTCATCTTTGGACAGGCGGAATGTCACTGAATGTTAAAATCTTGCTGGAATCTTCTCTGCTTTCCTCAGCAGTTGAACACACACACACAAAAAACAAACTTGAATGTGGTTAACATGAGCAGATAAACTTGTCAGGCACAGAAAAATCAAATGTAAATGCTGTAACAGCCCCCTTCTCCATTTCCCCAATTCCAAAGCTAGTTCCTTATGTGAGTCTCCATAGGCTGAGTGGTACAGTACATTACTTTATGCGTCTAACATCACACTCTTTCCCCACATTGAGCGCAATTGACATAAATCCAAAAACCCTCAAAATCGTGAAGTTAACACCTTATTGTCCTCGTTCTTGGATATATCTCTCATTCTCCTTGTGCTTCTGGTATAGCCAAGATATTATGCTGATTATTTTTATGATTATGCTCATTAAGGGGTAGTGCATCAGGCTGAAATCTTGTAGCTCTATTCTTTTCTGAACAATTTAAGAGACTCGGCCAAGCCAGTACTTCTTCAGGAGTTATAAAGCCTGTTTAATGTACAACCTGAGCCCAACTTTGAAGTGTGCTGCAACTTACCTTATCAGCCACAGAACGCTCACAAGGGTGTAGCTAATGAGGACCTCTCTCCTGTTGGGATGCTCATTTATAACAGGCTCTCCTAGCAGAGTAATTAGAGCCGAGCTGTGGGCCCCAGGTCAGGACATTTCATCACATGAGCATTTTCAGCAAAGGTTCATTAAAACAAAAACACTGTTGTCTCTTCAGTGCTCACATCCACAGAATGAACCACTTTGTCTTCTGGTCTTGTTTACACTAAAAGCTGTGAGGCTCTGGGGGACAAGGTGACTTTGGCACAGCCAAAATAACTAGGTCATAGAGATGCAGTCCTTCACTAACCATTTCTAATGAAGAGGGTCTGATCCTCCTGCTGACCCTAAAGATCTTCCCCTAGGTTTTGTGTGTGTATTTCTATGTCACAGGTTTTCCTGTATATGCTATGTTCTAGGCTGATAGTTCTGATGTCGGGGAATCTGTAAACACATTCTCTTTTTTGGTTAAAACCCCTAATAAAGTCACACAGGATCACAAAGCTAATCGTTCATGAAATAATCTTCGATTAAGCACTCATTAAATATAAATTGAATGAGAAGGTCTGATAGTAATGGTTTTATCTACTCAAAGTTAATGACAATGCCATTTTTTTACTCAACCAGGTCTGACTTGGAATGAAATTACGGCTTACTCTACAGAAATCAGACTGCAGTCTGATGACAGCACAGTAATAATTATGTTAAAACGGGGTAGGAAGTGATTTCTGGAAGACTCACAGCAAGAGATTTTTGACACAACAACCTCAGTAAGCATTAGCAGGAGTGGCTCCTTCTGTGTCATGGAATGTGTCAGACACAGCAGTGACCTTCTTCCTCATAGCAGAATCAAAACATCACCCCTTAATTTTGACTGATGTTCACATATTTGTTCTCATGAATCCCAGGGATTCATGAGACACCTCCAGCCACCAAACAAGCATCTCTTTCCACAATCAGAAAGTAAACACACACCTGGAACATAATTTATGCAAAATGAAGTGCCAGAAGGTTATAAGTTCAGAAGAAGAGGACATTCGCTTTTACTGCTTCTAAAGTCTCCCAATATACACCAATATTTCTCATAAATTAATTACAGCTAACATTGTGAACATGATGTGTTATTCTATACCAGAGTTATTCAAATCACGGTCCTTGAGGCCCAAGCACTGCAGGTTTTCCAGCCTTCCTTTACCTGTCAGTCAGGTGTGAAGCCTCTGACCAATCAGAATCAGTAATTATTAAACTAACTACCAGGGAGAACTGAAAACAAGGCCTGGATTTGGAATCGAGGTCCAGATTTGAAGAACCCTGTTCTGTACCTTTACTGTTAAGTACAGTGTGAGAGAATTTGTCTAAATTTCGCAATGATGTTGAAACGTCATGATAAGATTACAAAAACTGCATCTAAGCCACATCATCATCATCCTCTATAGCGTAAAAAAAGACTTGGTCAGCATGTTTTAACATGTAACAATGCATATCAATCATAATGCTAAAGGGATTAGTGTTACCTGATAATGTCCTTCTGGGATGAAATGTTTATTTGCTAACTAGAACCTACAGTAAATTTCCTGGATCAAAATAAACATAGACCCAATTCTCTGGTCAAACGGCCCTGAGTGTATCAAATTAATCCTACCACGCTACTGGGGACTTATCTGTCACTTGCGGCTTGGGTGAGTTTCTCTCATTCACACCTGGGATTTAATGGAGCTTAAGGAGTGAAAACAATTAGAAGACTGAAATGCAGTCAGGGTCTATCTAGAGCACTTCCAGACTGATCCTGGTATGAAGGGAATTCTTCTAGGTTCTAGAACACCACTCCTCTGTGAGCCTAAAGTCTTTTTGGCTTTGGGGGAAGTGTCTTATCTGGAAGCCCTTATTGTTTGGTTGAGCCTAAGTTCCAGAATTTGACAGTCTGCCAGCCAACATCCGGATCCATTGCCTGTTTGTCCTACATACGCTCTCAGCTTTCCAGGCTATGGAAATGTACTACTGCATCTCTTCTCACCATAGATACATCACTTCCTCTGCTCTTGATTTTAGATATGTTTGTTAGTTAGGCTACCCCACAACTCATTCCAGGAAGGTGCTAAAAGCTACAATGGCAGTTAAGAGCTGACCCAGCTGGCACTAAGCCAGGACGTCCACATAAATGGCTGCCAATCATAAATGTATTCCAAGCCTTCAGTTTGCTCTGACCCATAGCACATAGCTGAGACTGTCACCGCATCCTTGTGTGGGAACATCATAGTGACCAGATCTCAGAAGAATAACAGGTATAGGTGAGGAAAGGAACCAATCAGCCATCTTACATTGACTTAGAGAAAAACTACAAAGCTTTTCTCAGACTGACCAACATGTAATTAGATGATGAGGGCTTTTTTTGTTCCAGCTTTTTTTGCTTTCATATTTAACAAGAAGATTGAAATTATTATGGGCCTTTTAAAATATATTACATTGAAGACACACCTCTCTAGAACGGTGTTTCTCAAACCAGTCTTCGGGGACCCCCTGGGAGTTGGGAAGGAGCAAAGACGTGGAACGCCCTGGGGGCTTCCAAGGACTGGTTTGAGAAACACTGCTCTAGAATGCTACATTACAGTAAACACAATCAAGTAGACAATATGCAATACTATATGCCATTATTACCATAATAAATTATTACTATGGAAGATGGAGGGCTTATATACCTATAGACAATAGGGGATATACTCATCATGCTAATGTATATTTGGGCCAGACTGAAGTGAAGTGTGTGCACCTGACTGACAAAGATTTAGAAAATTTTGTTTGCACAATTAGTCTTTTGGAAACAAAGTGTATTTGTGAACGCAGTTAGGAAGACTGTCACTTGAAGAATCCTGGACCAAACTGAAAAGAAATACAACACTGACACATAAGACTTTTGGTGCCTTTGAAAAATAGTATTTCAAAAATAAAATGATGATGGATTGTGACATTCATGTCATGTCTGACTTTGACACACATGGGGTGCTTTGAGTTCCTGTGTATGAAACTAAGATGTTACCAGCGTTAATGTATAAATAGGATGACAAATGCTAAACAGGTAGTGGGAAAATAATTACAAAGATAACTGCATAAGGCAGTAGGGTAAAGATATTTCTGCAGAATTTTGAGTAGCTTTTCAGAACAAATATTTTTGTCGTCTGTAAGATAATTGTACCTATTAGACTGGATCTACCATCAAGCTAGTAAGGTGGGGGAATGAACTCATGCAAAGTATTTCTCTGCCACAGCAGGTGACAGGGGGTTGGGGGGGGGCTGCAGGCTGGGCTCCGTCATGTCCGCGCCCAGCGCGTGGGTCATGGTGATGTTTTCGCATCCCTGGAGACTGTCCTATCAGCTTCCTCCCTGTGATTTATACCCTGGCAGCTGAATCACTGGCACTCAGGCCAATGTGAATGGCAATGCAAACAAAAATGGGGGATGACGCGCGGGTAAGGCGATCGCATGCGTTCTGCGGGGGTGACTGGCTGTAAGCGACCAATGGATCTAATTTCTGTCCAAAAAATAATGGTTCACAGACCAAGGACAAGACAAATAATAAAAGAGTTAAGTTCAGACCTATTTGAGAATGCCAATTTACTTATTCAGTTCCTCTTCCATCAATAACCTGTGTTTGAGTCTGTGTGTGTGCGCGCGCGTGTGTGTGTGTGTGTGGATTAGGTTTGTGTTACATTGTGGAGACCAAATATCCCTCACAATGTGATAAAAACATGTTATTATGATGTTGTGGGGGGCATTTTTCAGGTCCCCACAAAGATCTGTAAATGCTATCAAAAAACTAAAAATGCCATAAGTGTCTTACTTTGTGTGGTTACTTTTGGTTAAGGTTAGGGCTGGGTAGGGGTTAAGGGTGTCAAGTTGGGATTAGAGTTTTCCCCTTAGAAATTAATGGGGAGTCCCCAGAAAGATATAATTACAAACCTCTGAGTGTTTGTGTGTGTGTGTGTGTGTGTGTGCGTGTGTGCGTGCGTGCGTGCGTGCGTGCGTTTTTGTAATTATTACATTGTGGTGATATCAGATATCCCCACAACATGATAAAAACCTGTAACTTTTTACTGTATGGGGACATTTTTTTCAGTCTGCACAAGTATATCCTGCATTTTATAAAAATCTGTGAATGCAATCAAAAAACTAAAAATGCCAAAAGCCTTGTATTTTTTTTTTTGGTACTTATGGTTAAGGTTAAGGCTGGGTAGGTGTTAATGATGTCGTGACTGGGATTAATGTTTTTTTCCCATCAAAGTGTATGGAAGGTAAGTTTAGATAAGTATGCCAACGTGTGTGTATGTCCGTGTGGTTGTCATTGATGCGATATGGGTCAGGTCCATAGAAATGAATGGATTGATATCATCATGTTGGGAATCAGTCTCCCAATCTGCACTGTATATAATGCCCAGCTTGTATGGGTGGATTTTATCACCACACCTGGTGGCAGCAGCACTAATGAGTCCCAAAGCACAGAACCTCACAGACAAATTCAGCATCACAACAGTGCAAATGCAGGCAATAAATTGCTTACAAGACACCATTAAACTGCACATTTGAAGCTAATATACAGGTAAGGACACATATGTAATATGTATTTAATGTAATATTTATAATCAGCTGTTGATGAATAATGAACATTGAAGATGTGGCTCAGATCCTGACTATAGTTAGCCTGTGAGGATATTTATTGAAGTTAGAAATAGACTGCAGACGTGTTGCCCGATTGAATTATCAGGAATCGCTCAGCCCTTGTGGCTACATGCAGAGCTTTGATATTTTCATAACCCTGCCGCCATGACGTAAGATGCCATAACGGATCATGAGAGCAGCTTGTATTCGACACAGATAGTGTCCAACAGCTGCATCCAGCATAAGACAGACTGTGGCCAGTACCAAAAATGGGTCTGTGGGTCTTTGGCAACCCCATCCAAGCCCATTGAAGAATGTAATGTCTACATTGCAGGTTGTAACCTGGAGCAGCAAGATCATATTCAAAACTTTTGAATTGGAACAGGAGCTTCCAAGTCCGTCCTGAGCAGCAGAGTTACTGATGGAAACCTGGAGATCTTCCTATTTATTACTCAACAGCAGTAATTAGGATATTGGTGTGACTTACTGCTAACTGCTTACTCAAATGGAATCCACTGAAAACCATCACAATGATCCAGCATATCCAGTGGGCTGATTCATATTGATCCAGTTACTTAAATCGTGTTATCACAATTCTTTGACTTTAGATCACCCAATCCACTATTCTTGGTTAACACTGACAGAATATTATACTATACATAGAATTTTTCATGGTTTACACAACCCCATTTCCAAAAAAGCCGGGTTCCAAAAAAAACCACACTCAATCATATAAATCATGTAAAAAAAAGAACAAAGACAACATATCAAATGGTGAAAGTGAGAAATTATATTGCTTTATGATATATATTTGTTCGATTTGAATTTTATGTCAGCAACATTTTTCAAAAAGCTGGGAAAGGGGCGTGATTGGGATTGTGTTGCATCACCTCTTTTTTTAACAACACTCTGTAAACGTTTTGGGAACTGAGGAGACCAGTTGCTGGAAGTTCTGAAAGTGAAATATTTTTGCCTGATATAGGATGTCAACTGCTCGACAATTTGGGGTTTCCTTTGTCATATGATTTGTTTAATGATGCACCAAATGTTCAGTGGTTCACAGATCTGGACTGCAGGCAGGCCAGTCTAGCACCCAGACTCCTCTACTAGAGAGCCATGCTGTTGTATTACTCGCAGAATGCAGTTTGGCAAAGTCTTGCTGAAATATACAAGGCCTTCTCTGAAAAAGACATTGTCTGGAAGGCAGCATATGTTGTTCCAGAACCTGAATATATCATTCAACATTAATGGTGCCTTCTCTGATGTGCCAGCTACCCAAGCCATGGGCACTAATGTACCCCCATACCATCACGAACGTTGGCTTATGAACTGTCTATTGATAACAAGCTGGATGGTCCCTCTCCAGCCCAGAGGATGCAGCGGCCATGATTTCCAAAAAGAATTTGAAATTTTGATTCATCAGCCCACAGGACGGTTTTCCATTTTGCCTCAGTCCATCTTAAATGAGCTCGGGCACAGAGAAGTTGGCAGCATGTCTGGATCATGTTTAGATATGGTTTCTTCTTTGCATGGTAAAGTTCCATCCTGCAGTTGTGGATGCTGCGATGAACTGTGTTCACAGACAATGGTTTTTGGAAGTGTTTCTGAGCCTATGCAGTGATTTCCACTAGAGAATCGTGTCTGTTTTTACTGCAGTGCCGCCTGAGGACCTGAAGATCATGGCTATCCAGTATTGGTTTTCGGCCTTGTCCCTTGCGTACAGAGATTTCTCCCAGTTCTCTTAATCTACCATACCACAGATGATGAAATTCCTAAATTCTTTGCAGTATTACGTTGAGGAGCATTATTAAATTGTTACCACTATTTGCCCACACAGTCTTTCACAGTAATGAACCTCTCCCCATCTTCACTGCACAGAGCTCTGCTTCTCTGGGAGGTTCATGTTATATCCAGTCAACTTACTGACTGGTTGCCAATTAACCTAATTAGTTGTGAGAAATTCAACTGGGTGCTTTGTTTTAGCATTGCATAACTTTTTTAGTATTTTGTTGCATCAACTTTTTTGAAATTTTTTCTGGCATCAAATTTAAATTGAGTATACTGTATATTCATAAAACAATAAAATTTCTCAGTTTCAACATTTGATATGTTGTCTGTGTTCTATTTTCAGTTAAATATGGGTTCATATTATTTGCAAATCATTGCATTCTGTTTTTACTCATATTTTACACAGAGTCCCAACTTTTTTGGAAATTGGGTCGCACATTAGTAATGATAATCCTTGCATAATCGCTGAAGGTGTTGTTTTTGTAATTATGATAAATGAAATAAGCATAATATATCTGGCTATTTAGCAGAGCAAAAAAGTTCAAGGTATAGACGAAACATGTCAGGATCTCAGACTGTTAGTTGCTTTTTCTAGTCCATACATTTACTCATTCACCGAGTCAGTAACATTCTTGCTTGGAGCAAAAGACTTTGATCTTACCAATGAGACCCTTCCTGTTGCCTCGCCTCACCTTGCCCTGTGAGACTGCAATTCCTCCATATGTGGATATGGAACGCAGACAGGTGCTAGGCTCAGTTAGCACGTCCTCTGAGTCGCTTCAGCATTGTGAACATATTCACAACTCCTCTGGGGCTCTGTAAGACCTGGTGGTGACAGGTTTCCATGTTGATGGAGGTCATTTAGCTCACACATGATGGCAGAACCTGTCAGATATGTGGAGGACCAGAGGGATCTGGGTCCTGAAGACCTGCTGTTTACAGACTAGTGACTGGAAATCCTCATCTGATCCTTGAATCTTAACACCCGGATTGTGATGATTGTCCTCTAGTTGCTTGCCCTGGTGATTAGAAACAAGATGCTGAGTTTCTTCAGGCGTTTCTCCTAAGGATGGTATCCCACTAAAAGGGAGGTATCTGAGATTGTGTGTGTGTGTGTGTGTTTGTGTGTGTGTGTACAGTGGGTATGGAAAGTATTCAGACCCCCTTCAATTTTTCCACTCTGTTATATTGCAGTCATTTGCTAAAATCATTTAAAATGATTTTTTTTCCTCAATGTACACACAGTGCCCCATATTGACAGACAAAAAAAAGAATTTTTGAAATTTTTGCAGATTTATTAAAAAAGAAACTGAAATATCACATGGTCCTAAGTATTCAGACCCTTTGCTCAGTATTTAGTAGAAGCACCCTTTTGAGCTAATA
>JAODJU010000130.1:27616545-27644814 GCA_026776725.1 Gnathonemus echidnorhynchus | reverse complement strand
GGGGAGGGGGGTACATGTCCCCTCCACCTCCCCTGGGTCCTACACCCCCATTTATAAATATTAATGAACCTTCTCGTTCCATCCTATGTTTCAGAAATCCACTTACAGACACTGTTACTTTGCACATTTGCTGCAGCATCTGAGCATGAAATATGCAACCTGGAAGTAGAAGTGTCTTAAAGGGGGATTTGGCTCCAAAAAATGATTATGACCAATTCTGACGTTACAGATCGATGCAGCTAAATCGCAACCTTAATAATGCATCCATCATGACTGAGCTTCACAATCCTACTGTGATCTGACCCTCATCTAAGTAATAATAATAAATGAACAAACATACAGCATTTTACACTGTCATGCCTTTATCCAACACATCTTATCTTTAAAGCTGAACGTGTAGCTGAAATCTTTAAAGCTATATTTTTATTTACCATAATGTTGAATGATTTATGATTTAGCATAGCAATATTCAATGATTTAGCATATTAGCAGGACTGAGTACAGTAACATTTTCTGATTTAGGCCAGAGTTTAGGCCAGGCATTTTATGGGTGATATGTATTCTTTCTCCAAAACAAGCTCATAAAACTTAATGCAATGTTTGCCAGTTGCTTTAAAAAAACATGTGATTGAGTAGCAAACAAACAGGAAAACAGTGCTGAAGCAATTTTACACCTGATATTGTATTAAAACCAAGGTTGAGGGTGAGTCAAGTGTGAAGGAAGTTTTCCTTCGAAGCCCATCCCAGTCCTCCCATCCCAGCCCATGCTCTGCTCATGCTGTCCCATCTCCTGGTCTCTCATGCTGGCCTAGCGTCAATAGTAAAATGGATAAACTTAGAAGTCCCTGATGATGTAAAACTTTACTATAAGTGTGATAAGGAACTGTTAATGGACCAGTGATGCCAGGTACAGCCTAAAGAACTCTGATGCACCTTTTCAACAATGGTGATAAACATAGCCACTGCAAAAGTCACAGAATACTGAACAATAATAATGAGGCCCATTTTCGTAACTAAATTCATTTTGCCCATATATTTCGTATAGACTATAGAATATGAATGGATTATGGTAACCATTTAAATATTTCCCAAGTGATGTCATTGTCTGCGTTTTCACCATAGAGTAATTTCTCGTGCAGAAAGGGACAGCTGCCCCTGAGAAACATAATCAACTTCTAAGGAAATAATAACCTTTATTCAAATGCCCTCTACATGGTGCCGGAGCTGTGACACTGACATAGCACTGACACTTTGCTCAGCCTTTGCTTTGCATTGCATGCCAATTACTGACTTTCATGGCTTCTTTCTTATGGCTTGTCCAAAATATCTTTAATTTGTCAGTGTTCAGGTTTACCAAGAGTCATGATATTACAAACAAGAATTCTAACTTTAGGTCTTTTAAAAGCTATACAAAATACATTGCACCAGACTCTTTCTCAAGTTTGGGCTACAATCCATAGGGAACTAAAAGGCTAAGGTGGGGGCGGGGGGGGGGGGTAACATTTTACATTAACTGCACCTTCATGATGCCTTTATAATGCATTCATAGAACATTAGGTGCATCTTCAAAATGCATTCATAATGCATTAATAACAAATATTATAATTGTATAATCTTTGCTATTAATGTATATTAAAGTTGTTAAGGTATGTTAGGATGTTAAGGTATACTTACATGCTGCTTATGGATGTTCTATGTATGCATTATGAAGGTGCAGATAATGTAAAACATTACCAAATGGGAATTAGCAAAGCACCTGTAGAAAAAGGGGAGGATGGACATGGATTTTAAGGTGTTGATGACCATTGCACAAGGTGACCTCAAGATAGATATAATTCTACTCCTTAAGTACAGCAGAGAGAGAAGTAAGTGTCAGCATCTGTCACTGCACAGGAATGCATCACATGTTGTTCAAATTGATCTCTGTGCCCTTTATTGTCAATTATTATTATGCTCATCTATGGTAGAAATGTAAAGCACACAAATTAACTGACCAATTTTAACCATTGGTACCCTGAATAAACATGCAGATGTAATGTGTCCCATAAAAACACTGTACATGGTGTTAGATACCAGTGCATACAGTTGAATTGGATGCATTAAACAAGATGTGTATCTGCCAATAATTAGCCAAAACTGAGCCAAACTCCTATTTCCCCCCCTGCCTCCAAAGGCAATACCTTTTTCATGAGGGAATGATTACTGCAGTCAGCAGGGAGTTCCTTTGCCTGCAGCATTCCCTGCGTAAATTGCATCTGCAATCGCTCACAATTATTCTAATTTGAGTTATGAATGGTTATAACTGTGAGATTATAAGACAGTGAGTCACTGTCTGCATCGCTCATCATCACCGTCAAATGAGGAAGATGAAGTAGGTGAAAACAAGCAGAGGTAAGCTGGTTCAAACTTTTGGTGACACTCTGCAGATGCTTGGCACTCTGTCGACAACCTGAATTTGGGGCAATTATAAGTGAAAGTTCTCTTACCTGACTCTCACCCCCCCTTCATGGAAAACATCAATTTTAGATGGCCAAGCTGACAAAGCCCTTTTTAACTGCTACCCCCCAGTTGACACTCCTGCCTAGCTCACTGGTCCTGGGAAGTCTCTGGTCTGGGATAATTGGGTCCCCTGTGATGGATTCCAACTTCACGCCTGCCACAGTGGTCCCCTAACACAGGCTAAGGTACAAAATGGATACATAATTTTGCTCATTCATTTACATTCCATTTAGAGCACTGAAGTTCACCTCCTCTGCTACCATGACGATTCCAACTCCCTACTGTATAAGCTGCTCCATATACGATCCAGAGTGGAGAATGCAAATTAACTTGACAATATCCGGGACACAAATGCAGGCGACAGCCATACCTCCAAATGCAAGTGCAACATTCCCTGTTAGCTCCTAATTTTACATTATGAGTGGCAGAGTATGAAAATTCACAGATGAAGAACAAATGCATATTTGGTCAGGTATCTGTCCGAGTAAACTTCTTTCCTAGTCAAAGTCAAAGCAAGTCAGTGTCTCATAAACACTTGTGGTCTGTGATGTCTAGGTCTTCCAGAGTATCTGTAGACAGCATTATGGCAAATATGCATAATTCAGGATTTGCTGTGAGTGCTGCAACAATGCAAACATTCCAGAACAATGAAACAGACCGAGACAATCCAACACAATCATCCCACGTGTCAAGCAGTAATCCCTCTGATGGTGCCCATCTTCCAAAAGACATTTAATGCAAAAAAGAACAGATGGTATAAGGAAGTGCCCTCGCTTTTCATGAAATCTTTCTTTTGTTCATTTTGTTTTGCTTTTTTACTTTAATAACCATACATGCCCACATCCTGCACGCAAACTGATGTCTCCGTGGGAAACTGATATACCTCATGAAATAACAAAAGCCTAAAGATCTACGAGAAACATTTACGTTTCAGCGATCCTGTCATTTATGTGTGCACTGACGTGCAGTTCTGGGACTTCACACATCTGCTAATTCAATCCAGATTACACTGCACATCTCCCAAAAGAGTCTCCCCACATTCTTTTTTATTTCACTCCTACACCAGTCACAAGACACCTAACCTTTTGACTATCACTCCTTTTTGAGCGAGTGACAGAGAATTCAGCATTTGTCCTGTTGTAGTCATGGCAACTTGCAATGAATAAGGCAAATGGCTCCTCCAATTTCCTTTCACACCTGATGAAGAACATGAACAATGATTCAGACATTCCAGAACCGGAGGGTGTGGACAGCCTGTGCAGCAGGCAGCCCCTTGGTAGAGGTCATGCCTGATATCATGGCACAAAGGTTCGCAAAGTATGGCATCATGTTACTATCAATGGCATATTGTGGAGGACATAGACAGACAGACAGACAGACAGACAGACGGAGACAGGATTAAACCCCAGAATATAAGACCCACAAAACAGGTGACCACTGCTTGTAACAATATAGAATACTGTAGTACACCAACGATATTGCAATTTAAAAATAGAAAGGTGAGGAAAGGATTTATGCCATATCTGAGAAAATTGCTTATGTGTTCTTTATGACTCATGTGGAATGAATGAATGCAAGATCTACACAATACAGCTTTGAGTTTTTGAGTATTTGATCAGGCTCTAATTACACTGAAATGTTGTAAATGCCAATTTGTCAGAGGCTGCAGCATCATACGGTTCAAGAAAATAAATCTTGTCCAGTGTAACAAAAAATGTTGGATTTCCAAAAGAGAAGAACAGAAGCTTCCATAAGAAGGCTGCACGTGTGAGAAGTTTCTGTCCCAACGCTACTCTTCCAGGCAGGACGCACTTTCATTACCCAGCACTTAACCAACAAACCAAGTTTATACAGAGAAGTGACAATCACTCCCTCAATCTCCTCCTCTCATTAAAATTACATAAATCCTACATGGCTGAAGAAAATGGACTTCACTAAAGCTTCTTTAAACACAGTTTTCTGACAAGCATTCAATCTATATGTAAATACAGGGCATTTTTAAAATAGCGGAACAAAATAAAATGCATTCCCGTTTCCATTCGATCGGTCCCAGCAGCTAACGTTATGACTTTTAATGAAACTTGTGCAGATATGCACGGAGTCCTGGGATTTCATTAAAGAGCGAGTCTGGGGTGCATGTCCATCACAAAGTAACCTTGAATAGATCAAGGGTTTAAAGTCCATTTGAATACGTCAGCAGTTTTCTTCTTCTGTTCTTAAAGAGAAGTAGCTGAGCCCAGGAAGAATGAAGTAAATCACAAAAGTATCTTGGGAAGCATGCATCAGGGTTTGGTCCAATATGCCGCTGAGATAAAAGGAATGAAGTAATGGACGTGCTGTACAGGGGCGTTTCTGTGACATGAAGAAGTCAGGCAAAGCTGCCACTGGCAGCCCCCTTGCATGCGCACTGAGAGATGTTTACACCCTACTTAAGAACAGCAGATTTTCCATGTTTTTTTAAAGGTCTTTCCCATTTGCTCAAAGGTACCATGTAACTCAAACGACACTCCTGTAACATCACTGAACAGGTGGTCGTGTCAATTTTAAAAGTTCAGATCTGCAGGAATGAAGTGTGCTTCTGAGTTCACAGGGCACACAAGTTTTTAAATTACAACCCAAGAGCGGATGGAATTAGGTGTTTGCAAAAGCTTATCGGTGGGAAAGGATTATAAACCTCTAATCCCAAAACTATAATTTAGCAACATGGACAATTTGTAAGACAGCAGAAAATTCCAGCAAGGAAATTGGCAGGAATAACCCAGCAATTAATGCTGCTCTGCAGAGATCCTGATCAAAGTCCTAGGAAGTTTTTTTGTGTGTGAAAGCCTTATCACCCCCCCAGGGCTCTATCTCTTTCTCATTTCTAAACCCACTATTGGATTAAGATACTTCATGCTGTTTCTGTTTAACAAAACTGTTAAAAACATTTATATGCCAAAAACAAATGACTTCCTTGAGTCACACACTCAAGTTCAGGAAGTGTTTTAGAAATTATTTAATGGAAATATGCATGACGGTTACGTTTGATACTGGAATTCTGGGCTAATTTTCATAAAGGGTCTACATTTCATTTTTATTTATCACTAACGTACCTTTCTCTCATCGCTGGCCATCGTCCCCAAATATCTTGAATATGTGTGCAGCCCTTACACATCCCCTGCTAGATAACATCTCTGTTGCTATCCGTCCTGCCATAATAGAAAGCCTTGGTAAAGTCTCTGAAGGTCCCAACAAGGAACCATGCTAATAAAGGATCTGAATATTTGTTTGGACATACGACAACTACTTATTTTGCCTGGACAGTAACATTATTTGTTAAAGAGTGCTTGCTTTTGAGTTAAGGGGCCATTATACCTAAGAGGTTTGGCCTATCCCTCCCCCTCCAAAGAACTATAAACATGACTGGCTGATACCTGGGAATGCCCTTAGAAATACCCTGCGAGGGGGCTGCGAAAGGGGTCCCCCAAAAGAGCCCCAGGGCTGTGTCCATCACTCACCCCTGCCGCCCTTTCATTTCATGGTGTTTGTAAGATTGTATATTGCTGTATTATATCTAGTACAAAAAAATAATTACAAGGCCTTAGAGATAATGATACAGAAGGTAGAGGCAAAGAGGAAGCAGCTGTTTGTCTGATCTGGTCACAGCTAAAGTCATCAGAGCTTCAGATCCCCATTGATCACCCCAGAGTTTAGAAAGTTCCTCTGCTGAGATAGACACATTCAGGACGTGTTTCTGGACATCCGAGCCAATGGTGGAAGAGATGAGGAAAAAGAAAGCTTCTTCTGATACTGTCCCAGGGTTCATGGCAGAGTTATTTTATTCTAGCGTTTAATTTGTTTTACAGTCATTTTATTCAAGTTTCCAGCACTACACGTATGAATCTGAAACTGGAGACAGGAAGAATGAATTAACATACACAGACGGAGAAGCACTCTGACATTTTTGAGTTACACAGTAATCAAGGCCTCCGAGATGGGCTCCAGTCCCAGAACGGCCTGGAAAGTAAGAACACCTTTGCAGCTCTGACAGATGCTGGCATCAACCCGCTCATCGTTTTAAACTTCTCTCCCAACCTGCAACTGGCAATAGCATAGTCACACCAAGAATGGCCACTGTGTCAGAAGTATGACCAAGCATGAAGCCCCTATGACGCTGAAATCCCATTCAAATATATTGAGGTTATTCATGAAAAAAAAAAAAACATTGAATTTTAGAACAGTAGGTTTGATTTACTGGGTCAAGTGAAATCAGGATAAGACAAACAGTGCAGGCAAGAGGCTGTGCTCTGGCGAGTCAGCACGTGATGAAGTGAGTCTGGTTTCTCATTATCGAGGGACATGAGAGTCGTGGCAGGCAGCTGGAGGGGTGATTAATACCCCCCTATGTTCTTCCTGCAGTAAAAACCATCCATACTCTTCCTCCAGCTGAAGAACACACTGTTGATCTCTGCTGGAATATCACTGGCCCCTACAACTCTGTCTCTCATTAGGCTATATGTTCACAGGCATTTGCCAAAGCAGCCTAAATAGCTTTATTTCCTACCAAAAAAGAATTTAAGTTTAAATACCTCCTTAAACCATTTACACAACTGGGTAAAGACAGAACAAAGTCCAGACCCCTAATACATCACCACCCCATTTATCAGCCATAGATCTTATGCCCAGAGGTACAGAATCTGTCTCACAGGGATCTCTCTCCTTCTCCTTTCAGGTTGGTCTCTAATGTGTACTGTATGTCAGAATGATAAAGTGAAGAACGAGGCGACTCTTTGTTGCCGTGATAAATTCCAGGACTTTGACGGACAGGTAAACAGTCAACATGTATGGAGAGCCCACAATTAATTGGTTCTTTGCACACTCCCCGGGGTGAGCCAGGTGGAGAGCACTCCCCGCTGATGTCATACCTACTGTGCTTTAACCCTAATGACCCTAAACGTGGACAAGCTAAAAGGACCCCTGGTCCAGTGAGGATATGTTTTCATTCCGACATAGTCGGACATGAGAGTGCAAGTTCGGCAACAGTCCCAGTGCAGCCCTCGACGCCGTGCTGGAGTGACAAGAAGCCAACAATGACGCATCACCCCTGTTTATGCGTGTGCAGAGCCTTTCGGATGATGTGCAGCCTAGCAGTGAAGCGATGGCTCATTTCCGAAGCAGCAGGGTGTGCATAGGTAGCACACTGGCAGTGTCTGTACACCAAATGACCACTCACTATTTGACAGCCATTCCTGCGCAACCTGCCACTCCCATCTCCACGGCAACACTAAACATCCTCACTCAACAGCTATGTCCCTGTCCCAGTGAAAACACCAAACGCGCCTGCCAGCCGTTCATTAAACCCTCAGTTAATTAAAACTTTTACGGCCTTGATGGGACTCTGTGGTCGGAGTTTCTATATAACTGGAAAAGTGCTGAATTTTATAGTTCCTGCCTGGCTTGTTCATGTGCTTCACCATTATTACTATTATTATTATTTCATAATGATGCTTCCGGCACATGTCAGGGAGTGTGTGGCTTCAGGGACGTTAAAATTTGCCTTAAGGGCCCAGACTTCAAAAATTAATATGATTTATTTTTACTTTACAAGATATTTCCACACATGGCAGCAAGTCATGCTTTATGGACAGCAGGTGGCCTAATATGTAAAGAACTTTAAGCACCCGCTCAAATCCCCAGGACAGATTTTAACCCTTACAAGCTACGCAAAATGAAATCCACTATAAAATATTAGACTATATATATATATATATATATAAATATAAAAGCCACAGTGGATAAAAGGAGCTTCTAAGCTAATAAACAACACGAGGTTTAATCTAGTAAAGTGTCTAACAGCAGGTGTCAGGCTGTAAGGGCTGTGTGAATGTATCTGCGGCTAAACACTTGCTGAGAGACAGCTGGCTCATATGGCCAAGGGAGAGAGAAAGATGGCGAAAAGCCCACAGAAAAACCACTAGTGAATAAGCAGACAGGGCTTCAATGTAAACGAGCAGCTATAGAGCCTATCAGGTAAAAACAACCAAGCAGCCAGGTGACACAAGGGGCTATCAGGACACAGTGAGGCCTCCACAGTCGATTTATAGCCAGAAATGGTACTGGGTCTTTAGAAGATCATTGGTGCCTCTTCACTGATTCTGAAATTCCTGTATTATAGACTTGTTTACTGCTTGGGGGGAGGGAGTATGGCACAGGCCCCTGCTCAGTAAGAGGAGCTAAACAAAACACCCTGTGGGTGCAATGGAAAAGTCCACCCCCCCAGGCCTAATCCCCTGAATCTTAGACCTTGGTATTGAAACTCAAGCCCCATGTGGCTTCCAAGGTCTACAGAAGGTCCAGCTGCACCACCAGTACCGCTCCGGTCCCAGCTGTACTTTGGGCCTCAGAAGGATGATAGGAACCTGGTAATCCTCTGCTTACATAGCAATCTTGGGGAAGGGTTGGGTTAACAAAAGTGGCATGAACGACAAAAGGAGCTATGACGTTTCCACCAGTCAGCTGGAAGAGAACCAGAGAAGCCACAGCTTCAGTGAGTATGAAAGTCTCAACTGTTTTGACAACAAAAAATTAAGACTTTGGAACATCTCATATGGAACGACATTCCTATCCAGCAACTTAAATGCCCCTATTTGATTGTATCAAGCATGTTGTGGTAATGGTATGAATACGAAATGAATGTTTTCGCATTGCAGTATTATACAGGCATACTTTGAAAAGCTAGTCTCTTCTAAATGACTTTACAAGCAAAGAACGGTTTTAGCTTTCATGCAGGAACATATACATCGGTTTCCACCTTGTGGACAAAAAAGGTAATTGCATGACACAAAAAAAAAAAATCCTGAAAACGGCATTATGGTTATACAAATTACACACAGAAGGCTAACCCTAACACGTCGAATGTGCACTGTGAATCTCCCGGTCCAATAATAAACAGGGAGACAAGAGGCATCTCACTCCCTCCTTCCCAGTGGCTCACAACGTATATAATTCTTATTATTCAAAGAAAAGATCTAAGCACCAAAATCTAAGAGTGGGAGCTTTAACTGAGCACCGAACATTCAAATAGTCAAGCACACTTGGAGCACCATGATTGGAGAACTTTACAATCACAAAAGGCAAACAAAATTCAAAGTACAATGGCCTCCTGGTATGGGTCACCAAGTGCATGTTGTCCACAAAATTATTTCATTCAGGAAATGTATTTAGTCCACGGAGTGACATTTTTCGGGCCATAAAATGATGAAACCAATAAATCTGAAATATTTTTACAGACTTAAGCAAGCATCCCAAGACTTTCTGTGAGGATTGTAAGACGGCACAGAGAATGACAATGCATATCAGCTGAGGGCATGAAACAGACACACACACATCCTAATGTAACTGCCATGAGTTATAAAATCAGAGCAAGGTGTCAGTACTATTCGAATGACATCTCATTTAGTTATTGCCTAGCCATCAATATAAGTTTACCATTGAAAATGAGCAATTTGTTGATACAGAAGAGTTGTAAATGTCCTTGCCTACGAATGTATTTTCTTTCTGAAAAGGAAAATTAAAAAAAATAATAAAAAAAAGAAAATGAGCAATTTGTAACGTCAGTAAAATACAAATGAGAAAAAATGATCAAACTGAGATGTGATCACGTAATGTTCTTTCACTGATGTATGTAAACAAATTTCCCTGCGTAATCAATAAAACATACATAAAAATAGATTTTGAATTTCCTCTTAATTTGCCTACTTTTATCCGTATTCCACAGTGTTTGTAATGAAATAAAGCAGTTGAAACTATGATGATGAAACCCCCCTTCCCCCGGACATGCCTGGATAAAAGGATATTTAAAGATTTCCAAAGCCTGAACCACCCTGAGCCTTCTCCTGTCTACGGAGAAAAGTTTATTTTTTTCATTTTGTGCGCGTGACATGCCAAACCAAAACCAAAGCTGGAGTCTTGGGACTGCAGTACTTGTTGTACCTGCCAGAATGTAGCAATATCGATAGTGTCAAGCCCATGGCAGTATGTACTGTAATAATCTGCAGACCTAGGGATCATGGCGGCAGGAACAAGAAAAACAACACTGGTTACTAGACAACGGCACCTAGACTGCCATTAGGTATCGGGATGAAATCCTTGGACCCATTGTCAGATCCTACGCTGGTGCAGTGGGTCCTGGGTTCCTCCTGGTGTGCGACAATGTCTGGCCTCATGTGGGGAGAGTATGCAGGCAGTTCCTGAAGGATGAAAGAATTGATACCATTGACTGGCCCCCATGCTCGCCTGGTCTAAATCCAATAGAACTCCTCTGGGACATTATGTTTCAGTTCATCCAATGCCACCAGGTTGCACCTCAGACTGTCGAGGAGTTCAGTGATGCCCTGGTACAGATCTGGGAGGAGATCCCCCAGGACACCATCCATTGTCTCATTAGGAGCACACCCCGATGTTGTCAGGTATGTATACAAGCATGTGGGGGCCATGCAAACTACTGAGTACGATTTTGAGTTGCTGCAGTCAAATTTTGGCAAAATGGACTAGCCTGCTGCATCATTTTTTCATTTTGATTTTCGGGGTGCCTTTGAATTCAGCCCTCTGTAGGTTGATCATTTTCATTTCCATCAAACAATGTGGCATCCTTTAATTCCTAACACATTACCCATTCCATATCAGTTTAGATCCAGTATAATTTTTCCCATCTGATGATCTGATGTGTTTTCAAAGTGTTCTTTTAATTTTTTTGAGCAGTGTATATAGTTATAAACTAAATATATTTTTAAAACTTTATAAGGAGAATAAAAAGAACAAGAGTGACTGACTCCAGTGTCCGATTCTCGAAGCAGTCCTGAACACCCACCTATTTGCAAATAGCGCTATTCATATGATAACGATACGATGGTCCCACGGTTGTTACTGGGTCAAGAAAACAGGTGAAAACCCCTGACAATCATGCGCTTAAAAACTGAAAAGACCTTTGTTTTAACCTTTAACAAAATAAAACAAATTATGGTGTTTTTAACAATACTTTAAAACACAATGAACTAAGTAACGAAGGCTTCACACCTTATCCCTCCATCGACTTCCCTGTGACACCACTAACAGATTCAATAACACATACTATTTTTCTCACGTGACTTATTGGTGGTATTTAACTTAACCCCTTGACACTATTTATCTTAAATAATAGGCAGTTTTTGACATATCTGAGCACAAGCGTTTCATATCTATTTTATGCAAACTGGTGCCACTGAACAAGTTGGTGAATGAATCAGAACAAATCGTTTAAAGGTGAACTGAATGAAAAGAACTGTCCCAAAAAAGGTAATTTTTTTCATCACTGTAAGATATGTCCAGTATAAGTAGGGTCTACCACAAGACATGCCCGCTTGACAGTAATGTACGTCACACTGCAAGTTACACCTACTGCATGCGATAAATCTACATGAAATGAAGTAGGGAAGTTTAACATCAATTGCACTCTCAATTAAATTAAATGAGGAGAAACATAATAATAAATGTAATAGGCTTTCACCGCTAGACTTTATGCAATAAAACTGTATTGAACAGAAGAAAATAGAGTAGCTGAGGTTAAGTAGCTAACGAATAAGCTACAGCTCAGCTGGATTAGCCTAGTAATCAACATGTCTACAGAATGCTGCGGCTAAAAAGAGATGTGTAGTGTATTATCACCGTTAACCAAAGCAGGTTTATGCCATTGACCTCTCCCGAGAAAAACGAACTGATTTAACTAATGTTATTGGCATGTATTATTATGTATAATTATGTCTGTTTGACAATGTCTTGGGCTAATTCAGACCTATGCAAAAAAGAAGCAGACACGACGTACGTCTGCTACAAATTCCGCCCCTACACGGTCAGCCCCCGCAGCTTTAAAATTGTTATCATTTATTTCTAAGCTTTTCAACAAAACTGCCCCCCCCCCAACCCAACCCAACCCAACCCTTGGTACTCGCTGTCGGCCCCTGGTGGCCGCCTCCGGTGAAGAACCACTGCTCTAAAAGACGTTAAAATGGTCAATGTATTCTCCCCACTGAATAAATACTTAAGACCTTCGGCACAATTTACGCTCATATTTATTTATTTATTTATTTATTTAACGGGCGGTTTTTTTTCCAAAGTGACGCACAAATGAAGCAGATTAAACAGTAATAATTTAAGTTCATAGACAAATCATCAAACGGAATTAGAAATAACAAAATTAAATTAATAAATTAAATTCGGAGTTCCAATTTATCCACCCAGTAAGAAAATAGGTATGAATAGTTTCCTGTTAACACGAAAAAATTTTTCAAACGTTCACCAAATATGAAGTTGTAACTGAAAAAAAAGTCATGTACAAGTGTTACAAGATTAAAATAGTCCATTAAAACCGACAAAAGGCATACTCTCTGCCATCAAATTAATATTAATAATGAATCATTTTTAAACTAAATTAATATGAATCGAATATCTATTATTCATGATTATTTATAATTTAGGCTAATTATCTTTTACAACTTTCAAGCAAAGGCAGAAGTAAAATCAGTGCAAGCCTGAGCTTTTTGTTATACAAGCCCGTCGATCTTTCTCTGGCGCAGCTAAGCAGGTTAGATAAGGTTAACTAGATAACCAGCGATTTTATTGAAGCGCAGGCGGGAGAGCGTGCACCTCGGCTCCGGAGATCCTCCCGATCCTGGGCGGCCAGACGAGCCGTGCAGTTGTAAGGCTGCCACATGCATTCACTTAACCACTAGCTTATTTTTTCTTTAACACTTTATGTACGGCGTGTTAAGCGATTAAACGTGACACGTGTTTGTAGCTCGCTGTTATGTACACTGCAGGAGTGACAAGCAGTTACCTTGCTCATGCACTGTATCAAACGCTGCGCTGAGCCATTGAAAGTGACGTCTGGCCTGCGCAGTTTTAAAACCCATTTCTTGCTTTTAGGAACCCGTTACCAAGGTAACTGTTCAGTGACCACCCCTCCCCCTTCAATCCCCAGCTCTGTATTTAAGAAGGTTATAAAAACATCCAGTATTGGTCAAAAGCCGTTTTTATCATTAAATATTTTTGGTGACATGTTTATGCTTTTCCATGTAATTCTGCCTTGGGAAACAAAGTCATCTTCCCAGGTGGGCTTTCGGTTGAGATGGTGGAGGCGTCACCCAATAATGGCCCAAACAGTGGTATAACAGCAGTGCTGGACTGACTAAACGCTTTCAGTATCATCTGACAGCTGGCTTTTAAAATTATTAATGCCCCGCAACTGCTATACTGTTTATTCACTTCAGCAATGTTTCCCAATCCAGTCCTCAGGGACCCACTGACAGCTTTTTAGTAAAAATGTGGACTGTCTGGCAGGGATCTTGGAGGGAGCAAAAATGTAGACCAGCGTCAGGTCCCCGAGGACCGGATTGGGAAATACTACAGTACAGGACCACGTACAGTGAGCCTGAAACCTCCCACAGGAAGCACAGGGTACCAGAGAGGGTATACAATCTACAGAAGGGGCGAGCAATCTTATCCATGAAAGGCCAGTGGGTATGCAGGATTCTAGGATAACCTTTAGGTAAGCTGTTAAAACCCAGGTGTGAGGACTCTTCAGACAATCTAATTAATTAATCCTCTAATTAGTAATCTAATTATGGAGTTGCAGCATACACACCCCTCATTCAGCAAATTGCATGTTTTGCGACCAAGACATGCAGGCTGCTAAACACAGGATTGACCAGAATGGCATCAGATGATTTCCATCGAGATGTCCAACAGAAAAGTGACGTTCTGGGCTGTGATACGATCTTATGTATATGTTAGTATACATTTTTTTCCCCTTGCTTCTTGCATAATGTGTGTGATTCAGTGGGTTACAGGGCTGTATTGTGCTCAGGAGGTTGTTGGTTCAAATCCCTGGGCTGGGTTTGTGGGTTTACTGTTCTCCCATGTCACTTTACATAATAGCATCTGCTGAATGACTAAAACTGTGCAATCTCTTGAATACTCCTTTCTGTATTTGGATTGAACTAATAGTGATATGTACCGTACAGTAGAGTTCAGAGATGTGTCTCTTGTATTATGCAAAAGAAAATAAATAGCTGTCCTGGCTGCTGTTTATTATTACTTTTCACTTTTCATATATCATACATAATACATCAAACACTCTTGGCTTAGGGCTCCAAAACAACTGCAAAGCACTGTAAGTCTCCCCCAAACACCACAAAATAAAATTTAAAAAACTACTCATAAGTGATATACTTTACCAAAATCATCTCCCTGACCATGGAGATGGTGCAAAACAAGTTGTTACTGTGATGAATGGGTTTGGATTCAGTACCATCTTTAACTGCATACCTCTCAACTAACAGCTACAGAGCCCAGAATCTGTAACTGAAGCTCATGTTAATGTTCCCTTTGTCTAACACCCACAGCTTAACTAGGGAATATGATTATGTGTTTGCTATAAAAGTGACCTATTTTATGACTTTTAAAGGAAGCCAACTTAGACCAAAGTATCTATCAGTAATAATGTATTTTTTTCTTCTTCCAACTTTTCTCTCCAACTGGCTATGCAATTAGTGCATAAATTAATTTAAGCGATTTACAGACTGAAAACAAAGGTTAGGAAATATACTGCAGCCAACTATCATTTTAGCATTCTGTGCATGACCGTTTTATTTGCCTGCTAGGGTGAGATTAAAACGTTCACAGTATTCAGCACCTCTCTGTACTAAAGCAAGCTTTGATATGATAAACTCAGTAAATCGGCAGGAAGACCGCAGGACCCATACCTATTTCCACTTTGTGAAGGCAATGAGATAAGACACAGAAAACTGCCTAAATAACTTGATAGCTGGTATTAAACACATCTTTCATCTTTCATAATTACTGCAGTTGTAATGTTAGTTACCCATAATGCACAGGTTTAAAGGGTCTCAGTCACTGAGTAGTGGCACCGATGGGTTTAAATCTTGGACCGAAGTCTTGATGCTGTCTCCTGGGAAAAGACATCATTATGTTAATATATCGAGATTGACTAAGGAGAGAATGGGAGAACTTTGACGTTCCATGAAGAAACTTTTATTACCATTAAATTCATAAAGTCAATGAAAGAATACAGAGGCTACAAAGATGAGGCAGGATGTGTGCATCCCCGTGAGAGTAAAATTCAGGGATATGATGGAGAATGCTGGACAAAATAAACAGACCGTTAATACTGAATACCGTGGTGAAGCTGAAGTTCACGTTGAGCCGCCTTCTAGCAACAATTAGCTTCTCAAACAAACTCTATTAAGGTTTGTTCCAAATAAAATATTAGCATTACCCGAACTTAGCGAAGTAGCTCAATATTCTGTACATTTGTAATCAGCTCTATTGATAGTAACATACATCAGAAACACAGAAGTGCACCAGAACGGACATGTTTGAACATCTTTGATTAAAAAGTCACTGACTACCAGCAGGATGAATTACTTGTTCCTACAGTAAAAAAAATCCTCTGATGTATCAGCCTGTAACCACAAGCAGATAAGCGGATTATAGAACAAAATTAATCAAATAAAACCGAAGAAAACAGGACAGAAGCTTGAAGAAGTAATCAATTAAACACTTGTACTGAGAGCATAGCACAGCGTGTGCGTCTGATCAGCAGACACACTAATTTTAAGGTTACAGCTTCTTGATTACAGGTGGATTGCTGGTGAAATGCATTTTGGGAAAATACAAGATGCAGGTGGGGGCAGAGGTCAGATGTGTAACAAGGCCTGAATGAACAATTCCTGTCATAGGATAATATTCTACACAGAAAATGTAGCAGATGGTCAATCCTTGCAAAATGTCTCATAAAAGCACACAGAAAGCAGGGTCACAGTTTTAAAAGCAACCCGAATATTGCTGTTTGTGTCATGTTTACAGTGTACTGAAGATTTCATCCATTCACTAAAAAGAAAGGAATGAAAAATACTGACAATGTAGGTGTCATTCATGTATCTATAATTATAGCACTCAAATTAATGATCAGACCTGTAACAGACAAAAAATGAGACTATAAAATATACATAAAATTTGTATGTTATCAGCACAGCTGAATTCATGGTTCAGCGGAGTTGATGGTTATCGAACACTGATGCATTAATCTTATTCAAGATAAAAGTATTGACGAGAAAAATAATGGCTTTTATTACTGATAATCACAGGGTCATTTTCCTGTGCAAAACAATGCAAACAAATCTTTTTGATTTAATATAAGCTGCACATAGAAAACAGCAAAACAAAGGATGGCTTGAAAAACAAGAATGTGATAGTTTCAGAGTAAGATGAGAGTGCAAATAAAATATGCACTGAGCCAAGCTTACCTTGGCAGAAATTTAGTCACTGATACATACATCTACTGTTATTCCAACAGTATGTCATTGAGTATTACATTACTCTTTAAATTTTAATTATTCACCATTTGTTTTTTTTCTAGTTGGCAATTTGCATGCCTTTTAATGCAATCATCCAAATGAGAATCATTGTGGAAATTAGCATTTTCTAAAACTCAAAATACATCTAGCATTAACGAAGGGGGCATTTCATTACTAAAAATGTCCTGCTCACTGGCAAAATGCTGTGATTACGTAAAGAAAAATAAAAGTATAGCTGAGTAGAACTGCAGTGATTACAATAATGCTGAGCTGGGACTCTCATCAGGGAAAGAACTTTGTAAAATACATGGATAAATATAACATACAGAAAGTGAAAAGGTCCAAGTTATCAGTTGCACATCAGCATGTGTATAAATATGGTCTCTGTATCCTCCAGTCATGATAAAAATCAGCAGAACAATTTTAACGTATGGCTAATTGTACAGAGTTCTATTTACAGATCATATACACTTGTGATTGTGAGCCAAACAGTGAGTTCCTGAGCAGGGATGAAGGTGAAGCTACCTTGGTCAGCTACCAAATCACTCTCACCAAGCCTGATGCCATTACACAGAATGTCGAAACAAAGGACACACATTGCAAAAAAAAAAAAAAGAATTAAATACTGAAATCTGCCAGAATGCTTACTTCTTGTCATGCTTTAGTTATTAGGGATATTACCAAGAGAGAATCCATGAGATGATACCTACAGCTGCTCGCAAAAATGATGTTTATGAAACTAGAACAGGGCTATTCAAATCATGGTCCTCAAGGGTCGAGCACTGCTGATTTTCCAGCATTCCTATGAGCCAGGTATGAAACCTCTGTGCCCAATCAGAATCAGTATTTATTAAACTAACTGCCTGGGAGAACTGAAAACAAGGCCTGGATTTGGAATCGAGGGCCAGATTTGAAGAGTCCTGAGCCAGAGGGAGTGAAAATGCAGGCCAATTAATGTTTCAGGCGAGGGGGAATACAGGACACTCTGGACACACCAAACAACCAACTCCCAGGAAAGACACAGCACAAGTCAATCAGTCTCTAAGGAGAGGCAGAACACAGGACCACAGGATGATTAATTGCTTTAAGAGAAAAGGAACGCTGGTTAATAAATTGATTACAGATGGAATGCAAGCCAACTGACCTCTCAGGAAAGACATAACACAAATCAATCACTTGCTTAGGAAAGACAGAATATGGAATGATTGACTTCCTGTCAAAGACAGAACCCAGGCTGATTGGCTGCTCAGGAGAGATGGGCCACAAAATCTACCAGATGCTAATGTTGTGAAGGTAAGTAGCAGACTTAGGGTCACCATGCCAGCAGCTAATATACAATATACAGGATGGCTTGTGGGGGGGTGGGGGGGGATTGCCATTGTGTCAGACTGACATTTAACCATTTTGCTCATCGCTGGTCACAGCTGTCGATGGGAGGGGTGCAGGGGTTTCGCCATTACACCGCAGTGAGGGGTCTGCCGACTGAGGTGCGACAGAGGGCTCCGCGCTGACCCCGCCCACAGCACCTGAACCCTCTGCTTGAGTCAAGGGGGCTCCCTTGTCACCAGAGGGCTCTGCTGTGGGAAGGGGGTTCGCTGGGCCAGACACAGCAGGACCGGTGGCTGCAGCAGCTGGACTGGCTCCGGTGGAGTCGCTCTGCTCCGGGGCACGCAGCCTCTTCATGATGGTCGTGACCCGTACCGCTTTCTGTGGGAAACACAGCACCATATGATGCATTAACTGCAGCTGCAATCAGGCTGCCGTATCCAGCTACGACAACGAGGAGCTACACCCAAATGTCATCAGTGAGTTTCCTGTTCTCTAGGCGAGTATGAGCTTTTTGTCATGTTAGCAGGTAACCAGCAGGGGGCACAGGTCTTCTTATGCCTCTGAATTACTTATTTAGGTTGCAGAGGTGGATAGTTCAGGTCCAAAAAGTAAAAATCCAGACCAAGATTTTGTTTCACCATTTGAGTACTCTATGACTGTATGCTCTTTATACTCAATTGGTGGGTTGAAGCACAATCTTGGTCAGGATTTTTACTTTCTGTACCTGAACTATCCACCTCTAGTAAGTTACTAGGAGATTACAGGGCAGGTATCTGCTACTTATGAGCCTCATTTGTTCCTGGAAATTGACTCATAATTGTCACATCTCATAACTTGTAATGACCACTAATGTCAATGGGGAAAATGTTTAAGCCGTCGACAAATTAAGATGAGATAATAATAGTAATATTATTATAATTACTACTACTACTACTAATAGTAATAACAATAACAATGACAATAACAATAATAATAACAATAATAATAGGTTATATTTTTATAGTGCCTTTCACAAACCCAAGGTCACACACTTGAATCACTGAGCACAACTAAAAACCAAAGCGCAGAGATTGTAACTGCAGATGAGATCGTAGTTGCGATGCCAGTACCAAGCTAGGCGTGGCTGCCAGTGGGAACTCTATAAGCTGCCATCTCAAATCTTAAGGGATACCTGTATTTGGGAGGGGGGATTTACCTTCCATTTGGCTTTGGCAAAGTTTTTCTCGATTTGTGCACAAACACCGTCCTTTATGTTCTTGTCAGAGGCAGCATTTCCAGAGATCCTGTGAGGACAACAGTTAAATAGAATCCTTACAGGGCATTCTGTTAATAACATAGACAAGGTTGGGAAACACTGATATAGAATGTCTCAACCTGGCAGCATCAGTTATTAGTACTACATGTCAGCACAGTAAATGGCCAAACTGACTGGATATATGCTACTAAATATGCATGATTCAGTACCATTCATGATTGATCGCCTCCTGAGCAGTCAGACGCTGGTCCTGGTCCACCTCCATCAGACGAGCTACTAAACTTTTCGCTGTAAGGCAAACAAGCGCAGTCCTTAGTCAAGTCAACATCATTAGCTTAGGCAATACCCCTGGTGTCCACTAGCTGTCATTAATATGTGCCAACAGCATGATGAGCCTTCCTTAGACACTTTCTAAAGTAACCATGGGTAGGACCGTGTCCTACCTGAGTCTGAGATGTCATCCCAATATGGAGAGTCAAACTCATAGTCCCCTGCCAGAATCTTCCGGAAAAGGTTTTTGTCGTGATTCTCATAATCATCATCATCTGTCTCGTCGTAGAAGGGTGGGTTTCCAGACAGCCTGGGTGCAATGGGTACAGGTCAGGGTGCTGTCTCACTGTCCCATGGACATCTCTACACTGATAGTACACGTTGCATCGAGGTTGTGATAAGGCTGCATTAATGCTCTTCTTCAGCACTGGGTACTCACAGTATGTACATTATGACTCCCAGGGCCCAGCAGTCCACTGGCCTGCCATACCTCTGTCTGCCCACCACCTCAGGTGCTGGGGAAAAGGGGGGGGGGGCATTATTGAAGATATCCCTCCATCCCAGAGCTAATTTCCTGTAAACTCCCCCTACCCCTTTTAAAAGCAAGCTATTTAATGTCTCTGCTATGTACCTTTGATGTTTCAGGTAACAAGAGTCCCTGCCCTCAGTTTTTTTAGTAAGCCCCACCCTCAGTGCTTTCAGTAAGCCCCGCCCTCAGTGCTTTCAGTAACCCCCGCCCTCAGTGCTTTCAGTACGCCCCGCCCTCAGTGCTTTCAGTAAGCCCCGCCCTCAGTGCTTTCAGTAAGCCCCACCCTCAGTGCTCTCATTAAGCCCTGCCCTCTGTGCCTTTAGTAAGCCCAGCCATCAGTGCCTTTAGTAAGCCCCACCCTCAGTGCTTTCAGTAAGCCCCGCCATGTTTTTTTAGTAAGCCCCGCCCTCAGTGCTTTCAGTAAGCCCTGTCCTCAGTGCTTTCAGTAAGCCCCGCCCTCAGTGCTCTCATTAAGCCCTGCCCTCTGTGCCTTTAGTAAGCCCAGCCATCAGTGCCTTCAATAAGCCCTGCCCTCAGTGCCTTCAGTAAACCCTGCCGTCAGTGCCTTTAGTAAGCCCCGCCCTCAGTGCCTTCAATAAGCCCTGCCCTCTTCTCACCAAGGTACTCAGGGGTCCCACATGGCTCCTTGATGAGGCCATTCTCCAGCTTGGCCAGGTGGAAATCACTGATGACAATTTTTGAGTGTTTCAGACGGTTGTAATACACCAGGTTCTCCAGCTGCAACAGAGAAGCAGAGAAGCTGAAAGAGTGGAGGTGTTAATGAAGCTACCTTCATCTATTTTATCCAGTTCACTGATTTAATTAAAATACCAAAATGAAAACAATTTCTCATGCAAAATTATGTGGTGGGTTTCTCTGTTTGTCCAACAGAGCTGAGTCTTATTTTATAGTTATGTCATTTTTTTATTTGCATGGACACACTTAACAGGAACATGGCTAATTATTTCAGAATTTCACATACAAGCTGTCATGGGATTGAAATAAGGATACCATACATTTTAAATGCAGTTCAATTTTCCACCACCAGGTGGTACTTAATGCACCTCTCATACCTTTAGGTTCCTGTGAACAATATGGAGTGAATGCAGATAAGCGACAGCTTCCATCACTTGTCGAATAACATTGCTGGTGTCCCGCTCGGAGTAGTAGCCTTGATCCAGGATCCAGTCAAAGACCTCTCTGCCTGTAGCCCTGCAGATGAAAAGCAAGTCAAAAGATACTGGGGCTTCATTACTGAATTTGAATGAATTAATAAACCTGTACTGCAGCTAGGCTGAAGTGGTAGCTAAGGGTCTCGCATCATCACACTGAAGGCTCCATTTCATTGGTATGTGTGAGTTAGGTAGTTTGGCTTCCTCCCACTATATAAACACATGCTGTGTCTATGTGTGTTTTCCTTATACAGGTGTAAGGACAGTGATGCAAATAATGCACAAACAAAATACATTTTCAGTAAATGATCAGTTTGGACTGAAGATGAGATCCCCCCAGAAGGAGAAGAAATGTAAGAAAATTGTCTTACATGGAACTAAATGCTGTAGGTACTTAGTTGGTCTGCTTAGTTCTGTTTTCACAACTCATTTTCTATCAAACCACAGCCAATCAGGAACTTACAGCTCAAGGAAGAGGAAGTACTCCTTTCTGGTCTCAAAGACGTCAACAAGTTGAAGAATATTGGGGTGCTTCACCCTGAAAACAGCAGAAGGTGATGAGAAAACAATGGGAAAGATTTACGAAACCTAAGCAAGTCCCATTTACGAAATATGAAGTATTTAGATTTAGAATGAAAATGATTTTCACAGAAGTTATACTCTTTTAAAGTAATTTATAAAACATTTTTATAAATTATGTAGTAGTGGATGTGATAAGACAGGTGGCCTAAATTGCCTTGGATCAGTAAAGTAGCTGGTCTCCGTTAGCATTCTATTAATGGGGTGATAGGAGAGCAGCTTGTCCAGTACTTAAGAAACTCGGTCTTAGGCAAATTGATTGAATCACAGGAAGGCAACTGACACTTGTAGTCGTCATAAAAGTGCCCCAGTCTTATTAAACTTTAATGTTGTGCATCTCTCTAAAGGCTAAAATAATTATAATATATAAACACTGAGCTGCTATCAAAGTCCTATTTATATTTGTTTGTAAAACCCATAAACCAATATTTGTCTATTTATTTGTTTGTTTGTTTTATTTGCAATGAGACTAAAGTATGTGGAAATGAGGTCTGTAAGAGTGAAACACTGAGGCACAGATCAAACATGACCTTTCAGCACCTACTGCTGTTCCTGAGGCTACAGGAATTTTTCATACGCTATGTGGATGTACAGGGTAAATGGGGCTATAGCGATGGAGACCTTCTCACGATACAGGTGCTCCACCTTGACTCCTTCTGAGTTTGCTTGAGGTTTAACGCTTCCACAGAGCTTCTTTGTGCTTTCACTTTTTGTAAGATCCTGTTAAATTTTTTTTTTTTTTGAATGCTCACAAAAAGCACAACGTTCCATAACCAAGAAGCAATCATTCTGAAGCATCGCTGACCAAGCTAATCACAGATGCAGGTTGTAACGGAGTTCATTTTTGTTGAATTGCATTGCAACAGTTAGAAGCAGAGCCTCCAGCCCGTACTGCAGGCCTAAAACTCATCTCAGATCCCACGGCAAATGAATCTATTGAACAAAGTAGACATTTACCTAGCAAATAATGTGAAGGAAAGTCTACTTTTCCAGGTGTGTTGGTGCAATTATGGCCCAGGACAATGGGACCTTCAAAAATCTGTATTTAAAGTGCAAACAGAAATGGCCAAATAACTATGAGAGTGGGGTAAGTGACTCACATCTTCAGGATGAAGATTTCATTCTTGGCCGCCTTCCTGACTTTCCTTCCATCCTTCTTCAGGAATTTTTTGCAGGTGTACATTTTCAACGTGTTCCTGTCCTTCGCTCGGAAAATCTCACAGAACTCCTCGCTAGATATGATACATCAGTTGTTAAATATTGACACCAATACAGAATGAATAAAGGAATATGCTGGTGACAGAGCAGAATAATTCATAATTAATATTAAAACTATTCTGGGAGCCAATTTCTAGAGAAATCCTAATGTATTATAATCAAATATTATAAATTTGATGTATAGTAACTAATATAAAACACACTTGGCCTGTATTTCTTAATTATAATACTTGTTGGATCTCACAAGATGAGATTCAATCTAATAAAACTCAGATTATTATATACAATTCCCAAAATTCATATTTTACATTCAGTACTTTAAGTAAAAATAATAAAATATAAATATATTTATTCCCAGGATCTCCTAGCTTTTTGTAAAAGAGCAAACATAAGTTGTTCTTGCGCATCATGCGTTTTGTAAAATATACAAATTTGAGATACTTACGATTTAACAATCTGGCCGAGGTCATATTTGTCGGTGACCTCTGCCAGATTGTTGTAATCCTTCTTGTCCCCAAACGTGAGACAGCTGAACGGCATGGCCACCCCAGCTCTGAAACAGAGAGAAAATGTGACATGATGCAGGCAAATGTGCGATTAGCCTCACGCGCTCACGCTAACTGCCAAAGTACCACCTCACGCTTTTGGGGCGTAACACGTCAGACCCCAGTGGGTAGTCATGCCGCAGTGAGTCCTCTACACAGAGTTTCAGACGCTCTCACCAAATCAAATCACTTCACTACCATTTTATTCATATTATTATAACTAATGTTTTGGGGATGATGTAATTTTTAAGTGAAAGTTAAGGAAAAAAAACATATTTAAGTCAAGCAGACAAACACACAGGATTCCAGGACACAGAGGCCCCATTTCAGGGCAATGGATGAGGGTGGCTTTGATAAAGTGCCAAGCTGGGAAACCTGGATGGGGGAGGGAGGAAGAAGTAGTCAACCCCCCCCCCCCCCCCACCTCCAGAAAAATATTTTGTATCTGGAGGAAGAGAATAATTAGGGCCTGAGTACCTGGCAAAGGAGGGCAAATTAAGCACCATAGTCGTTATGGAGCTCACACAGTCATGCTGCTCTGTTTTCATCTTGTAGAAGGCAATTGCACACAGCAAGCCATCAAATTTTACTATTTTTTAACCCAACGAGACCCGGGAGAAGAGAAGCTCATTGTGGACAGACCCAGCGGATTCACAGCTATGCACTTGGCTCATTTACACTCAGAAAAGCCTGCTGCTACAGCTGCCTGGTCAATATGGAGACTTCGGCGCCTTCTCTCAGGCTGTTACACGCCGACTTCAGGGACTAGTGTTTTGGAACGTTACTGATGTTTAAAGCTGGCATGCACGTTAAGCTGGGATTGGGAGACTGGTCTTAAAATGAAAACAAATATAATTCTTTAAATTGTACCTCCATGACACAGTCCAAATAGACCAGACAACATACAGCATGTTGTCAGTCAGGAGTTAATGATGCATCATGATAACATAGCCACTCCCTTCACATGATGATGTAGGAAATATAAAAAAAACAATCAACGGATGTCCATCAGCACATACGGTCAGAAACGTCAACAGGGTAATCACCAAGCGTAAATCAGATCCCCGCTGTTCTGCACGATGTTTAATAATTGAACACCACTCTTTTTAATAGCACTAGAGAGTTATTATGGTTATCACTGGGGGGAGAGGCTATGTGACACAGTCACTAACAACAAACAACAATCCCTAAGCAACACTTTGAGTGAGTGGTGATCGCTGATTCGTGGAACCCACTGATCCCACTCACTGTCCACGATTGGTTACACAAAATGTGAGGGTCTCTGGTGTCACTAATGCCTTGCAAGGTTCATGGATGTAAAAACAAAATGCTTTTGAATGCCTTTGAAGGAAGACTTGCTGAACTTTTGCATCCATATTTATACGACAGCTCACGTCAAGATTTTAATGGTGTGCAAATTACCTCTCTTGGTTATGCTACTTCACCACTGCCATGTTTGTTTTTGGATGACACATTTATTCCCACGCTATATGTGGAACCCCTGCATCAAAAATATTTTGTGCCCTCTAGTTTTGTGGCATGACACAGAATGAATAAGTATGAAACGAATAAGTATGAAACTAAATGAATGTTTTCGCCGACATTCGGTTTCGTTTTGTCTGGACGCTGTTTGAAGTATGTGGTTACCTTCATGGTTTCTCGTTATTTCTGAGTATTATTCTCCAGCTAGTACATTCCCAAAGAAGGAGGGCCCCGTCATTGTAACAGGTTTCCCTCCATCTGCACCCAGAAGTGAGGTCATGACTGGAATGTTTTAAAGGCAACCAATGACAGAAGGCTACCCACTGACGTCTCTTTATTTACGCCTTGTCAGTGGTCCGGTGTGTGAAAATAACAACAACGAGAAAGCAGACAGTGTAGCGAAGGACCAGCCATGCAGATCAGTGAGGGAGGTGCTTTGGGCTTAAATGTCATCATGGTGAGATCCTGGCAGAAGCTTCGTAAAAAAATAAACTCAGAGATGCTGATGAGGTAGATGAGGAACATCTTGCTTAAGAATCTTCCCTTTTCCCTTGGTGTTCTCATCGCTTGCTCAAACACCGCACGCTGCTTTGTCAAACATTAAGGGAGAAATGTATTTGGGGGGACTGGGGAATTTTCTGTTAGGGAACCCAGCATGGCATCCAGACCCAAGCCAGAAAGGCCTTCCGGCCCCAACATCCAACGTGAACAGCCTGTGCCATTAATTCACACTGCGGCATTTAAAATACATGCCAGGGTACAGCAGAAAAAAAAAACTGGCAGCAGATCTCCATGGAACCTGATGTACGTTTGCTGGAAGACGGTGAGATATGAATCATGCCCGTCTTCAGCCAGCGTTCCATAAAACACGTAATGCCGAGCGAGCGGATATGCAAATGAGCGCTTCTGCCACGGCCCACGAGCCGCACAAGGTCCATTAATGTTTTGACTCTGATGCAGAAGAAACTTCCCCGAATGAGCCAAAAATGACGCCTCGGAAGCAGGTTTATTAATTTCAGCGTGAAAATGGGCAAATGCTGTGCCTCACTTCTACATAGGCAGCACTACTGCGCAACTAACGGCAGAATTACAGCTTTCCCGACAGACTGGCATAATATCGGAAATCTATGTTTGAGAGTTTAAATCAAGAAATAATGCATGCATAAACACACACACACACACACACACCGTCTCATATCTCTCTCCATTGTGTGGTTAATAAAGAATCAACTCGTATAAGCAGCCATCTCTGAGCAGTGCACAGAAAAGCTATCACACCTTGAAAAGTTTGGTTTTGTCTGCAGTTTAGTAAGTGACACCTCGGTGACATTGCACCCAGCGAGCTGCCTTCCTACAGGGTTGGGGTTAGACCTCCTCTTGAATCAGCCTCAGTACCACCATCGGTGAGATTCCCGGGAGAAATCCTGGACGGCGTTCTCTGCAGCATTAGCCGGTGTCATTAAACCACTGCGGAAATGACATATTTTTTAAGTGCTTGGATTGAAAACAGGAGAGAAATAATTTGCTACGCTTAATTGAAAGCGTTTCTCATATTCCCAGAGCGCTGGCGGCGCTAATGAGACCCTCAGTGCTACGTATCATCTGCCTTCCTCCTCATACCTCTTGTTTGTGCCTCGCAAAGAAAGAATTAGCATGATCTGAAGCTCGAAGCGGAACTCACTTTCTGAGTTCATTACAATACCGCCATGACACCAGCTTAGACACAGGGGATTGCAACATCTGGTTACATCTGTGTTCTTCTGGGTCCCACGGATACATTAAATCAATGATTTTCAAATCCAGACTCTTTTCTAGGCCACCATGTGCACATCCTGTGCTTCTGATCCATCTCTTCAGCCCATGCAACTCTGTAAGGGGCTGTGAATGTGTCCGTCAGTGGAGCCCATTGCGATGAAGGAACTCCGAGTTTCACCACAGGCCAAGCAGACAGGGCGGCTCGGAGATGGGGATGCAGCACCAGGGCCTCACGCAGCTTGAACATCATCCCGTAAATGTTCTCTCTCACCTCTGTGGACCTTGGCTCCTCTCTCCGTGCCGCACAGCTTGCTGCGTGCGGGCGCCTGCCGCTCGGAGCAGATGGGTGTGGGTGATGGTGGAGGAGCCCCCCTCCTCCGCTCATGACACATGCCACCTCACAAGCGGGGCCTAGATTGCCGCAGAGATACCTGGAACTGGCCCATGAGACCTCAAGTTCCTGCCAGACCAGGGTGGCATCAGGAAGCAGCACAGGAAGGCTGCCTCTGCTTGGGGACGGGAAGGATCAGAGGGAACACTGAAATAATGAGATGGGAAAGAGATCTGGCATCAGTTATTCCTGCCTTGAGGTGCTGACTGACAGTTACTCAAAGTCCCGCTGTACTGGCAGCTTTAGATCTCCAAGGCAGAACAAGTCCCGTCCAAAGTTTCTCTATAGTGACGGAGCCGTCAAGCCCATTTTGAGCAGATGCCACCCTCCTGAGCTCTCAGGATTACAGGCACACCCTTACATGGATGCGGGGTACACACTGCACGCCTGCACCCAGCCTCTGAGCTCTTTGAGTCTTATTCCTGTTTTGTTTTAGAGGATCATTGCACTTAGTCAAAGACATAAAGTTTTATTTTTTTAGAGGGAGGAATAATTAGTGTCTTTCTCTTGCTCCACATTAATCTGATCAGATGTTTCGGCACAGACTCCCTCTCTGGTAGGAGAGAGCAAAATGTTGGAAGCTCCATTTATAGATTATCAATGTTTCTTTGTTTCCTTTTGCTTTTTTGCCTATCTGGTATTTCATTTACTCTCTGACTGGTTAACTGTACAGCCATTTCACGTGGCTGAAGCGCCAGGTCCTTCCTCTTTCAGCTCCACTGGCATCCGCATCCTCTCATCGACCTCGTTAACCCTCCCTCCCCAGCCAGTCTCCCACACCACCATGAAAGCACACATCAGAGCTGTAATCTGCTGTTAAATTCACTATTCAAGACATTTGACATGCTTGTGTAA
>JAODJU010000130.1:27587162-27608345 GCA_026776725.1 Gnathonemus echidnorhynchus | reverse complement strand
CCCTCCGCACCCGCCTCACACTCCACGTCTGTCCCTCCGCCCCCGCCTCACACTCCACGTCTGTCCCTCCGCACCCGCCTCACACTCCACGTCTGTCCCTCCGCACACGCCTCCAGCAGCCACACAAGGCCACATCTCACACAGCTTTAGGCGTCCAATCATCCTGACCAGCTTCCGGAACCAAGCAGTCTCTCTTCCTGTGGTCCATCCCCGGATTAGATGATGACACCAAGAAATCAAGGCCTGAGCTTAATTGTGTCAAAGAAATGTGGCTCAGCCTTTGGCACTGCAGGGGTGCGAGCGCATATGCACACACAGACACCAGCAAAGCCACGAGAACAGACAGCAGTGCAAAGATGAGGTCAGAGCACAATATAAGAACAGATACTGGTACAGGCACAAGTACAATTATCTTCATAGCCACTTGTAGAGAGATGAGTAGAGACACCAGTACAGAAATAGTTCTAGTGTTCTGTCCTAGGAAATACAAGTATGATGATGTACCTGCATTTTTCTGCATGATGCAAGGTTTTGGTGATTACTCAACAAAAGCATACAAAATAGTTACAGTTCACATATTATTTATGGGGATCTTTTACAATGTAGTCAAATTAGAATTCTATTAAAGAGTCTAAGTTGATAAGTTGAGGACAAAGCAGGAGGTTGGTAGACAGACATTTTTCAGAATTGGCTTTAGGATGGAGGAGGAGGTTCTTAGTAATGAACTTCTCCAATGAAAAAGGCCAAATCGTGACTTTCATTCCAGTCTCCCCCCCCCCCAAAACACACACACACCAACTGTTCCATCAACTCACCAACCCTTGTCTGTCTGTTGACTGGATAATTATCTACATTTGACAAACCAAACATAACATTTCTTACCTTTTCATAGATTGGAAAAAATGGTATGATAGATCCCACACTGATTACACAGCACTGCTGAGCCCACTGCAGCGCTCACACTGCTTTAACATCACTGTTGAGTTTAACTGTGCCCAGGATAGATCTCACGTGCTAAAAAAGCTGGTTTCTGAACTAGGATCTCCGTGGGATACAGGACACCGGAACTTTCTGCATAAAAGCATAATTTATGGTAATATAAATGTGACCAGGTTTTATTATCCTGCAACACACACAAGGTGCTAGTAAAAATCCCTGCATATTTTGCTATTTTCCAAACTGTTTATGACCATTGAAATAGGGTTGTATCTATGCATATATTTCTTCCAGTTCATCGCATGGCTGCTTGATGATGAGACATGTCTGAATTATTTTATTAATGAACAGAAGAATCCTGTCATGCACATAAAACAATGCAGGATTATTCATGGTATGGGCGAAGCTGGGGTTAGCAAAGGGGGAGGCTGTGAAGTGAATGGATGAAGCATGAACTGATGACAGAATCCACCCCCAGCGAGCGAGCGCCTCTGACAGGGTGTCTCTCCCGTTTAAGGCTGGCGATATCACATCTAGCACCAATACATAGACCCGTGGGTGTGGATGGGAAAGATTGATGTTCCGCACACTCTGCCAGACTTAGCCATTGTGTTTATCTACAGCTGGCTTGGAAAGTTCCGTTTTGTTCTATTCATGTTCTTTTCATGTTTTCATTGTCCTGCCAAAAGCTTGGTGTGCCATTTCTGACAGCTTAGAAAAAAAAGACCAAGCACATATTCTCCCTCGTTTAGTTTGTCAGTAAATACTGCTATCAGAATCTCCAGCTTTCGGCTATCTGTCCATTCCTAAACCTGCACAATGTAGACACCTGGAAATGTAGCAGTGCCCTATCATAGTGTGATAACTGTGCTCTCTGAGATTATTCCAGAACACAGACTTACACGATTCTAGGATCGTTTAATAACCCTGAGTAGGAGGAACACTTCAGTACATTATAGATCAAAGACAACAAGCAGGGGACAGAACATTGAAAGCACGGCAGAGATGAACACTCCTGATTACATGGTTGCGCAGAGATGTATTACTGGACAAAAATATCCAAATACATAACAATTTATCTCCTACCTGTATCATCCTTGACTCAAAGGAAGAAATAGTTACAGTCTAGACTGGTCTGTTGGACTTTTTGCATGGAATTTCTGTTACATTCCCTAACCTGACCATCGTGTTCTGAAGTTATTTGTTGCCTTGGTTACAAGTCCTTCATCTAAATCTTGGTAGTATGGTTCCTTCATATGGTATCTGGCTGCAGCCTGGGGCTGGGGGGGACTTAATCCAATGTACAGGGCTAAATTTAGGCATTAACTGTTCTCAGGCTTACCTAATGATCCATCCATGAACCACAGATTTGCCTGCAACAGTGAAAATTCATAATTGTCTATCCAACCTAATATCTGAGGGTCCTACATGCACTGCTGATGGGAGAGAAACACAAGCTGAATGCAGCACAACACTTCAGACAAAAAAGTGGTACAGGGTTTACGGTGCAGGAATAGAACAGAACAGAATGAATTCATTGTCATTCACAAAGCTTGCCATCGGGGTGAAGAGTCAGATCAGTTTTACTGATTAGAGGCATTGCTGAAGAGGCCAGCAGCGCTATCATTACTGCGGCAGCTACAGAACATAAAGTCAAAAGTTAAAACATTAACATTTACTTAATCAACCCGGAACTCAAAGTGATTTGATGCCTATTAAATATAGTAGATACGGTTCAGTTTGCAAGTGTTCTTCATTATTTTTCTCAGATCATCTCTTTGAACCATAAGTTTTCTGTTTATCTCCATCAGTTCTTATACGGCTCATCAGTGCTTAGATCATAACACTAAACGCTGTGTTTTCTGCCATCAGGCCAGCATCAGCAGAATGGAGCATCAACCCTGACCCTCAAAGCTCCACGCACCAAATGGTAAAAGCCATCCAAAGCTAAATAGCTCCAACAGGATGAGCTAATAGGGAGTGGGGGGACAGCAACATCTGTCAGTTGCTTCTCAAGATAAGTCCCAGTATCTTCGGGGATCATTTTGCAATTTTAGTCATGGATCTTTTCCTCTTTTGCACCAATGTTTTGTTACATCAGAAGCAGAGGGAGTGTAAGCCACCAATGAGGAATTTTTGACCCAAATCCAAACAAATCAGACATGATAACAAAAACACTATCTTTGGACAAATGTGGTTAAGACTGAAGTTGATTAAACTTTTGTCAGCCTTATTTCAAACATCACGTCCTTGCAGTGCTGGAGTGCAGCCAAGGTAACATTTCCATCACTCATCAAGACGGCAAGCTCAGCACTTTGAGGTGCGTGAAATCTCGATGATTGTGACCTCTCCGACTACATGTCTTCACTAATACATAACCATAAAAAATTATTTACCATCAGCAAGATTTGTGACTCGATTAAACGACAAATTCTGATAGTTCTGAAGATTTAAAATGATGGAATGTGGTTCTGACATTCCAGGTTCACAGCTGATGCCACTTTTAAGACTAAAGTGAGCAGAAGCAGCAGGCAGGGTGTGGACACCCCAGGGAACAATCCCATTAGGTGTTTGGTGATCACCTGCACTTAAACGTACACATGATGCACACAGCCCTCAGAGACCGTGTGTTAGGGCTGGGTAGGGGTTAAGGTCATCATTAGAGTTTTCCCCATGGAAGTGAATGGAAAGGAGAGAGAGGTAAGGAGCGTGCACTGATTACAGAGTGTTGCTGCACCCCCCACACAACAAACCACCTCAGGGATGAGAACCTGAGTGCAGCCATGTGCCGGGTGATACCTCAGCACCATAATAGTTCGAATGGACCAGTGTGAGGTTTTTTTTCCAGTGGCTAGAGCTCCAATCCTGCCACCAACCCCCAAGTTATTCCCTGTAAGTTGGAGGAGTTCCTTGCCGAACTGGATGTAGATTAACGTCATACCCAGGATGAAGCAATTGCAGGCCCAACGGTGTAAAATCACTCTGGGCATTCACAGGATTTAAACCAGCAACCTTCAAGTTGCTGGTACAGATCCCTAGCCTCAAAGCCACCACTCCTTCCCTAAGCAAATAGACAGTCCCCACAAAGATATAATTATAAACCTGTGTGTGTGTGTGTGTGTGTGTGTGAGCGGGTATACCTTACCTTATGCAGACACAATGTCCCCACAACGTGATGAATACCCTTTTTTTCCCCTTTTGGGAAAACTCAATTTGATAAAAAATCTGTGAATGCAATGAAAAACCTAAAAGTGCAAAAACTATTTAGCTTGGTTACTTATGGTTATGCTTAGGGCTGGGTAGGAGTAAAGGTTGTCATAGTTAACATTTTTCCCATAGAAAAGAATGAGCGTTCCCCATAAAGATATGTTTACCCGACGTGTGTGTGTGTGTGTATAGGATCCTCACAGCCTGATGCACGATTCCAATCAAACAACCTTCTTGTCCATTCTGCTTCTTCCTCCTCACATACACAATTCTGTGGAATATGAAAATGTCGGTGATGACAGCATGAATCAACCAGACATTAAAAATTGATTCGTTTCCATATTCGATTCTCCTTTTAATTGCTATTTGTAGACGCTGTCAGCAGGAGAAGCTTTTTGAAGCCTGCTGGTGTGGCAAACAGGCCTTTCAGAGGAGTGGACCAGGGTTGGCTTCTATCTCAACAGATACCAGTTCCTCTTCTCTTTGCCATATGATCTCTAACCAGTAAGCACTCATTCATCTGTGTTTGCCTGCCACTTCAGGGCCTCCCTGCCAGTCCTCACATCATCTGAAAGTCAATCACTCGCCAACAGTCAGACCTCCAGATACTCAGGTGGACAAAAAACATCCAAAAGCTTCACATTCTCTGCAGTGCTCTGGTGTCCTTTGAGCTCGGGTTCCATTAAAAAATGTTTCCTCCTTAGTCAAAATGCCATGATACAACACTGTAAAAGTAGCTGCTTCTCCTGACCCTTATAAAAAGCTAATCTTTATAAGATAAGACTGCCTTTTGTCAGCTGTCAGATTAATTTGCAGTGTACAGTACCAAGTGATCTACCAAGAGCTGCTACATCACCCGGAGGTAGACATTGGGTCATAGACTTCTCATTTATGATTGCCATTACCAATTAACATTAGAACTGTGAGATAACCATGTCAGAACCAAGACTGAGCAACAACTCAGTACAACAGTGGGCAGAATGGCTTCTCTGAACATGCACAATTAATTTATGTTGAAGTGGGTCTGGAAACAAATGTGGGTTCAAGCCTGTACTGGCTGGTGTACCTTACAAGCTGGCCACTGAGTCAAAATCCCAAAACAAGTCTCATCCAAGGAGCTAAATAATTAAACTAATTATTTAATACTACAGTCTAACTGTAGGGTAGAAATCCAGAAAATCCTTATCACTTTGAGCTAGGACAGGATTTGTGAACTGAAATTTCATTGAAAAGAACCTCAATTTCACTTAAGCACTGAGTTCTTGCTGTTTGCCAAATGGTCAGTAACTTATAATCATGCATGCCTCACTAATGTTAATGTGAAACAGCTGGATGAGTCTTTCAATCAAAGAAACAAACCAGTCAAAGCACAAGAAGAACTGAACTATTTGGCCAAGCACAGGAACCGTTCTGTTTTAAAGCAGTTTGTAAACCTGAAGTAGCTCAAAGTGTCCTCCCTGACATGGATTATCTGGTCACCCTATACCACTGGTACAAAAGAGGTATAAGCATGCCTTGTAAACAGGTACATGATACAGTGCATGTGGAACAGTAAAATGATGCATCAAAGACAGCTGGGTTAGTGTCCTGTGAGCTGGGTGGGGTTGGGGACATGGAGACCTGAATGACTGAGTAATCAGATGCAGGTTGATGCACTCAGTAATGCCTCCGTGGTGGATGGTGTACCTCAACTGTACCAGACCTCTGTTCAGGGCTCATAATTCACAATGGAGTACTGGAATACTTCCCTTTTTCATTACTACTTCCAAAGGGTCCACACTCAAGTTTCTTGAGCTTCTCAACATGCTTTATCCCTCTAGAAAAGCAGCAGATTAGATGACACTGGCTATGGCTGGCTAGTAAATCACTTGTAGCACTTTGCAGATGTAGTCTTCAAGGACACTAGCCTTCTCATGCCAGTCAAGCCTGCCATGGATGTAGAAAAGCTCCTTTGTTAAGAACCAGGCCCAGACCAAGGCATGTCGCAGCTTCAAAATTTGATTCCTGTGAGGCTGGAGAATGAGCACTGTAAGAGAACAAAATACACAAGCCTTTTCCATAGCATTTACACAGGGCTGCAAAAGCAGAAAATGCCTAAGTGAAAACCTGGGTCCTCTGGACAATAATCAAATTCATGGAACAGATGGGGTAGAAGATTTAAAAAATCCATCCATCGGGATCCATCAGGAAGGTGAACTGAACCATATATAAAACCATTGTGGTCATGATTTCTCTCCTCTAATACACGCAGCAAAGTCAGACACAGGATAAGCAGACTGCAACTGTTAAACTGCCAGCTATTTCTAGCTATATATTAGGTGATAGACCAGATTCACGAAGATGTCCTAGTTCATACAGATGCTGTGTGATTGTCGAGTATTTTGTGTAATCTGTGCATGAACTGAAAACACTCAGCAGCTTTGGGGCATGAAGAGAGCTTAGATGAGAAGATGCCTTTAATTATACAACACCTGGCCTAAATGATTTAACAGAATTTAACAAGAACGCAACAGACAGTTCTCAAAGTCGCATGGGGGGGAAACCATGAAGGTGCAAAAGGGAAGGCAGCAAGCATAAACGACCTGCTGCCTTTGAATTTCAGCTTCAAAACCATTGTGTGACATCATCAAAGCCATGCATGGGCTTTTCATGGCCACTTCACAGAATGGTACAAAGACCACGACTGCTTCAGCACGTCTGGTAATTTCAAATCAAAGCTTCCAGGAGGCAATTAGCTATAACACCCCGGCCTAATAGAGAAAATGGCTGATGTTTACTTACCTGTGCGTGTTTCTTTGTGTGTGTGTGTGTGAGTGATTGTGAGTGTTTATATTTACCACATTGTGGGGGCCCAGTAAAATCTGTTACTTTTTAGCTTGTGGATATATTTTTTCAGGTCCCCACATTATAAACCTCAATTTCATAAAAATCTGTGACTGTAGTCAAAAAACTAAGAATGCCAAAGGTCTTGTATTTTGTTTGGTCATTTATGGTCAAGGTTAGGGCTGGGTGGGGGTTAAGGTTGCTACTGTCGGGATTAGGGTTTTGATGGTCCCCACGAAGATATAAATACAAATGTGTTTGTGTCTGTGTGTGTATTAGTAATTACATTGTTCAAGATTTAGGTATTTTTGAGTGTTGTACAGTTTGGAAAGGCCACACAAAAGTGAAACATGAGTCATCTGAGCCCATTATATGGGAGAATGCTGTACTTTGGTAACTGGTATGGGTTAGGAAGATAGAAGCTGCTTATGTATGCAAGATATCCTCAACAGCTGAACATGAAGCTCATTTGGAACTAAAAGTAATTAATAAAACACTTACCAAAAAAAAAATAAGATGGATACTTGGTCTGTTCCAGTCGGATTTCATCAAACTTTAGTCATAAGGTTAAACCTTCCTGGATCCGTTTTAAACAATCTAGAACATTCTTTAACACAGCAGGAAGAAAATTGGCATTACTGTGTCCAAACAAAAAAATATTACAGTACATATACAGATTACACCTCATTCACACTCTCTCTTGTATTGAAACAGAGATAAAAAAAGGCATTGCTAATTTTATAATTACCTTCAACTATGATCGTGTTAAAAGTGAGGGTGACAGAGAGCTTTTAAATACACACAGATCACACATAACTATGATCCAACAGCACTCCTACAACACTCTGTGCAACAGGTCTCACACTGGAATCATTATTTCTTAATAAAAATCATATATTTAAGGTATTATGCAATATTTTACATAGGTTAAAAAAATACAGAAAAATAATAAATGTGACGGATGTTAGGATATGACAATCACCTGTAAAAGTCACATAGATGCATATCTTATAGTGGTATAGGAGTATAGTGAGTATTTTGTTTTAAAATACTGGACAAACATATTTACTCCACAACAGCTGTATCTTGAAACCAGATTCCTTGCTTAGCTGGATAACTTTCTGAATTAAGGCAGTCTGGGCTCAACATTAGTGACTGAAGATAAAGTTCATTTATACTGGGGTCAAGTGTGTGAAATACCCGTCAATATTGGGGGGGGGGGTCCTCATCTCCCTATTGTTGCGCAATACTGATCTTGAGACCCCCTTAAAATTTTGCTTTTGAGGCTTTTATGGGATCTCATGGGTTAATCGGGGGTGTCGGACCCCCCCAGAGCCCCCCCATATATCACACACTGCTGGGGTCCCTTAAATCCAACAAGTTATCCGGCTAAGTGAGAAATCCAACGGATATTGGCCCTGGACAAAACCAACACTCCATATTTACACAATAGCCAAACAAAAAAATTCACACTCTATATTCCACCTGAAATGCTGGACAAGGCTTTATTCTGCAGAGGGACCAATTCATTAGACACCCCTCTAGCATACCAGCCAGCATTTGGATATGGATAAAAACTCATTCAGTAAATTCTCTCACTGTAACTCTGTGAGTTTATCCTGATCTCTCGCTGCTTCTTTTTCTGCCTCAGATAGTCTGGCATTTGGAGGGCAATGCTGGGGGGGGGGTGGTTCCTCTTTAAGCACTACGGGATCAATAATTCCTCAGAGGCCTAAATGCTAAAAGGGAATTATTCACTTTACTTGTCATCTGTGGAGAAAGGTTAAAGGGGAATAAGGGCGGGCAGCTGCAGTAAGTGATGAGCAAGCAGCTGAAATCGCACACACACATGTATGACAGCGAGGGAAAGCTTCTACGCCTCAGCAGTGTGTGAATTTACCCAGGACACTCCATCCAGAACACACACGCAGAGCACACTTATAATGAACTGGTTCACTACTGATAACCAGTGCTGCTTCAGCTTCTAGTTAGTGAAAGAAATCAAGTCAATAAGCCATACTTAGAAAACCACCCTGGTCTGTACACGACAAAGTCGACAAAAAGTTAATTGGTAAGGGACTGATGGTCAAATAAACAATGATGCCAACTCTATTAAAACTCTCTTAGTGTATTTCTGGCCATATAGAGAGCAATATTGTTGATTTATCTCAGTGATGGATTTTAATTTCAGTTCGCAACTGCATAATAGCAGCAAAAAGCTGACGTGGGGATATTTTTACAGACTCCAGAGTGAAAGTGTTAGCTCTACTGCATTATGGTGGTACTGTCATCTATAACTGAATCTCGTTTAAAGTGACAAGCTTCTCTGGCCAAACAACAATTAACATACACCCACACATCATCCAGCACCAATGTCCCAGAGAATCCTACAATCGTGTATAAAGCATTCAGTTATGCCCATTGCATTGAGAGGACCTCACCATGGACTCTCAGAATTACCAAAAATTACCTGTACTAAACACATATGCCGAACCTGAGCACTAAGCACTATGTTTAGTGATGATTATTCTCAGACAACCTGTCAATGAAACAAAGAAATTATGACTGAGACAATGCTGCACACACTCACAGTTTGTTGCAATACAAACTCTGATAATCTACATGAATACCTGTATAGAATATTATATTAATTGGTAATTATAGGATAGCTAAATAAAGCACTTAATACACACGTCTCCACTGTGAATTTTATAAAGCAAAGTAGTGAGAAAACTCAAATCAAATGGAGAATCAGGTTTATGTAAAAATGTATCCCACAATTTCCTCAGCTGAAGTAGGCCAACCTGCTGTTGTCCATCTCAAACCACATCCCTGGCAACTCAGTGTCTTTCACAGAGCCGATGATCTTCTCAGAAATAAGCTTGGTCAACAGCCTGTCACTCATTTTGGTACCTCGGGTTACAGGGACAATGTAATAATGTCACAGGTGCCAGGCTGCATGTAACAATGATACAGGTACACAGGTGTATGTTAGACTCACACGGCTGGAATACTACAGTATTTGTAATGGTCACACAGATGCCATGTGATGACAATACAGGTGCCAGGTTGACATTGTCATACAGGCACTTATGCTCATCTTGAGATTCACAGGGAACAGCACTCCAGAAACCATCCACAACTGGGCTGCTGGTGCGCAGCTTTGTGACCGAAATATTCATTGGGAGACTGAAAATACGGCTTTTGACTGCAGCTAAACAAATCAGGCAGGCTCGCCGCCAATTCATGTGTCCAAAATAGATTTTGCTTGAATTCATCTGAGTTCGTATTGAACGTATATCTTAAAAAAACACACAAACAAATATCTGAAAATTTAAAGCATTTCAAAAACGTAAACCGACTTTGCATTTGGGGTTAACAGTTTTCTATCCCAATGCCATACTTTGACAGGAGTGCACAGTACTGTAACTCAGAATTATATACCAATGCACAAGACTGACATATTTTCGTACAGTTCTTTTTTCCATGCAGCGTACATAGCGTGTGTGCATGAACTTCTGCCTTAATTGTGGCGTGTTTTACTGACCGGCAGGTTGCACTTCGCCCGCTTCATAAACACTTCTAAAATTGCGGCATTCTCGAGTGTCACACTTCGATCCTCTGATTGACGACGGCAGCACGGCTAACTCATCGTATTTGTTGCTTCAGCAGATCGGTTCAGAATCAAAGGAGAAATGACATTTCATAACTGTCTGAGAGCCTGGTTCCGTCTGATGGTAAAACAGCACTGCGCAAGATGAGCAGTCAAGTGTCCTGTGACTTTCAGTCGGGGTGCTAATCTTACACTTATACTGTATAATGAACTATAGTTAATAGCGCTTTAGGATGACGCTCATTCGGAATGTATTTCAAACTCGATAGGAACTGAATTGCAAATACCATGATCCTTTATAAATCAGAACCAAATAGCAAAATTTCGCGATACGTTAACGCAGGGGGGGCAATCACTCATCTTATGTATTAAACGTTCCGTATCTTAATTATTGCCACTACGGTAAAACCACACATAGATTTTCCTGATAAAGTCATTATCATTATAAGGCTATTTTAAAAAAATTACCCCAAAGTATGCCTACAGATCAAACCTGTATGGTGAGGTAGATTTTTATCTTCCCTTCTGATTTATCTCCTCGTATTTTTACTTGTTGAGCAGAAAGTTTGATTTGCAGGGTAAGGTGTTCAAATATAAATCCAGTTAATAGCCAATGGTGACTATCAATAATCTGGAATATAAACTTGGGTATCCTTAAATGTTTCCACGTTTGTAGTGTACTGGTAGCATATCAGTCACGGCTTCATGCATATTGACTAATAATACGCGATACACAAATCAGAAATGGCATGTGTTTCCGAAGAGTAAAAATAAAGAGTATCAACGAAGTCGCTGAACATATAAATCTTTCGGCAGAACTGCAAAATTAATAGGCCTATACACAAAATTAATATATAGATGAAACAAAAGAATAATATAGATGAAAATATAATTCGTTAGCATGTGTGAAACATTTGCTACGCTTCAAACTGGCAATTAAATTACAAACATTGAAAACTTCCAAACTGTAGTTTCTCGTCGTAACTAATTTTACTTAAACCGTCATATTTTGACGGTGTACCAAAAACATTCTCCTTCAAATGCATAAATCTATGTTATGAACTGACATGAGTTTTTTCACGCCAGTGCCAGTGTTTGACGCCCAGCTGAAACAGTTCAAAGACGGTATAGAAAATCAGTCAATTAACTAATTTATTATGGACTATGAATCTTATTTTAGAGACAAACTCGTATATTCACTGGAGTGATTAGCAACTTCGTGATTTTCTTACAGTTTAACCAAGCAAAACTGTTAATTGTCTTAAACACACTAAAATTACGCTCTTTGTTAAAGAAATGCATGTGAAGCTATACGGTGACTATTATTTTTATAACCAATTAAAATATATCTGCAGCAATCATTACGATCTGCCTTTCCAAGAGTCGTCCATAGGAGTTATCTCCGACGCGCTGGCTTACCTTAAACAGATTATTCTGTGTAAATGAACGTTCCACAGTTGTTCTGCTGTCTGATCTTCTCAGATCGTGGTTTGCACCTGAGCGTTCAGATGAACTGGATTCCCCCCGTCTTGACAGGAGTACACTTCTTCCTAAAGAGACGGGGGTAAGTCCCAGCTCTCCTGCTCCATAAGTCTCTACAGCGATGCTGAAAGCGCAGTACGCAGGAGGGAGGCAGCGCACAAGCGAGCTGACTGCAGGTTGTTCTGACAGACATGCTTGAGGTGTGGCCATCTAGTAAAACCCCGCCAGCGTAACATTGCGCTTAATTATTGCAGTATACGGCCGCTGAAAAGCGCATGAAACGAGAAAGAGCATTACACTGCTGCTTGAATTATTCTTTAAAGTTACACATCCTATGGCACAATAAAGAATAATGATGATTCAAACAACATTGAGAAATTGTTCAAGTAAAAAAAAATAAGCCTATAGCTTGATAAGGTTAGGTAGTATATAGACAATCTTCAATAACGAGGCTATGGAGTTATATAGGTTTTTGACATTAAGTTTTGTATTTGCAATTAATGTAGTTTATAGAATCACAGCAAGACTATCTGTCTATCTATCTATTATATATACATACTATTCATTGAATACATGTCATTGAACTTTATACCCACATTTTTAAAAGAGGAGTCAGAGCATACTTGACATGGTGTGCTGATGTGATTGTAAATCCCTTTCAAAATTACTGGTTGGGCAAGGAAACCCACATCTCACTGAACACTAACCTGCAGACTGGCTCAAAGGGTCTTTTTAACCTTAGTCTTAAATCAAGCACTTAACACGGGTGTAAAAATCTATATTGTTCTCTGGCTTGTGCCTCTCTGGAAGTTAAGTTTGGGGTGTCTATCGTCGTGTGATCCTTTGTGAAAAGCTCACAGCGAAGCCCTTCTGTGATGTGAAAATAAATGGGGCAGTTTTGATATTACATTTTTTCTACATGTATTAGCTTCATATGAGTGGTGAATTTGGGCCAGCTGTTACATAATCATGGCGAATGCAGATAATACCAATGTGTGTACTTTCATAATGCCTAGACTTTATGTTCATGCAGCCAGACATAAAGGCATTCCTGATCCCGTATTATTGTTGTTGTCATTATTAATATTGTTATTATTGTTATTATTTGAAAAGTAACCTTACTGATGAAACCTAAAAAAAACCAAAAATAAATGAAGCATTCTGCTGCATTAAAAGAGAGTTTTGTGGAAGGTTAAAAAGAAAAGTGTGACAATGCAGAACAACCTTAGATTGTCAAGCTGATCTTGGGTCTTGAGCAGTACTCAGGCTGCTCCATGCATGGGAAATCACGTGACCCCCCCACTGGAAAACTGATGAAGATAATTGTTCAGCTAACTTCTGCTGGTGGATGGAAGTAAGTACCATGTAAATAATTGCTTAATAGATCTGTCCATTGAGATAGCATCTTAGTGTCAGTGATGGGCACTAGATCATCATCTACTCCAGTTACCTCAGCAAAGTGATCCCTGTTGTGTCAGGCGTTCTTACAGTCGTACTTGGGGATGGAAATGCACATCAAACATTTCTTGTTTTCATGCCCTTTACAGACTTCTGGGGTTTAAAAAGGACATATGCCCGTCCATTTTCTGGAACCACTTGTCCTGTGCAGGGTTGCAGGGGGTCCACAGCCTGTCCTGGAGCCTACAGACACGAGGCAGGGAACAACCATGAGGGAACCCTACAAGGAGAACATGCAAAGTCCACACACATGGAACCCAAGTGGTGACTTGAACCCAGGTCCCAGAGGTGTGAGATAACAGAGCTAACCACTGCACCCCAAGGCAACATATATTTTTTTGTAATTTAAAAAGCCAAATCACTGCTGTTTTCATATATTAAGCAGCAGTCCTCACAATTTACCTCGCAGATCTGAAAGATGAGAGTAGCTGCAGAAAAGGCCAACACCAGCGTGCTTTCAGAACTTCTCCGTAAGTGTTAAGTAGCATAATCTGATATATGGAATTTCCTTCTGACATGCACTTTATTCTGCGCTTTCTCACCAATTTTAAGAACTCCAGATCATCTGTAGTCCAAACACTGTGACTAGGACCATTTGAACATTTATTGTCATAAATGACACGAAAGATGGAAGGTACAGAAAACCAAGACTCATCGTGTCATTCCGATAATCGCATTTTTTTTATTCCTTGCCGTTACCTGCAGCTGGATTTGATGACCCTGAAACAACACGAGTACACTCCATAAGTGTAGCAAGCATGCAGTATTTTGTTCAGACATGTAATATGACTTTGTGAAGAACGTCTTTCAGATACATATCTCATGAAGCCGGAGCATCGGGTTCTGTACTGCTTCAGGACCGGAGACTGCCAGGAAAACCCTCCGCCATCTACAGAAGAAAATGTTCTAGAAATGTATAACATACCTGGAATTAACACATTTTTATCATGGAGCTGACTGCAGTGTTTCACTGTTTACAGGAGAAATGGTCATGAATTTTTAAAAATCCAATACAGCTGCAGAAACTGGTTTCTGCCTTTCTTGGCCATTTTGTGGGTAATATCACATTATTAATGCGGACAGAAAGGCACAGCGGAAAAAAACATGAGGAAACACATATAAACGTATCTTTTTCCCTTTGCTTTGTGTTTCACATATTCGGACTTGACTTAATATACCTAAATTAGATAGTTGCTGATTCTGAACCTTCTTTTTCTTGGCTTTCAGCCTTCTGTGATGTCATCATGCAGGGATTGCACCAGGTCACATGGCTCTTTATTACCCATAGAGGGACCTTATGGATGGTAGAAATAGGAACACCGTAATGGTGGGGAGACAGAGATTATGGTGGTCTGGACTACTGGTATAGAGATAAAATTGATGGTAGAAGGCACATTGGTGTGTTTACTGTTGCCTTCACATTCTCATGGACTTCCCAAGAATATGATCAATCGATCGATCTATCTATCTATCTAATCACTAACATAGCTGAATAAATGTCTCTTTTCCTCAGACAAGGAAATTCCCCCTATCCTTGTAAGATGTTGGTCCCCATTATCATTCACTAATGAGGGTCAACAGCGTTGAGGTCACAACCACTGGTCTACAGAGATAACAGTTGTTCTTTTCTCACTGGCCACTGACGCTGTGACCGCATGCCATTGAGCAAACATTCAGAACACTGCCCCCTGTTGAATAGAATGATGAGTTGTGTGTTTTAATCTGAGTCTTTTGTTTTTGCCTATTCAGGAAAACTGTGTAATTCAGGCACCGTTTCCGACCCATAGAACTACAATAGTTTTCAAATACCTGTATTTTTCATGATTGTTTTTCAGTCTCAGTGAGAGGTGTGATGTTGAGTGATACAATATTTTGTATTTGTCTCATATGAGTTCAGTTCCAGACATCACTGTATCTTGTACAAGCCTTTTATGCCTTGTATATGGTTTTATATACCGTCAGAAAATCCACAAATCACTGCCAGTAGATTATAATGTCAGAGGGAAATGCCCCATGCATAGTGACCTGTTCACAAACCAATACCGTTTCATTTTTGTAAATAGTATTGTTACTCAAGCAAGGGATATCCGTGCTTTGCATATTGAGAATGGGTTAGATGAAAGAAAGAAACTCAAAATGATGCGTATTGTACTCGCCCCTGCATCAGGATCCGGATCACTCCTTTTTGCATAAGGCAGAACATGTCAGATGCATGTAATCCAGCACCGATGGGGCTTCAATATAAACCTTGTATTATGCAAAGTGGCTGATTTGCCAACAAATTTTAGCGTTAAGGGTCTAATGCATGCATTATGGAGCTATGAACCCAATGTACAATGTGAGTTAACGGCACTGAAAAGAATCTGAACCCTCAGCAAGTGCTCATGCTAATCATGCAGTACCGTGCAAATAATGTTAACTTGCTGACATTGACATTTAAATAGAATACTTGTCCTTTCAAAAGAGAGACCACTTTTGGCAGAGAGACTGTTAAAACACTGAGTGGAAAGATAAATGATGTAATGTATTCAGTCACTGGAAGCTAAGACTCACGATAGCTTTATAAATGATTGGCTACCTCCAGATTTCATTATGCAGTGTCCCTAGACATCATTACAACGCATTTGCTTTTATTCATTAATGGACGCTTTTATTCAAGGCTTGAAAGTTGCAGAGAGAGCTAATGATAGATGAATAGAAGGAAGAGCTTCCGTGAGTGTGGGTTTGCTTACAGGTTCCTGCGTACAGGTAGTCAGGTACTCAGAGGTCATGAAGACAAACGGCAGCATAGGCTCGGTAGGAGTGCTGCTTCCAAAAATACTGAAACATCCACAGACACAGTTATATAACGCAGAGCTAAAGCCTTAATTCCCAATATTTCTTGGCTAAACTGAGTATTGGAGGTAGTTTTTGGTTCCATTTTCAGACAATTCAAGATGCTTTCAGTCTTTTTTGGGAAACTATGGCCACAAGGGTCCTAATGTGGCTAATAAAGTATTTAAAGCAACAGCATAAACATTTTCCTTTTTATCTTAATGTGCCTTAATGCCATTCTGTGTACTTCTTTGCTCAGTGGGTAAAATTGTCCTTAGTAATGTGATTCTGCTCTTTCCCTGGGTGTAAGACATTCATTCCTTTTTCAGTAAGGGTTGGATCTTCTTTAGGCCTATAAAGTTGTCATTTGGTTACATCACATTTTATGGGTGCCACAACTTATGAAGTCATCCCAAGAAGTTATTAGGAGTTGAGGAGCAATGACAGCCCCACTACCCCATCACCCTCGGGGGCTGCGTGTTGAGCCTGTGAACTTTATTTCACATCCCTAGATAAAAGTGTTAGTATTGAACAGAGAATGAGGAAAAAGCTTTGTAGTCAAAGACCACACTGAGTTATGGAGAGTTTGGACCTAGATGAGACTGTGAGCTCATGTGAGTTTGGAGTCTTTGTTTCTGCTAAATTTCTGGCTTTTGGTGTCAATCTTCTCTGACAAGGAGTGTCGGCCTTTCTATCCGCACACTGCCTCTCTCAGGTGTCCTTGTCTGACATGCACCACAGCTGATCAAAGTTTTAAATATGTATTTAGCGACGACAGGTGGAGATTTTTGAAATGATTCGACTCTGCTCTGCTCTCCGCTTTTCTTAAGGGACTATTGGACAAGCCTAGATCTGTTTACATAAACAGCACAAGACTCTGTAACCCTAAAACTTTGAAACGCTAAGAAGATACAGCTGAATTAATGTTTACACTCACTGACATTTTGTGAATGATTGTCAGTTACCTGCTTTTAACCTTTCATACATTGACGCTTATGTAAGCCATCATCCATTTCCTATATCTGCCTCTCCTATGCAGGGTGGTGGGGGTCCAAAGCCAGTACTCATGTAATGAGTCCATGTAATCACATTAAACTAGTAAGAACTGCATCTCTCTTGGGGTCTTACTCTAAGGTCCTGTTTGCACCTGGTTTTAAAATGCATCTTGGGTGGTCAAGTGAGCTGGGTGAGTTGAGACACATCACCATTTACACCTGGGTCTATCATGCGTCTATAAAGTGTCCAGCAATACACTTGTGCTCTGATTTCTTTGCTGCCTACATCACTTCTGCTAGAAGGTCAAATGGACGTTACAATAACTGTGGGTGTGGCCTTTTCGAGGATGCATCAGGATGCATTAGTGTTTACACTACAAAAGTTATATGGTGAAATGCATCCCAGACCACCTTGGCAAGTGGTTTGAGTGATCGGATCATAATGCATCTTGGCGGTCATTTACACTTGTATTAGTGCAATCTGATCACCCAAGCTGCATTTTAATACCAAGTATAAACAGGGCCTGAGTCATTGTGTCAAATGATCATTTTTCAGCATCACTACAGAAGCCTATGAAAATCCATTCAAACTGCCCTCTCTGAGCACCAATTTCATATAAAATGGAATCACCCAGACAGATCATTGCTGCCACCGTGGTGCGCTGCCCAGGAACTGCCCAGACATCTGCAGGGCATCATCTCAGGCAGCAGTGACACAGTTTAGGCTTCCTATACTTCACTTTTTCGGTTTTCTCTCTGCATCTTTGGTGAGTACCGGCTCATGTTAGCTCACGAATCACATATTCAAAATGTATTTCCCCGCAGCCTGGCATTGATTGCAGCCTGTGTGAATTCAGCTCTGTGAACTGTGATTAAACTGACTAGCTGAAACAATAGCATAGCACTGGGTGAGACATCGTGGGGGTCGATACTGGAGATGGAGTAGGAGCAGGACTCTGTGGGCTCTGCAGAGTATCTTAATGATGACCATGTAGTTCAATGTGGATCAGAATAAACAGGGAAAACGTGGAACACAGGGTACACAGAGAAAACGTGGAACACAGGGTGCACAGAGAAAACGTGGAACACAGGGTGCACAGAGAAAACATGTAACCCAAGATGCACAGAGAAAATATGTAACCCAAGATGCACAGAGAAAATATGGAATGCAGGGTGCACAAAGAAAATGCCAAACCAAGGTGCACAGAGGAAATGTGGAACACGGTACACAGCAGATTGTTTATATCAAGTGCAAAAAAAGTTTAAATCACATGACTGACATTCAATGCTCAGTGAAAAAATCACAGTCTCATGTGGCTCAATTAGCTGTGTCACTGTCCACAGTCACTGTTATTGGTCAAGCTGACTTTCAGTGCTTTGTGAAACCTTCCCAAAGGGCTGGGAAATGGAGTTGACAGAAAAAGATGTAAATCTGCTATTGGTGCAAAAACAGAGAGAAAAAAAATCTCACCTGTGGTCTTTAATTATGTTGATGCTCTGATTGCTGAATGAATAAATAAGCATTTCACATGTTTGTGTTTGCCTCTAGAAGAGTGTATGGAAATTGCAATCTGTGTAAAAACAACAGAATTGCACTCAGAATTTTGTGGGCATGGTGTTTGTTTTGGTAAAGCAGTCATGTGACGTGCATGCATTTACATGCCATTCCTGGAGGTTACCCTTACTGGTGAGAATGCAGCACCAATGCTTTTCATCTCAGGGCCTCAGGGTAGCTATGTCAGAGAACACAGCAGTGCAGCTGGAAAGGAACCTAACTGAGGCTGTAGTTTATGTGGCTGATGATGCACATGCTGACTGATCATATAGCTATACTCTTCCCGAACATTTTCATATACCATAGCATCATGAGAGTGACAGGAACCCAAGTCTATATCTCACCCAACACCAGCTGAGTCAGCATGCCCATCAGGAGAGATGTTGGGTCAGGCTTTCATTCAACTAATCCACCTCTTTGCCTTATGAGCAGCAATTAGGTTAGCTTCCTAAAAGAAGTTTCTAGCGACACCTATGAATTAGCAAAGTACCAGAAACAGCTAAAGTTTCACCATACTGCTAACCAGTTAATGTCAGATAACACTGCATCAGCTATGTTTTATAGAAGGTGACATTACCCATTACACGTATGTATGTGAATTTCTTCCACAATTAGAAATGACATTCTAAGTAGATAGTGTAGCCCGAATTTATCATTAAAAAATACATTACATAATTGAACATATCAGTTACATAATGCATGTCCCCATTTGTGCAGCTGGATAAAATACTGCACTCGTGCACGACCCAGGTGCAATGAATACTATGTATGAATAATTAAAATGTCCATCGGTGGTCACATTGTTTTAATATATCTTTGAAAAGGTGTAGTACTTAGTCATGTGAAAAAGAAAGTACACCCTCTTTCAGGTGTGGATTGTGGATGGTTTTACATATCAGGACATAAAAAAAATCACTGGGTCCTTACCAGGTTCTAAAATTATTTAAATCTAACCTCAGGTGTAAAACAACACACAACAGATTCCACCATGTCTCAGACACATGCCTTGTGTGAAATACTAAATACACCCCATGATTGAATAGCTTGTAGAACCACCTTTAACAGCAATAACTTGAAGTAATTATTTTCTGTATGACTTTCAGTCTCTCACAGTATTGTGCAGGAATGTTGGCCCACTGTTCTTTACAACATTGCTTCGGTTCATTGAGGTTTGCAGACATTTATGCACAGCTTCCTTAAGGTCCCACCACAGCATTTCAATCGGGTTGAGGTCTTTGACTGTGTCATTGCAATACCTTGATAAAATACTTTGGTATACAGAGGAGTTCATGATCGACTCAATGACTGCAAGGTGCCCAGGTCCTGTGGATGCAAAACAAGCCCAAACCATCACCCCTCCACCACTGTGCCAAACATCTCCACTTTGGTCTCATCTATGCAAAGTCTTGTGGTTTGTTAAAGTACAACATTACAAACCTAAACTGTGCTGCCATGTTCTTTTTAGAGAGAAGAGGCTTTCTCCAGGCAGCCCTTCCAGACAAGCCATAGAGCCTGAGCCTGTAGAGCCAGAGATGTACCTCTTGGGATTTTTGCAGTTTTTCCTGAGCATTGCACAGTCTGCTCTTGGGGTGAATCTGCTGGGACGTCCACTCCTGGGAAGATTGGTAACTGTCTTGAATATTTTCCACTTGTGAATAATCTTTCTCACCGTAGAATGATGGAATTGCTTCTCTAAGATCATTGCTGATGTCTTTCCTCCTTGGTATCATGTTAACACACACCCGACTGCTCCAGACTAGCAAACTGCCTTCTGCTTTTATAGACTTGGTCACACTTGACGATGATCAATTAATCAAGCACATTTGATTAACAGCACCTGGTTGCTACTGACCCACTTCATTCTTATAGAAGCAGTAGAGAAACTTAATATTGTAACGCTGGTTTTGGAACCTCAGCGTTAGCTATATTTCAGGCCGTGGGTACAGAGACGACGCGGAGACAACATACTGTGCTAAACATGGAAGACTGACTTCCTCTTTATTTTTCGCGCCCATCCAGACAAGTAGTGCTGGTTCCTAACAACCAGGGCCCGGTTTCTCGAAAGCTTCTTATCGCTAAGTAGTTCTTAAGTTTACCTTAAGCTCCCTCTTAACGTTATGGAACGTTTCCCGAAGCGTTTGTACACTAAGTGTATCTTACGTACGTCCCACATTCGTAAGGTTGGTCTGGACCACTCTTAAGATGTCTCTTAGCGTAGTTTCAGCCACTGAGCAGCAGTCTTTAGAAATCAGCAGTGTATGCAAGTCAAATTATGGCACGTTATTAATGTTGTATCAATG
>JAODJU010000130.1:27550273-27568284 GCA_026776725.1 Gnathonemus echidnorhynchus | reverse complement strand
CAGTTATTTTTTCCAAAGGGTGTGCAACCAAATATTAAGTTGAGGGTGCCAATAATTTTGTCCAGCCCAGTTTTTGAATTTTGTGTGAAATTGTGTGAAATTTGTTTTTTTTTCTGTTTTTTTGTGTTGTTCCAATGCACATAAAGTAAATAAACGTGTATACCAAAACATGTGTAATTGTAACAATTTTCTGAGAGAAATGATACATTTTCTGGAAAAAATCCAGGGGTGCCAATAATTTTGGCCATGACTGTAAATATCTTAAACCTGTAACCTTGCTCAAACAAAAGAAATTGCATTTACTTACCAAATATCAAACACTGTAGCTGCTGGCCATAGATTTTACTGAGTCATGTTCTAAAACTGAGATCAGAGCTCATTCTACACATCCATGGAAAAAAGTCATGGTCGTGAGTCCTAAAAGCACCTCAAATTAATTCTGCACCCTAGACAAGAACAAAGCCACTTGGACAATTGAACAAAACAGTGAAAACAAGAAGTCCTAAATAAATGGAGAGTCCCCACAAAGGTATAATTACAAACATCTGTGTGTGTGTGTGTGTGCGTGTGTGTGTGTGAGCCTCCTTATATAAAAGTATTTCATTAAAATTTCTGCCATGGAAATATAAGCAGCTGTCTGAAAACCTAAAGAAAATTATCCTTATAAAATTATGTAATATTAGTAATAATGTACCATAATGGAACACATGGTGTACTTTCTCTTTGTTAAAAACTACATTGATAACTGTAAGTTTAAAGACAACTAAATGCTGTAATACCAAATTAGGCCACTAAACCCTTAAAAGATAAATAAACACACCTAAAACCTATGTTGACCACATCCCTTCGATCCTCTCAGTTATTCCCAATTCTCCAGTCTCAATCCATCCAACTGAACCCTCTTTAAATTAGTGCAATTAGGGTCAGCAGGGTCCCATTAGAGGACACTTCTATCGCACGTTGTCAGGGGAATGCCACTGATGACCCAAAGTCAACTCCATGTGTTGCTCTACTTCAGGGGTCTCCAACAAGGGTCTCAGGTTAATACCAGGAACAGGTCTGGCTCATCAGAAGCCAGGTAGGATAGAAAATCTACTTTATAGAAACTCTTCAGGACTGCAGTTGGAGACCTTCTGTTAGCTTACCTAAATGACCATAAATGAGTATCAGAATATTGGTGTAAAACCTAAACTAATATAAATGACTTGCGATGAAAATTATTTATATGATGTTGAAGAATTGAGAAGCATGAATGGAACTTTTCAGACATTAGAATTTAACATCAGCACACATGTTAATGTTGCATGGAGAGAGGTCTACCTGATGTCTTTATCAATATGGAGGACCATATCTGGAGAAAGTCTGCCCAGTTAATCATGTTACTGTCTAGAAAACGAAGGTATGTAAGCTGTCTTTGCCTTTTCATGGCTCAGAACCTGATACCTTTGCACCTGGCATTGATGATGCAGTATCACTTTATTTTTAAATACCCCTCAGGCTTGTGCCGCCCACCACAATCAGCAAGACTCTCATGGTGCAGCAGCAGAAGCGCTAAGGCTTTAGTGGTCCAGGGTCATCAGGTACAGTATGATTCACTGTGTGCAGATGTGTCACAGGCTCACCGTGCCTTTGTTGGCGTTAGACTTGTTAATTCATCTACAGCAATGTCTCTCAGTCCGGTCCTCGGGGACCCACAGCCAGTTCATATTTTTGCTCCCTCAAAGCTCCGTTGTTAAATCCGCAAAAACGTGGACTGTCTGTGGGACCCTAAGGACCGGATTGGGAAGAGGCAAATTGCAAAAGTGTGCTCTGACCTCTGACCGCTTGTGTGTTAAGGTGTAGATAGAAGCTGGTTTTAATGCAGGAGTCTGGGAACAGATGCTGGGTAAACACAGCCATTAATAAGCCCAGACTTATGTTCCAACAAGTTTTGTGATGCACAGATACAGTAGATGTAAGAAATGGGCCTGAAACCCACAGTACATGCAGTGTCCACGACAAGTTTCAGTGGCTGAGGTTCGCTTTCCCTGCTCAGATCGTTCTGTCCAGTCTAAATTTCCCGCTGAGGATCAGGCACCTTCTCCAGTATCTCTCTGTGTTTATCTGCTCTATAACTGTGCACTTCTTGAAGTACCTCCTCACGTCTGTCAGTCCTGTGACAGGAGGTACTTCTTGACCCCATGAATGTTTAACCAGCTATGCAGACATTCATAATTCAGCGTATCACTGAGTGGACATGTGTCTTCTGTATGACTTCGAGTTCACATTTCCAAGAGGCACAGCAGAGAAACATTTGGTTTAATCTGTGGCGTGAGTGATGAGAATCTTGTACATCGATCACATTCATAAGTATCAGATATTGGCCAACACTGGATAATAATAGTAGTAAATAAATGAAAGGACTATATGGATAAATAAAAGGACAAAATGTGTCCAGATGGCAGACAAGATGTCTCTCTGAGAATTCATTCTTTGTTTTCTTGTTTTTTTTTTTCTTCTTTGTTGGCTTCCAGAGTCTGGTTTGGCTGTTGTCATTCCTGTGCTCCTGCAGATTAAAGCCCTATCTGTCCGAGCTGTGACATGGGAGATGTACTATAACGAGAGATCCAGAGTGAACGTGAACAAAGTGACCATGATCAAGGTGAAAGTGAACAAGGTGAAAGTGAACAAGATGAACATAAATGCCACATTGTCTCCAGGTCTCTCACACTGCCCATCTTGCTAATAATTAAAGTATTTTCTATAATACACTGGCTAAATATTACACACACCATCATCGCCGCCATGTGCCTGTAAAGCACTAGATCATTAGGATGCTTTGTACATGAAGGAACTTTCATCGAGGCGTGTGGTGAGTAAATCGCACCCAGCTGTCCTCTTAACTTAACAGGGACATTAGCGTATAAGCCAGCTGGGCTGAAACATTAAAGAAGATACTAGAATATTACCATACATCAGGCTTGCCTCATTTACACAGAGTGACTGTCCTTTAATTATTCATTTTTTGTTTATCGGTTATCAAGTGGGGCGTTTGCACCTCATGGTGGCATCTTGAGCCACGTCCTAAATTTGCCAGATTATTTGTTTGCTAAAAACTCCACAAGCAAATATTTTCTGTTTTTACTTCACTCATGTCCACATCAGTACCATACCATATAACACGCTCATGCATGACCATGGGTGGCACACTGCCTTGGCAGGGAGCATCATTACCTGTCACCTCCAGGTCTGCATTTGAGTGTGGAATCTGCATGGTCTCCCTGCGTCATGTGGATTTCCTGTCGACACTCCGCTTTCCTCCTGGAGTCCGAAGACATGCAGTTAGGCCAAATGGCATCTTTTTCTGCCCATAGTGCATGACTCTGACTCCATGCCTGAGTGTGTGTGTATGTACCCTGCGATGGACTGGCATCCCATCCGGGGTGTGGCCCATGCTGCCTGGGATAGGGTCCAAACCCCTCCCTCCCTGACCAGCATAAGCGGATAGAAGATACATGAATAACTTACACATTTAAAGACGCTGTATATATAAAGATAGAACAACAATTTTTTAAATTTTGAATTTGCCATTTAGCAGATTAAAATAAGATGATCTTTGTTAACCCTAGGGGGAAATTTCATGACTACTGTTTCAGTGATTAACACATTTTATAATTTAGTTTGGTTTTGTTGTACCATAGACCCACTGTTGTCAGTGTCATTTGTAAAGAGAATGCTGTTAAATTAGCGTAAATTGCCACATCTCGCCGCAGCAATACCTGTCTCCTCACACGTTTGACTTAGTCACTCTGTGATTCTACAAACTTTGCAGTGCAAACTTTGTTTGAAAGCCTGTAGCTGACAGGACACGCACTCCACTAACAGAGAGAAGTCAGAAAATTGTAGTGATAAAAATATGGCAACGGTGTCTTTAGAATCTATTTTATAGTTTATATAAGGCATTGACAAGCTTTTTGGAAGAGGTGTTCAGCAGGTCATCCAGATAGGTAAACATTTATTTATTTAGCAGAAACTTTTGTCCAATGCAACGTGCAGGTGAGGAAAGCTTAGGGTCAGAGAGCAGGTTGAGCCAGCATCGAGTGCCCCTAGAGCTGTTGGAGTTAAGGGCCCAACTGGGATATGATTATTCTGTTGGATACAGGATTTTAACCAACAACCTTTGCAGACATAAAGATCCATAACCCACTGAGCTGACCACTGCCCCCTGCTGTTGTACATATTCTGAATATAGTGCTATAATGTAAATAAATGCTTCAAAATGCAAGTAACTTGAATTCAGATGATAGAAATGAATGCTTGGTAAGGTCTATGTAGATGACCTGCTTTGACGTGTTTTCATACTAGAACAAGCAGAGCCTTTTGCAGCCAACAATGGCCTGCATGCTTCAGTTCTGTTCTTGGCAAAATATTTTCATTCCACTCATCCATCCATTTCTGTTTTTTAATGCATTTAGTGACCATTCTCCTTGTCCTTTAGCAGGAGAGTATTGTTGCTACATTCAGGAATTATAGAGCCTTTAAGAGCTCCCGAGCTTTGCGTAAAAATAACTTAACAAATTACCTACATTTCTCAAGGGGCTATTGAGATCTCCATGTTGTTTTATGCTAGTGTAGCACAACAATGAAAGTTTCTCTGTCGCAGAGTTTAGGTCTCAGCCACAACTTACCGTGTGGCCTCTCTGTGTCACTGCATCATGTTACCAAAACAGTTCAGCAAGTCCAAGGCACACAGACAGCTCCTATCTTTGGTCAGACAGCAGAGAGTCTTCCCTGGTACAAACTACACTGTGGGCCTGCAGTCCTTTGGATATAATGAACTTCTACCCACCAGCCTTTTCAAAAAGCTTATAAGCACCACAGTAGCTAAATCAAACAAACCGTCTTTGTTGACCTTTTACACTTTTAATACATTCCCCCAATCTGTCTGACGTCCACAATAACTGAATGCTTGAAGAGTGTCTATTTTATAATGCAAGGCTGCATATTAATGCAGGGAATACAGCCCTTTATAATTCTGCACTACAGATTGCAATGTTCAGCTGTGCACAATGTGGCAAGGGACTGAGTACCAAGTGATTTAGGTCCATTTTGCATATTCGTATATCAGCGTTAAACGGCAACACTGTATACATGCATGTAAAGCATATGTACAGCCTGCAAATGTATAACATATTATTAATATTCCGGATACATCCAAAAGATGTTAAATACTAAACCGCAAAGTTCCTTGTTTCCCTGGGATTAATCTGAATTTTAACAAAATGCTTTGCATAATTTAGGTCATATAACAAAATTCATTGCATGCTATAAACTATGAACTACAAATTGTGACGGCAAGTGAGACATCGGTAACATTAATAATAATGTTCAGTATATACTCTATATAATCCTTTAGTTAATCATTGATTATTTGAAAATGAATTATGCATGCACTATTATTAATTGTAAGGGGAAAACCAATGATATTTTGAAACAACTACCATCCCATCGCCATTATGTCTATCTACATGTATAACAAAAAATTATTTGACATAACTAGGGGGTCTCCTGCAAATGCTTTTTGGGTTCATCCATCCATCCATCCATCCATCAATCCATACATCTACCAACTGATTGCCAAGTAAGAGGTTGCCAAGTAAGGAGGACTTTCGGCTGGGCCACCACACTGCCGTTAATATCTGTGATGCTGAAAATGTAAGTGATTAATTCAATCAACATTTCAAAGAATTTTAAGGGCTTAAGACCAGCAGCTGTCTGGATAGAGACGGCAACTCCTGTCCCCATGATTCCACAGAAAATGTTGAATGGGAGTTTATGAGTCCATAGCCCAGTCAGAACCACAGGATGGTCACTCCAGAGTCCATACAGCACCAGCCTGGTGGAAATGATGGCTTTTAATGGTTTAGATGTCATTTTGGAAACTGCTCAGGAGAAGCCTGCCATGTCAGGCAGGAAATGGGCAGTGCTGTATGGACTCTGGAGGACAGTAAGGGTTGGTGCTCTATGGATTCTGGAGACCAGTAAGGGCTGGTGCTCTGTGGACTCTGGAGGACAGTAAGGGTTGGTGCTGTAGGACTCTGGAGGACAGTAAGGGCTGATGCTCTATGGATTCTGGAGACCAGTAAGGGCTGGTGCTCTGTGGACTCTGGAAGACAGTAAGGGCTGGTACTCTATGGACCCTAGAGTCTTTAACGGGTTACAGTGCGGCAGCTCGTGAGGAGAGAGGCCGGAAAATACTGTGGACAGAATGTGCCAAGCCAGCCTTCATTAACTGCTACACAATCAGCTGGCCACATTCAAGCAATGGGTTTAAAAGAACGCAATATAAGAGAGAAAGCCTTGTAAACTCTCGAATTCTCTCTTTGCTTCATGCTGTTTATCACGAATCTTATTTCTATCATTTCAGCCTTGACTATTCACAGTGAAAGAAAATATATATTAAAAAAGCATGGTCTATTTTCATTTTTTTCCACTTGTGTGCTTGGGAAAAACACACCTCCTGACCCAGTAACGATTACATAACAGACATTTGAAAAGGTGTGATTTTGCCTGGAGTTCAGCTTGTCCAAGCACACACACGTATCTTCTGTCATGCTAATCCTAATCTTTTATTCGCAGCATTTATTGCTGCAAAAAAAAAAAAAAAGGACAATGCTGATTTGGAATTGTTTTTAAAACAGCGCCATCACAAAAGACAAACAGCATGTGCTCCCTACTACTATTTTTCTTGTTAACAAAATATTGCTCAAATACAGAGATATGACCCATTTGTCTTTATTAAATCCCATTGCTTGGCATTGCTTCTGGCTACCTACACATCTTCAGTGTCAAACCGCAGTTACCTTGGCAACAGGCATTGCCCAGCAGGACCCTGATCTGAAAGTAGCAAGCTATGCCGTGCAGACCAGCCCCAAAGTACGTATTGGCGTTTACATAGTCAATGTCATGTATTGTACTGTCACCTCAGTGGCGTCTGATCACATGTTCACGGTCTTATGCCTACATACCGTTGAAGGCACAGCTGTAGACACAACAGATATATTGTCCTGAGCGATGCTGATATGAGCAATGCTGATACGTCAAATGGCCACAATGTGGTGGACGCCTTAAAAGCAGGAGCAAGAATGGAGAGAACAGCATATGACAGGCAGAGAGAAGGCCACTGGTGTTTCCCAATAAGGCCAGATGCTGAGAAGACCTCAGCTTTGCACACAATGCACCTACGACCTGTAGGGCAGGCTTTGTGTGAGCGGTAAGAATGTGTGTTGGTTGAGACAGAGGTAGGACAACAACTTGAAAAGATGGCAGGATGACCGTTTCATACACTCCCCTAGTAAATGGCTAACAACTCCCCCTTCACCCCACTAAACCCATAATTAAGTAATGGCTTCACACTCTGTGCCTGATGTATCTGAGGGGAATTAAGGGAGATCAAAACATATGCATGCTGAGGTTGCGGAATATTTCTTTAGCTCAGCTGGGATAATCAGTATTTTGACATATCATGTAAGGAAACAACTCAACTTTGTCGACTTTAGCACAGCTTAACATACACATGTCTTCAGGCTGTGAATTTCAGGCCAGCTGGTCCACCAAGCCGCCAGAGATGAAAGCAAATGCAGAAATATGTGACAGGCATGAAAATAGAGATGCTATATATGTGTAATAGGTAGGACAGGACTACACATTAATTCCTAGCAGGAGCTTTTAACTGTGGTATCAACCTAAAAGAGACACCTAAACACTAATTTACATAAAAAGTTACCTTCAACCCAAAGTCAGTCAGCACAAAATATGGGAAATATGTATTTTGCCTATCATAGAGGAATAAACCTCTGGTATTAAACAGACATACATATTTTAACATTAAAATCCTTCTCAGCAAACATCTATAAATCTGACAGGACCTGTGGTAGAATATTTAAAGGACTACCTGTACTTTATCATACAACCACATACATAAGGGAATGGACAAAATAATTAAAACACCTGACAAAATACCAACAGCAAGGACCTTATAAGGAGTACAGCTACCTATTCCTTCCAGAACATCTTCAGTCCTTCTTGGAAAGGAGTCCTGAATTGTGCGTAGTGGAATACTGAACCATAATTCAAGAAGAAAAACCTCCAGTTCTTTAAGTGATGATGGAGGCAAAAATCTACTACATTTTGCCTTCTAGAATTTCTTCTAAAGCTTCAGTGGTGTGGTGATTGCAGAGATCGTGGTGTTTAAGGTCTTCAACCTCATTGCGGTGTTCAAGAAACAGCTCAAACTTGTTTATCATTACCAAAGGGGGCATTATCATTGTGGTATATGCAAACACCACGAAGGAACTTCTTTTTGCATAAAAGGGTGCATCTAGGCTTATAAAATGGGTTCAAATTCCTATAAACATGCAGAGAAATCGTCAGACCTAAAGACCCACATGGATTCTGCACCATGTTCAAAAGTTGGCAACAGATATTGCAAGCTGAAGGCATCCTTCAGCTTCTCCAAATGTATGCCCATATACAGGTGTGGGTAGTTCAGGTCAAAAGAGTAAAAGTCCAGACCAAGATTTTGTTTCAACCAACCAGCTGAGTACTTTTTGACTGTGACTGTTTATGCTCATCTGGTTGGTTGAAACAAAATCTTGGTCTGGACTTTTACTGTCTGGACCTAAATTACCCACCTCTGCCCATAGGAACTGTAAAAAATGACTCAATCAGACCATGATACTTTGTCAGTGCTCAGGGGTCCAGAGGTAAACTCCTTACATCTTCAAATGAATATCCACTACAGGATTGTGGAGGGGGGAGCATCAAGTACAAGGCAGGGGTATGCACTAGACACGATACTAACCTTTCACAGAGTATACACACTCGCACACAAACAATCAGGCCATTTCAACTGAATGCATGACTATGGACTGAGGAAAACACAGGGAACTGTACACTCATTGGTGGGGCAGGAATCAAATTCCCCACCTGGGAGGTGTGAGGCAACAATACTACTGACTGATGATAAGGTTAGATAAGATGAGCACAACCAGCAAAACCTTAGCCAGCAGAAACTAATCCAGGGGTCACCAACCTTTTTGAAACTGAGAGCTACTTCACGGGTACTGAGCCATACGAAGGGCTACCAGTTTGAAACGCCCTCTAAACTTCATGCGTAATAAACATGTTTTAAATGCTTTTTTTTAGATATTGTCATTTTCAAATCTATATAAATGGAAATGTAATTAAGAATAGAACAGGATGAAATTAAATTTTCTGCTCACTGGTGAGTTGTGCTATTTTTAGAACAGGTCCGTGGGCAACTCATGTGGTCCTTAGGGGCATCCTGGTCAAACGTGTGTGGGACCCACAGTCAGGAATCAATTGAAATGGACAGAAAGTGATTGATCTGAATAATTTGAATTAATTGTTTTCATGTCTCTTTATGACAGCTAAATCAAAAATGCGCTGACTTACATCCATCTTACTTATGCCCTGGCAGTGCACCCGGACTGTTCATTCTAAGCAAGGCAGAGGCAGGCACCACTTTAACTGTGTACAAATACATCAGTACCAGGTCCTAAAAAACACCAAGCAGATGGGCTTTAAGGTAACGATTCTGGTCCCGATAAAACACACACAGGTGACAGTTTCACGGTTAGGATTAAGCTCCAGAAAAACACCCAGCAGATGGATTTTATGGTTAAGATTTGGGTCCAGGTAAAAATGCACAGGAGACAGGTGTTATGGTTAGAAATTAGCTCCAGAAAAACACAGTACTGTAGATGGGGAATGTAGTTAAGAAGCAGCACCTGCAAGTGTAAAAGATGCAGGGTGAAGTCCGAAGACAAAATCAGGGTCCCTGTAGTGTATGACTGCATGAAGAGAATCAAACAATAAAATCAACTTAAAAATGGAATTGGCAGTTTTTAATATTCATTCCAATACCTTTTAGACTTCACACATATGTCATGATGTCCATCACCATATGTTGTTTGAGGAAAACAGCTTTTCTGTGATTTCCGTGCGGTTGATGTTTGCAAATGTAGCTATGCATGGTTGTACTGTTCACACCTTTACCTCAGCACAGGTGGTTCATTTTATTTATTTGTTTATTAGTACTAATCAGGAGTACCGTAATGATATGTTATGACTTTGTGACATGTCTCAGCTATTGAGCCAATTTCTTTCCCGGACAGGGTTCACCAAACAGCTTTTGGTGGAGAGGGTCAAAGAGAGCCTGCTTATCTTCTAAGTGCGTGATGAGGTGAAGTTACATTGAAACAGCAAGCGGCCTACAGGCTGTTACCCACAATATAAGCAGTTAGCATGGGAGTGTAAGGTATATAATCCAGGTGTATAAGATTCTAACAGGTCTAGATGCGGTTCATCCAACTTGTTACTTCAAAATAAGTTCTAATTCAAGAATCCGTAGCCACAGTTGGAAACTAGTGGGGAACACTTTTGTCTGGATCTGACAAAGAATTTCTTCACGCAACATATAATTGGAGTATGGGATAGTCTGCTCAAAGGGGTAGTGCAAGACCCTAGATTCCTTCAAATCTGAACTCAGACCAGATCTCAAATCAGACCAGACAGTTAGTTGACACACTATTGTTAAAATTCATATTTGTGACTCCTCACATAGTAAGCAAAGCATACCTCAGGATACACAGAGAGGAGCCAGCAGGACCCTGGGGGCATTTTTACCTTCTGCTGAGCCAAACACCACCCACACTTCATGGATTGTAGACCAATTCAGTTCAGAGCCTTTTCAGGTCTCCCAGCAGAAGACGGACACCATGTCTCACCATGTGCAGCAAGTGTTAGTCAGCAAAGTAACAGACCCCTCCATTTCTGCTTTTGACAGACTACTCCAGCAAGGTGTCACTAACTTAAAACTATCTGTAACCCAAACTCCTGTACCAAGACATCCAGACAAGTCTGTTTCAACTCACAGTGATACCAGTAAAGCAGGTTGAAGGTCTTAACCCAGACACAAGAGGGAGAAGGAATCACCTTCACATACACATCATGTCTGCTGACTAAAGCTTAAAAAAATCCTTTGATATTGGAAAGTGGTGCTTAGCTATTGTTTAAACCAGTGATTCCCAATCTGATCCTCAGGGACCCACAGACAGTCCACATTTTTGCTCCCTCCCAGCTCTGGGTCCCAAAAGTAAGGAGCTCAGATATAGTAAAAACATGGACTGACTCTGGGTCCTCGAGGACTCGAGGATTGGGAAACACTGATTTAAGTCTTTAAGCCTTGGTGTTGCTGTTTAGAGAAAGCAGGATCTGAGGTCATCCCTGACAATGCTGTACTCACGTTTGCTTTTACTCACTCCAAGACAGACACGCTAGAGTCTCTGGTTACAGTCATCAAGGCTGCTTAAAAGCATAACGTAATGCCTTTTCTCAATAATGTCAGCATGCCCAGGGGGCATTGGGCGTTTTTGATTCCTCTCCTCTGTTGTCATCTGGCTTTCTATCTTTCATTTCTTTATCTTTCCTTTTCCCTGTTTTGTATGATTCTCTCTTAATGGTGTTGTAATGTATCACAACACATCCATGTAAAGCACCTTGGGGAGACACTGTTGTGAAAAGCGCTATATAAAAATTAATTGAATTGAATTCATTTCCTGAATGAAAAAATATTGCAAATGGGGACGAGTAAAAGAATATTTAAAGATATTTAGCTGAAACCTGTATGGTGCCCCATGTCTCCTGCCCTATGTTTCTTGAGACAGACTGCAGGCTTGTCGCAACCTTCTACTGGATAAGTGCTTATGGAAAAGTGATGAGTAAATGTGCATCATTTGTGGAGAGAAATGCAGGTATTAACACTTTTAGCATTAGTGTACTTTTACCCCACTTATGAAGGTCTTCAGAAGCTTCAGGTAAATCTTTATGAAGCTGTTTTTTTATTCTCAATCTGAGCAGCTATTTTCTAGGATGCCTTTTACCTGTTGGCTGTTTTCAGGGGTGCACTTGGTGCTTTTGCACTTTCTGAGAACTTGCTGCGGCTTTTGATTGGAAGTGCCACTAGGAGAGCTTCTTTCACACCACAATATGAGGGGTGGAAGGCTTTAGTGAGTCTCATAAATATTTAAATATCGAATGTATTATTCAGCACACACTGAGTTCATGTTGAAGAAAACCATTGCATGCTCATGTAGAAAGCCATGCAACATCAAATATTTCTTTTGTCCTAGAATTGCTGTATATGCAAATGATAGAGACACTCTACTGCCATCATGCAATGATAAACAGTAAGTTTTAAGCTGTAAACACTTTTATTTAGCCACAGCAATACTGCTCTCAGTACTTCAATACTAAATAATCATAATGTGGCGCCAGGCAGACCGAGACATCGTAGTGGAGGCGAATAAAGATGAGGAGAGACGGATTGATACGAAGTTGCTGTTTTTGTTAGTCCCTGAATGGACCACACTGTAAGCAAGGATAACATGGAGGCAAACACAGTAGACATTGGGAGGTTACACACTAGATGGGAAGGCTCACACGTGGTGGGTAATTACAGTCGCTAGGGACACGTCAGGATCACACATACAACACAAGTAAACACTAGTGAAATACAACACAAATATTAACACTAACAACAACACAGGAGCTATTTACATCTCCCACCATGCTCAGCGGAGCGATCTTACCAGTGCTACAATTATAATGATAATTTACAGAGATTACATAGATCTTAAACATATCAAAATGAACTCAAATTATCTTTTACTAGATAATAGTGTAGTTTTTTAACATATGATTGTTTTATTTCATTTTGCAGTTGGCATCCCATCCAGGGTGTACCCCAGCCTTGTGCCCTGTGCGGCCTAGGATTGGCTCCCAGACCCCTGCCCCCTTGTGACCCTGACCAGGATAAGTGGTTAGAAGATGGATGGATTGATCATGCAATAAAGTTTTTAAAAATTAGCTTGAATTATATATCAGGTCACTAGTTGACTTTCTGTAAGAGTCATTTTCTATGCATGCTGTGGATATTAAAACCACACTAGGTGAGGGCTAGGCTGTGGCTGCCTGGATATGGGCTGCTGCATTGTGAAATTGTCGGTCTTGGAGAATGCTAATATTGTAGCATTTTAACAGCAGTGCAAGGATTCATATAAAGAATCCCTCTGGATTCCATAGCAAATGTGCCATACTTTATTGCATTATCTTGTGTTATTCGCCCTTCATCTTGGAATTAACGGCATATTCGGGGAAGAAACTGTCCATGAAAACCATGCTTACTGTACCAAGGTAAAAATTGCAAATATCAACAAATAACACAGCATTTCTGAAAATCCCCTTAAAGAGATTGCACCATCAGTAATATGATAAACTCATCTCTAAGCCTTGGATATGTCCTGAAACCTCTTCAAGTTGGTGTTATTGAGAAACCAAATCTTGAGACTAATGACCAAATTACAAACCTATTTCTAACCAGTTAACTTAATAAAAATCAGTTACTATTAAAATGTCTTTCATTCTACATATAAAAAATATTATTTCATTATTTTAGCCTGGGTTTAGCCCATATTGTAGTGTGGAAACTGCATTAGTGAAAGCAATGAATGATTTACAGCCTCTGACCATGGAGGTCTTAGTACATCTAAGTGCACCATATGATGCTGTGACCAGGGTTCCACCAGGAACACAAAGCCAAGGGCCACAGCCCACAATCAATTTGCCAGCTGAGTGAGAGGGGGGCAATGACACATTTTGCCGAGTGGGAGGGGGAGAATGCAAGATTTTGGGGGATCTTACTGTAGATTCTTTTGGACCAGTTAGGTCCTGGCCTGGTTTCGATCTCATTTATCTGGCCACTACCTGGTCATTTGTATGAACAACTCATCCACTAGCGTGACATATATGAAAAGTTATGCATCATTTTGTATACTTTACTATACTATACTATGCTATGGTATGCTATATGCAGGGGTGCTGCTATAGATTTAATAATAATAATAACAATTGATACTTCATTAATCCCTGTGGGGAAATTCTTTTTACGCCTCCCTCAACTTGCTCTTTTTAGAGCAAGCTGTCTGTGAAGGGCAGCTGCGTGTTGGGGTGCCCAGGGAGCTAGGAGTTAAGGGCCTTGGTCAAGGGCCTGCAGACGTGCTGAGCCTGGGCTTGAACCGGCGACTTTGTGATTACAGGCACACGGCTTAGCCGACTGAGCCACACGATATGGGGCCCATGAAAGCATATCATATTGGCCTCCCAACCTAAACCAATTTGATCATTCATGTTAAAAAAATCCCCTGCAATAGTCTTACCTTCTCAGCAGCCATACCACCTGTGGTTCAGAACTGTTAATCCATCTGAAGTTTTGGGCCTGGCCAGTTCTTGGATGGGAAACCAATTAGGAAAGTTAGGAAAGCTGGGTTGCTGCTGGAAGAGGTGTTGGTGTGGCCAACAAGTTAGCCCATCCTGTGATCTGTGTGGATCCCAGTGCAGTGATGGGGACACTCTGCAGTTAAAATGGTGCCGTCCTGTGGATGAGAAGTAAATCTTAGGCCCTGAGTCTCTGATGTTGTAAAAGATCCCTGGACTTCTTTCGAAAGAGTAAGGGTGGTACACTGATGTCCAGGCTAAAATTGCCCACTGTGGCCTCCCCTGTATCTATCTGGTAAATTCTCTCCTGCCCCTCCACCACCTTAGCTACTGTGTGGTGAGTGTACTGGTGTAGAATGGCTGCTGTTGCATCATCCAGGTGGGAGCTATGCAGTGGGGGTGGTGAAGTCATTGCCTCTATAAAAGTGCTTTGGGTGTCTTGAAAAGCGCTATATAAATGCAACTTTATTTTGTGTTTACAGGCATGACTTGAATCTAAATACTGTACATCCCAGAGTATGGCACAACACGAACAAATATGGAAATACAACGTTACTGAATTTACTAAATGCATGATTACTTTGCGTGATGGAATGTGCATGGGCAATGTGTACAATAAATGCCGGCATGTATAATTAGTCTGAACCATAACAGAGGAATCACATCATAACATGTTGTTAAAGATCTTAGTGTCCTAGTTGACTGGAATTCCTCTTTTGATGTTCACATTCTGAACATGACTGAAACAACATTCCTCCAGATGCTGTCAATCCACAATGCAGAAAAGTGAGCCTATGACTGTAGAAGCTCCTGATTAGACAACCATAATGCCTTGCTTTCCTGTTGTACCTCTGAGTCTTGCATGCTACAGGCAGTATTCTTATTAGAACTAGAATTTATATTAATCTTGCAAGTCTCTGAACGGCCTTGCCCTGCAGGCCCTGTGTGATCTTTTAATTCCCCACGTTCCCTGCTTTTCTCTCCAGGAGTAGATTATCATTTGTTCCCAGAATGAGAAAGACATTCTCCTACAGAGCTCCACAGCTGTGGAATAATCTTCCAGAATAGGCTCATTCTGAATTGTAATTCTATGGCTAAAAACACACTTGATCATTTTAGCTTAGAACAGTAGCCACAGCCAGTTGCTCAACCACAGTTCGGGTAATAATGTGAGGGACACAGCTTGCCTGGGTGGGGATCAGCATCATTGATTGATTGATGAAGGATACAGTCAGCAAGGTTGACGGCTCTCATTCATCTGCCGTTACATACACACTTTCTGACTCTCGCACTCACGCAAGAAATCTTTTGGGAAATCTATATTACAATATTGCAAACCTAAAATTAGCTACATCAAAAGTGTTACGGGTAGTTTGCAAACCCCATAGACTGTTTACAAGGTAATAAAACTGCTGAATGTACATACATGTACATGCGTGTGCAGACTTTTCTCAAACTAAAAATCTCATGCCAGGCAGCTGACCAAAGTTGGCACCCCTGTGTCAGTGTGGACACCAGCAGTGAGGTTTGCCGTCAAGCTGAAGAAGGAGTCCTATCGGGCCTTTTTAGCCTGTGGGACTCCGGAGGCAACTGATGAGTACTGGTGGGCCAAGTGGAACGTGGCTTCAGCGATCGCTGAGGCAAAAACTCGGGTATGGAAGGAGTTTGGTGAGGCCATGGAGAACAACTTCCGGATGGCTTTGAGGAGATTCTGGAAGCTCAGGGTGGAAAAGTGATGCAGCATCAACACTGTTTATGGTGGGGATGGGGCGCTGCTGACTTCAGCTCTGGACGTTGTGGGTTGGTGGAAGGAATACTTCAAAGACCTCCTCAATCCCACCGACACACCTTCCAATGAGGAAGCAGAGTCTGGGGACTTGGGGGTGGACTCGCCTATCTCTGGGGCGGAGGTCGCTGAGGTGGTTAAAAAGGTCCTCGGTGGCTGGGCCCCGGGGGTGGATGAGATCCACCTGGATCCGTCTTGGTTGATACGCATCTGCAGCATCACGTGGACATCAGGGGTGGTGCCTCGGGATTGGCAGACCTGGATGTTGGTCCCCCTCTTTAAGAAGGTGGACCAGAGGGTGTGTTCCAACTATAGGGGGATCACACTTCTCAGCCTCCCTGGTAAGGTCTATTCAGGGGTGCTGGAGAGGAGGGTCCATCGAATACTCAAACCTCGGATTCAGGAGGAGCAGTGTGGTTTTCACCCTGGCCGTGGAACAGTGGACCAGCTCTATACTCTCGGCAGGGTCCTGGAGGGTTCATGGGAGTTTGCCCAACCAGTCACATGTGCTTTGTGGACTTGGAGAAGGCATTCAACCGCGTCCCTTGGGGAATCCTGTGGGGAGTACTCCAGAAGTATGGAGTGCCGGGCTACCTTATAAGGGCTGTTCGGTCCCTGTACAACCAGTGTCAGAGCTTGGTCTGCATTGTCGGCAGTAAGTCGGACTCGTTTCTGTTGAGGGTTGGACTCCGCCAGGGCTGCCCTTTGTCACTGATTCTGTTCGTAACTTTTATGGACAGAATTTCTAGGTGCAGCCAGGGCGTTGAGGGTGTCCGGTTTGGTGACCTCAGGATTAGGTCTCGGGAGGATCTCAGAGTAGAGCCGCTGCTCCTCCGCGTCGAGAGGAGCCAGATGAGGTGGCTCGGGCATCTGGTCAGGATGCCACCTGGATGCCTGCCTGGTGTGGTGTTCCGAGCATGTCCCACTGGGAGGAGACCCCACAGGAGACCCAGGACATGCTGGAGTGACTATGTCTCCTGGCTGGCCTGGGAACGCCTCGGGATTCCCCCAGAGGAGCTGGACGAAGTGGCCAGGGAGAGGGAAGTCTGGGATTCGCTGCTTAGACTGCTGCCCCCGTGACCTGACCCGGAAAAGTGGTAGATGATGGATGGATGGATGGATAATGCATCAGCCTACTCATGATGTCCTGCTGTGTGCCTGAATTTACTTTGTAGTAATGCATCAGCCTGCCCGTGCTGTCCTGCCATCTGCCTGAATTTACCTTGCAGTAATGCATCAGCCTGCCCGTGCTGTCCTGCCGTCTGCCTGAATTTACCTTGCAGGAATGCATCAGCCTGCCCATGCTGTCCTGCCGGCTACCTGAATATTCTTTGCAGTAATGCATCAGCCTGCCTGTGCTGTCCTGCCGGCTACCTGAATATTCTTTGCAGTAATGCATCAGCCTGCCTGTGCTGTCTTGCCATCTGCCTGAATTTACCTTTCAGTAATGCATCAGCCTGCCTGTGCTGTCCTGCCATTTTCCTGAATTTACCTTCCAACAATGCATCAGCCTGCCTGTGCTGTCCTGCCGTCTGCCTGAATTTACCTTCCAGTAATGCATCAGCCTGCCCATGCTGACCTGCTGTCTGCCTGAATTTACCTTCCAGTAATGAATCAGCCTGCCTTTGCTGTCCTGCCATCTGCCTGAATTTACTTTGCACCAAGTCATGCAGATGTGTACTGCCTGGGGCCGGACAGAGGAAGATGACCTTTAATCCAGAGTCTGCTTCCTCCCACTTTTTTTCCCTCAGTCTTGTCAGGCTTTTTCTCTGGGGATCTCAAATACTGAACATACTGTGTTTGTGTGTGTGTGCTGTCACGCCCCGCTCCGTTCGATCCTCCTGTGTGCCACGCCCACCTCGTTACCTCGTGTTTTTTGCCTGATTGT
>JAODJU010000130.1:27508013-27519631 GCA_026776725.1 Gnathonemus echidnorhynchus | reverse complement strand
ATTGAAAAAACCTGTCGGAGGTGACAGCTTTGGTTTTTTCAGTGACAGAAAGACATATTCAGTTGTTATTTTGAATATGTCACGCCCGGCTCGTACGATCCTCATGTGTGCCACGCCCCCCTCGTTACCTAGTGTTTATTCCCGATTGTAATCACCTGTTGCTTGTTAAGTTCAACCTGTCTTGGTTATTTAGTCCGTGTCTCAGTCAGTGTACCCAAGATCTGTCATTGTATTGTTAGTGGATGTTAGTGCCTGTCTGCCCTCTCGTCATCAATAAACCCCGTTTCTCCGTCTGATCCGGCTGATCTCGCCTGCTTTCTGCTCGCCCGCTCCACGCATCATAACAGAATACAGAAGGTTTTTTATTAAACCTTGAAATGTGTATTGTATGTACAACAAAGAAAGTTATTGAAATTTGTTCATGTTTTTTAAATAAATCTGATATTTGAATTTCAGCTTCATTTTCAAATTTTGTTCAAAATATCATGATACATATCGTATCGTAAACCCAGTATCGAGATATGTATCGTATCGTGACCTGGGCATATCGTTACACCCCTAGTGATGAACCCGTCTGTTTGTATATGTATTGAACGGCCACTACAAGTTGGACCTTGGCTTCAATTGTTCTGCTGTTCCCAGTATTCTGGCTAGGAAGCGAGGCCTTGGTAACGGACTGTGATATACAGTGTGACTCACATGCAATTGCGAGCTGCCAGGTCCCTGTGCACAAATTTCTTCTGAGCCAAATACTCCATCCCCTTGGCAACCTGGACTCCGAAGCCAATTAGATCTTTCACTGTGGGATTCTGAGAGGAGTGGAGAAGAGCAACGATTGAGTGAATTGAATTTGAAGAACCTGCTGATGGAATCAGTCTGCAATCTCACAAAACATGTGCTGAACACACTCTTTTAAAAACCACTAATGGGAAACGCAACGTGTAAAGTTTCTGACTGCAAAAAGCGAGCAAAGATCAAACAGAACAAAGACTAATAGCAGGAGGAAGTAATAAGGTCAGACTATGTGACAAGCGAAATTCTCCATGTTTATCATGCCTTAACAATTCATCCACTGATCTCCTATAATCACTCATCTAGTGCAGGGTTTTGCTGAATCTAGAGGCTCTGCTAGGAAGCACATGGCAGGAGATACCAAGCATGGGATGCTAAGCTCCTCACACAGTATGGGAAATATTAGGGGGCACTAATTCAACTGTAGGCATGCACAAGGAGAACAAATGTTACACACACAGAGCTAGGGGCAAGAACCAAACCCCCAACCAAGCCCAAGAATGAAGGGATGCACCCCCAAAAAAACAAATTCCTTTATGAGGGGAATGAATAAGGAAAAGTTTCAAAAGTTTCACAACCACAAAAAAGAATGAAACCAAGTTTCCAAGTTGTTCATAATCATATTCTGGGCTTTAAATTAACAAGTACAATAGAGCTTTGAGTGTATGATTACTATAATTAAAAATTAAAGATCATGGAAAAATCTAAATGATGGACAGCAAAATGCACAGCTATTCTGCAAATGCAGTCAGCTACAATTTATTCTTCAGTGTAAAAAAAAATGTACTGATCTATACATAAAAATCAGTGACAATACCATCATCTTAAGGTAAATAAAGGGGTACAATTCCAAGCAGCTTTACGAGCAGCACTGTGACTGTATACTTCCAAGGTTGTGGGGTCAAATCCTGCCCCTGGCTCTGTGTGTAGGGATACTGACTATTCAAAGTGTTTCTTCCCACAGTCAAAAACCATGAGTTACGGTGAACTGGTGTCGTTGGGATTGGCTGCAAACTCACTGTGACCCTTTACTACAATCTGGTCCTTGGGGACCCACAGAAAATCCACGTTTTTTGCAAAAATGTGAACTATCTGACAGGGAGCTTTGTGGACCGGATTTTTCAATCACTGCTAGACTGGATAAGTGGTCATGCAAGACGGGTAGATAAAGTAATTCAGCAGCATCTGATTAGTCAGGAACCAAAAATAGCTCTTCATCTACTGAGTTATTAAGAAAAATAATCCACATTCAATATGCAACCTCAGCAAGTCCTCTGCCAGCATTGCTGGTCCACTTTGTTCAGCCAGGAAGACTGATAAAAAACAAACACAATGTTCTGAGAAACCCAGTTATGCTGCTGTGTTTGCCATGGGTAGCGGTGCTGAATAAATAGCAGCAATAATATTGATAATTCCACACATTTCTTGTATTACTCATTGCTGAAGCAGCACAGTGCTACAAAGACATTACCAGGAACAGCTCAGGGCTGCAGGGGCTGGTCTCGGTACAGGTGGGCTCACCCTGTTTTCGCAGCGGATGAAGTGACGCAGGTCGCCGTGCTTCATGTAAGGCAGCACCACCAGGGGTAAGCCACCCGGAGGGAGCAGGATGCCCAGGAGCGACAGCACGTTGCTGTGGTGGAACTCTTTCATTAGGATGCCTTCTCGCAGGAACTGCTCTACCTCTTCCACGTCAGTGATCCCTGAAGCAGGGCCACGGACACACCACGAAGAAGCGTTCCATCAACAAGGGGGCCGCGCTGGTACAACATTAGCATGTCTCTAGCACAATGTTGGGCGAACACCAATACAACATAAATTCGACACCTTTACAACATTACTACATGGCAGAGTATACACTAAGGTGTTTTTCAATCCTAGAGGACCTCCAGACAGTCCACATTCTTGCTCCATCCCACCTTCCATTGCACTTGAACCAAACAATTAAGAACAGCAAATAGCTGGTACTGGGGGAGCTGGGAGGGACCTAATATATATTCAATTTCAGCATCTTTGAACCTTTTTACAACACTACAACAAACTGGTCGCATAAAAGCCAAAGCAAAGCATAGTCTAATAAAATGGAAAAAATACACTAGATAATTATATTATTCCTTTAATTTGCCTTATTACTCTCATTTAGAAACTTGCATTATTAAAGTGGATTAACCCATTGTAAATAAGACAGTTCACATGAGAAACCAAGCCTTAAATAACCATTTACTAAAAACTCGAGACAAGAGTCCTACTATTACTCACTGTTTAACGACTTCACTGCACAGTGGAATTCTCTATTGCTCTGGTCAGTGAGATAGCCATGGTATACTGTTCCAAAGTGACCTGAAATAGAACATTTACAGGCCTATGTGTCCATTATTGTGCCTCATTAATTAAAATAACCCGCTTAGATGATACATTCATTTCAAATAAATGGAAGACATCTGTGAAGAATCCGATGATGTCCGAGGACAGAGCCAAGTCTCCATGTAGGCGGTTGAATCTCACCTTTTCCTATGATCCGATGAAGATGGACATTGAGCATCTCAGCAGGGATGAGAACGTCCTTCACCTCCTCCAGCAGCTTCGGTCTGAAGCTGGAGAGGGAGATCTTCTCCGGGGCCAGGAGAGGTGCCAGTGGGCTCTCGATATTGGCAGCATAGGGCAAAGCAGGGAATGCCACTGCTGACCCGGAGCTCAGACTGCCGGGGATGGACCACTCTAAAGCCAGGAATCAGCATATCAGGGCCCCAACATAAGCTAAAACGGCAGCATCTTTGCATTTGTTTTGCTTTATAGTAAACCCCATTTCACTGAGGGTCTGTGGTGGTTCTGAAGCAATTAAACAACTGTAGATGTGTAGCACTTGCAAGTTTAAACCCAAGGGAAGTCAACAAGTTCCATTAAATATCAAACTTTAAAACCATAAGCTGGAGCTTATTGTTTCAATAAAATATTCATTCTTCTTAGTTGATGTTTAGCAAAAAATTGGCCTAAGGGTATAATTAAATAGAATGAAATGTAAAGTCACTATTAAACTGATATGATTGAGTGATTAACTGAGTCATTAATTATCAGATTGGCAACTAGTGGGTCTCACCTTGTCTGTAGTCACCTACAGGAGACATGTCCACATTGCTGCCCATTTGGTTCTGGCCGCTTGAGTAATGGGACAGGTGGTTCTCCAGCGTGGAGACTGGAAAATGGATACGCATTTCAGTAATTCATTTCAAGAGTGGAAGTCTTGCTCAGACTCATGAGGAAAGACTTGCCTTTTTTCTTCTTCCTCCTCAGGTGCTTCATGATGAGAAATGCCAGCACAGCTCCAATGACGAGCGCACAGAGGATACCCAGCACGACACCCACCATGGAGTGGTTACTGACCTTGACCACACGGCCCATGTCTAGGACCTGTCCATTCACAGAAATCTGCCAAATAAGACAGCCGATAACTCATTCCAATTGGTAAGTATTTGGAGTAAATCAGTGAATTGTGTGTAGAACACATTAGAATGTTTTTGAGCTTTGGCTGAAGCTCTGAGACTCCAGAAAGCATGTGTGCCTTACCCGTACTGGTAACCCTTCGCTGGGGAACGTCAGGTTTTTAGGGATCCTGCAGGTGATTTCATTATCCAGCACTTGGGCATTGCAATCGACTCCTCCCACAGTCATGGTGATCTTCATGCAGGAGCTTACCAGGTTCAACCGCTTGTGCTGCAAATCCGGGTGATTCAAATTAGATTTTAACAAATCAAATTGATAATATCCCCTACGATTAGGGTAAGTAGTTGGGAGATGGATGGATGGATAGATGGATGGATGAAGACAGATAATATATGAGCGTCTGTTGGGATATAGCGTCCAGAGCAGTAAGAATAACACACATTTGCTCATGCAGCTCAGCCCGAAAGGTACATGAAGCCTCTATCTAAAAAAGGGCAAGGTTTTCACCCACATGCAGTGAGACCTCATCCTCGCCAGAGGCCAGTCGCAGGATGTTGCCTTCATTCTCAAACGGGATGGGCTCTGCATAAGGGTGGTACGAGAACTCCTTGTTCCAAAGTCCCACGGCACCATCCATGTCGAAGGAGATCACTCCCTCTTCTGACTCATCTCGGTGGAAAGGAGGAGCCCGACAGACTATCTGTGTGTTGTTTGCCCCGCTAATGCACTCCTGGAGCATCAAGGAATAGCCTGGTCAGCTGGGTCTCCTGCCCCCCACCCCCAAATCACTGATCCAGGATCAGCAAATGGTCTTTAAAACCTGAAGATATGATCTGTCTTGCCTCACAGAAATTACATTTAACCTCAATATCTAATAACAAAAGATACATCTATTCAACTATTATTAATAATTATTAGTATTTGCTATATATGAGTCATTTATGATTGTCAAACGTACAAAAATGTTAATATCTAGGAATTCCAGTCACATGACAGCAGGTCAGGGGTTGGCTCAGGGTCAGTTTTAATAGCACTACAGAAAACAAAAGCATGCAAACGTACCTTAAAAACAGGCTTCAAGTGGGTCTCTCTGGGTCTAAACCAGATAACAGTCTTGTAGACAGAATCAAGATTCTGACCCTTGATAGTGATTTGAGAACCTCTGGAATTAAACAACATTAACATACAGGGGTGGGGTGTAAACTCATTTACTCCCAAAACAAACTGATGGATCTTCAGCAGTCGTAACCTCCTGAGACCCCACCCATTCATTTATGTCCATTGTAGTAGACATTTTGTTTTTGTATCTATCTTTTCACTGATGTAAGGAAACATATTTATTCCTGTTGTACATTAAAGAGGACATGCTGTGAAATTAAAAATAAAAATTTGAAAAAAATCTAAATTGTAAGATGTCTTATTTCCTCTAAAGACAAATAACCTAAAATTGAAGGACACTTTTTTCCTTGGGTCTCAGGAGGATATATCAAGTCCCCTTTGAGGAGCATGGTGCAGAACATGCAAAGCACACATACATGAATAATCACACAACGACATGGTGATATGGAGACAGGGGCTGAACAGGGACATTCATGATGGATGCCAAAAACCGATTCATACCTGTCAAAGCTGCAGAGTGGAAGTACCTCTGTGATCTCCGGTGTCTCTTTGTAGTGGAAAACTCGGGTTGTGCGTGCTGGCGATTCATCAATATATACCCTCAGGATCGTGTCCTGTACCCGTGTCACCCTCTTGGAGAGGCAGACTATTGTAGACACGGTTCCCTTGGCTTCTCCTTGAGACCTTACAAGATGTTCAGATAGGAATTATAAAAATGTATGACAAACTCTGAGCTTGAACACATGCCAGTTACAGATGTCTCTGCTATTTAGTCACTTGTATTACTATGTTGCACTTCAGGTCACAAATAAGAGGGGATTATGGGTAACAGAAAATGAGATGAATGGAACGCCATGAGTAACACTGAGGTATATATAGGCAACAGATGACTGAGAATCAGAGTAGATAAGGGTCATTTATAATGGAGGACAGATGGCCATGACAATGAATCCTCACTTTATTAATGGGCAGTCTTCATCACCCAGACTGACTCTTCTGGTCCTTCCAGTATACAGGTGATTCCCAGTCACTGTGACGGGGGTACCCCCATCGCGAGGACCATAGTCTGGCAGGATGTTTGTGATCTCAGGCACCTGTCAGTGGGCATGCGGAAGGGTCAGAGTAGTTAATACATTGTATACTAGTGTTGGACAAATGAAGCTTCATGAACCATTTGCTGAATTTTCTGACACCACTAGATGGTGCTCTCTATTCAAAAAATGACAATTCATGCCCCAAAGCAAATCAAGAGTGCCATCTAGTGGTGTCAAAAAATACAGGAAACAGTTAATGAAGCTTCATTTGGCTGTCACTAGCGTATACTTCAGCCATTTAAGCATATCAGTTCATACTATGCTGGAGTCACAAATGGCCTAGACTGAGCTCAAAGCCAACAACTAACATTACCACAAAGCTGAATCCTTCCATCACTGCTTCTCCGTTGATGGAATAAAGTCCTTCTACCTTCCCTTCGTAAACTTGAACCATGATGGCAACAGGCTGGAACAGCTCAGTAACTCCAGACTGAATCCTACACACCAATCTACAGAGCATAAAAACACCCAAAAAACGCATCACCAAAAAACACATATCTAATACAACTTTATAACCTCACAGTGTGTGTAACATCTTCTGAGTCCAAGTGTACATCTTTTGAGTGTTATTTGTTGTGTGGCAGCGTTACTTCCTCAAATACTCGTAATTTGGAAGCCAGAGGCAGACATTTCAGGTCCAGAAAGTAAAAATCCAAACCAGGATTTTGTTTCAACCAACCAGTTGAGTAAAATGTGACTGTGACTCTTTAGGCTCAACTGGTTGGTTGAAACAAAATCCTGGTTTGGATTTTTACTTTCTGGACCTGAAATGTCCACCTCTGCTGGAAGCTGCCCTGCCAGTGGCTCCTAACTCTCATTGAACAGCTGCTGTACTCACCGTCTGCTGTTGCTTTTCTCTGGCTGGACAGCACAGTTATTCTGTCCCACTTTAACCATGTGAGTCCTTCGATTAATGGGGGGTCGCAGAGGAGACTGGAACTCCCAGCCACACAGGGTGAGCTCTGTATTGCCATCAGGGGGTGCGGACTTGGGGAAGAACTGCACCAAAGATGGAGAAGACACACTAGGTTTTACTATGTAACATCTACCTGTGCAAAACACACCATTCATCAATCTGTACTTGAAGATGAGTTAGATCGTTCAGGTTTAGCAAAAATCATACAAGGCATTCATCCAAAACCACTACTACTCCAATTAATAGAGCGATGAGAATGACATAAACCAATACAGAACAGTTAAGTGAATAGCTTCTGAAGGAGAATGAAAGGGAGGCTTGATGAAAATAGCATGAGACAAGCAGGAAAGTGTGGAGGACAAGTTCTCTTTGTTTTGTTTTTTATTTATTTTCACATCAGCAGTCATTTGCAAAAGCAACTCGTAGGGCACTGTGAAGTAAGAACTCGTCTGAAGGATAAATGAATGGTTGGTGCTGAAGTTTGCAGAAGACTGCAGATGACCGAGGCCTTGGAAGAGCAGTAAATAAGGACAGGGCTTCCCAAGCCGACGTCTAACCTCGCTGATGACAGGAGGACAGGACTCCTTCCTCCAGGTGGTGGTGCACTCAGCCTCCCAGGAGCACTGTCCCGAACACCAGCCACACCCCATAAAGGCCGGTGCTTTCAGGCACATGCTGCAGGTCAAGAAATGGCGACAGCCTGGTCCTCTCTGGGGTACTCGGATCATCTTCAGGACAGGAAGCATCCCAGGATAAAAAATGTTCATTGTGGGGAAAAAAGAACATATTTACTAGGAGTCTGAAAAGAAATATCAGCACAAATGATGAGGGACGTTTGTCATTATGCTTTCTCACCAATCAACTTATTTCCTGAAAGATTTATACCTTGTTTCCAACCACAAAGAGCAGATCTTCAGAAGAATAGACAGCAGCAATCGGGGAAACACTTTGGTTTTCCACTAGGGAGTAATTAGCGAAGATGACAGGACTGGATCGTCTCAAGATGACCTGCAAAACATTTCAGTAATCGATTATGTGGTAGAGCTGTGTGGTATTGTTCTGTGCAATATGATTCTGCAGTAGAGCTGATTGGTAGAGTTGTGTCATGTAGTTGAGCAGGTGCAGCCTCAAGCATTCTATTCTCATACTCAATGCTTTGCTTGGGTAAGCTGCCGATGTAGTCACAAACACATCTGTATGAAACATGCATAGGCATAATCTATCTCCTCCTTTTTCATGTGAAATCTGACCTGTTAGGTGAGCATCCAAATCTAAATCAAGCTGCCAAACTAAAACTGCATTAAATTTAAAAACATCTGTGTCAGTGAGTGCAAGTTATAAGAGTGGGAGTTAGAGCTCTGTGGCCTGTGGAGAAATTGGCCCTTATTCAGCCTTGTAACAAAGCACATAAACAGTCCAATCAGCATGAAACCTGCAGGAGTCGCCCGTCTGAGGTCCCGATGTGAGCCACCGTTTGGTGCTCTATAGTGGTCACCAGCAGGGAGGTGAGCAGGACACCCCGCATCTGTCTGTTGAAGAGGTCCACCCTGTAGTAGGGCTTGGACACCATGGTGGGCTGGTCCCTGCAGAAGGCGCTGTTCTCCATACTCTTATCACAAAAATCAAACAAAACAATATTTTGAACCAAGCTCAAATTTTCACTGCACCGAACCACACATCTCAGAAACAAAGACAGTGAAACTATCTACAAGTATCTACAATAGATAAAGGAAAAGGTATAGTATGAAAAGCAAGGAACATGAGACCAAAAACCAAATGAACTACCAACAGCGAAAGTGCCAAAAAGTCACTTTTCAAATATAAGAATATGAGAGATACAGGAAACAGAAACTCAGGGTTTCAGGGATTGTAAAACAGAACCAGTATGTTGTGCTCTTCTGCCATCTGGCTGAATTTGCATTAACTACATTTGCAATGTTACTTTAAACTCAGGCTGCTTCACTCTCTTCCACAACTTAGAATCTGCTAGCAAAGACAACTTTAATGCCAATGTGGCTATTAATAATAGAAATTTAAAATAAGTATGTAGAACTATCAAGTAATAGCACAACTGTGATATAGTTACACACATCCTATAAAATGAAGAGTGACAAAATAGCTTTTCTCCTACATATTCACTTTATGAGGAAAGTTAAGAAACTGAATAATGATAAAATGGCTTAGTCAGAGGAATCGGTTATCTGCTCATTTCTGAAGTTAGTGACAAGACCTTCAACTGCAGAGTACAGCTAAAACACAGCCACATTGCTTTTCTCTGAGGATCTTTAGTTCAACCGATTGGCCACTTGCAGTATCCTCGCTTGGAATTTAAATTGAACTTCAAAATGCCTCAAATAAAATAAGATGTACAAATGAGGTGGAACAGTGTGTGATGCATGTTATCTGTAGTCTAATTTAAAATTTTTAGGCATACAGTCATGCCCAAAAGTTTATATACACCGCAGCGTAATACGCTCAACTTCCATTTCGATATAAATTTCCTGTTTAATATACATCATTCAGTGCATTCCTACAATAATTTCAACCAATCTTTATTTCCATGAACGATTACAGCAAGTCAAGTCAAGTCAAGTAAACTTTGTCATTCATACCACACAGTTTGAGAGTGCATGGTAGAACGAAATTGCGTTTCTCCTGACTCCATGTGCAAAACAAACAGAAACACTACAGTATAATATAATACAGTATAATACAGTATATTATTCTTAACTTAGTATATTAATCATTAACTCTTTCACTTTCAATGGTTTTATTTACAATGCAAATATTGAAGTTACAAAATTAGTAGGTCTAAAGTTTACATACACCCCAACCTCATATTGTCTAATACTTTGTTGCATTGCATTAGCTTCTAGAACTGCAGTGAGTCTAGCAGGATAACCATCAGTTAGCTTCTTACAATACTCAGACGGGATTCTTACCCATTCCTCTTCACAGAAGTTGTACAGTTCAAATTGGTGAGTTTCCTTTTGTGGACTTAAGTTCATTCCACAAATTCTCTATAGGATTTAAATCCGGGCTCTGAGCTGGCAGTTCCAAAACATCGACTTTGGTCTGCTGAAGCCATCCTGTGACCAACTTGGATGTATGCTTTGGGTCCTTGTCTTGTTGAAAGGTCCGACGACGTCCAAGGCTCAACTTTCGAGCAGACTGCTTCAGGTTCCCCTGAAGTATGTCCAGGTAATCCTTCTTCATGGTGCCATCTATCTTACACAGTGCTCCAGGACCACTAGCAGCAAAACAGCCCCATAGCATGAGGCTGCCACCATTATGCTTCACAGTGGGCACTATGTTCTTTGGATTGATGGCCTCTCCTTTTTGTCACCAGACATACTGGTGGTCATTAGAGCCAAAAAGTTCCATCTTCTTTTCATCAGACCAGAGAACATGTGCCCAGAAGCCTTTATCTTTATCCTTGTGCTTTCTTGCATACTACAGCCTCGCCCTAAGGTGGCATTTTTAAGGAAGGGGCTTTCTTCGTGCTCTGCAGCCCCTCAGCCCATTACGATGTAGGACCCTATGGACTGTGGACAGTGAGACACTGATTCCTGAATCCTTCAATTCTTCGCATACTTGTTTCTTTGTCATCTTGGGATTGATCCTGACCTTTTGAACCAATGCCCTCTCATTGGTTGGCGTCAATTTAGACTTCCAGTCTGATTTTTTTAAGGGTCTTAACTTTGCCAAACTTTTGATATATCTGTACAGTTGTCTGGACGGATGGCCTAGGTACTCCTAGTTGCCTGGCTATGGCACCTAGGGAGTTTCCCGACTTCTGCAACTGTTCTTAGGTCTTCAGAGTGTTCTTTTCCTATTCCCATGTTGGATCAAGTAGAAATGAGGCATTAGCAGGTAACTCTGGCCCTTTATACAGCCCTGTGTGCACCATCTGAAGTATTACAAATTAATTGCAATCAAGAACCAATAGGACACACAGGAAAACCATTTGGGGATAATCCAAAAATGATGGTACCCCTAACTTAATATTTTGTGGCATAACCTTTTGATCCAATCACTGCAATCAAACGATTCCTGTAACTGTCAATGAGACTCCTGCATCTCTCAGCAGGTATTTTGGCCCACTCCTCATGAGCAAACTGCTCCAGTTGTCTCAGGTTTGAAGGGCACCTTTTCCAGACGGCATGTTTCAGCTCCTTACAAAGATGCTCAATAGGATTGAGGTCAGGGCTCATAGAAGGCCACTTTAGAATAGTCCAATGTTTTCCTCTTAGCCA
>JAODJU010000130.1:27487264-27506360 GCA_026776725.1 Gnathonemus echidnorhynchus | reverse complement strand
AATTTTGGATGTCTGTAATGTTTTAATTTAGTGTTTTGTGTTTAAATATTTGTTTCATTGTTTAGTACTTGCTTTATACAATGTTTATGGAGGACATCAACCAACTGGAGAAAAAGTGAATTCCTGCAGCCTTGGGAGGAGTAGACCATGATGGCTCACCTCATGTGGGCAGTTCTCACAGGACTGGAAGTAGCAGAGGCCCCTGGACAGCTGCTCGGGGCCAGACGTGCAGCATGCATCCACTCCCTTGTCGATGGCGATGTTGACGTTATCCATAGGGAAGGCACAGAGGGCGGAGTCATGCTCAGACTCCCCGGACTCACTGGTCACCGCAAACACCCCATACAAGATGTCGTCCTCCTCCTCGGTGCCGAGTTCCTCAGCCAGCTCTTTGCCAGCCTTTCCGAAGTGGGCCGCCAGCAAAACGTTGTACACTACGTCCCGGAAGACCTCGTCGCTGCCTCGTTTGCGCCGCCGCTTGGGCTCGAAGCGGCATTCCAGCACCAGCTCGCGGTAACGCTTCACCTCCCACTCGGTACGAGGCAGCCGCGCTAGCCGGGTCTGCAGCGGCGAGCCCTCCTGGAAGGGACTCTCACGCTGCACGGACAGGAAGTACACAAACTCCTGCGTGAAGAAGCTGTAGACGTATCGAATGGGATAGGTGGAGCGAAGATCTGGCAGAACCGTCAGCCCCTGCATGTCACTGTAGAAGCCATCCTCTGTCGCCAGCGGCCGGCGTACAGATATGGACTGCTTGCCATAACTCTGTGTCACATTGCGGTCGACGGTCGCAGCCACAAAGAAATACACCGTCTGTCCCTCCTCCACCATGGTGACTTTTGTGCCGAGGGTACTGGCAACACAGTCCGGACAGTGGGAGGGGGAGTTGGACTCTTTCTTAAACATACACTTTGAAACAGCAGGGCGCTTGTTCTTGATAAGTTCATGTAAATAACAGACGCCATACTGAGAGCTCCCACACGTATACAAAATCATGTAAAACATGTCCAACAGCAAGACCTGATTGTCCGTATCCTCCAGCTGACTCGGGTCTCTCTCCATGTCGCACAGGGAGCAAACTCTGCACTGTGGGCTTCCCACGGGACCAGTTCGAAGCTCCCATAATTTACCCAGGCTCACATTTACAGCCTCGATCACATTCCGAGAGGCAACATAAATCTCATGGAACTGGGAATTAATCACGATGTTCTGTATGGAGCCCTCTGTCTGGAAATGGGGCAGGACATACCTGATGGAGAAGTCCACAACCTGGGGGGACGTGGAGGAACATCTTGGTGGACCAGAGGCCACAAAAGTGTGAATACACATCACCCAAAGCAAAGCCCTGTAAACCATCTCCACTCAGGCAGCAGGAGAAACACACAAGAGATTCGCCTGCAGGAATGGCAGTGTTCCCCTGGTCATTCTGATGATTTGAAGGATCCCTGCAGGAAAGAATCATCATTATCACCTATGGCAGCGGTCATAACAGGCGGACAGCGGTCCGGGTCTGGACCCAGAAGCACGTCCCATACGTTTCCGGACCGACAGCCAAAACATTTAGTTACTATTTAAAACCTGACGGGGCGCTTTTACTTTAACCGCCGCAGCGCTTGTAGTCTTCTCATTAGTGGTTTAGCAGTAGAACCGCCGTTTCCCACGCCAATGAACCTCAAACGCCTTTGACCGCCAAGCAAGACGTATAGTTCGGCCTATGCAGCCCTTTGTCTGTGCTAATGTGCCTTTCATGTTAATAACAGCACCGAAGCTGACACCCGCAAACAAAAAGCGTAATGTTCCTAACAGAGTGGCTGCGCTCTCCTGAAATCGTAAAGCTGAAAAGTTTTCAAATACAATATGTATTATATAACACGTTGGATAAATAGACGTAGTTTATTGTTGATTTCATGTTCGTTGAAGTTTCTGCTTTTTAACACATGTATAAAGTAATGTTATCTGTTCTACTGTATAAATAAACTCATGTGAAACAAAAAATGTATGTTTTCAGGGTTGCCAAATCTCAAGCATCTGGCATGACACTCAGATTCATACTGAAATCTTACGGCAAATCTATATTATTCCATTATAAACCTAAAATTAGCTACGTCAAAAGTGTATTTACACGGTTAATCATAACATATTCTTTAAAATCAACATCTGTTCCATATACACTCAAAACTCATAGAATGACCAAAGCGGACCGGAAAGCAACATTTTTAATTCACTTACATTTGCTTTTAGCAGACTGTCTGTAGCCATGTTGCCTTCAGTGTCCCTCCACATACTGTAATCTACTGTAATCACCCAGCGGAATGGTGGTTTTAGTTCACTAGTAATTGCCAAAATGACGCTTCGTGAACCATTTACTGTATTTCCTGACCCCACTAGATGGTGCTCTCTGTTCAAAAAAAGGGTTCAAACCATGCCCAAAGCAAACCAAGAGCACCATCTAATGGGGTCATGAAATACTGTAAATGGTTCATGAAGTGTCCTTTTGGCCATCGCTACTCCCAAGACTCCCAAGACTTGTGAATTGACAAGTTAACAAATTTGGTTGAAGCAGCTACTAAGCAATTCTCATGATCCCTAGAAGATGTTTATCATATCATTTATTTATGTATTATTATTATTTCTTATATGAAATGCATATAATTACATTATTAGCCACTGGAATCACTATTCTTGTTATTCAATTCATTTAGTTTAAGTTACTAAGCTTTGGAGTTACATTCCCCAATCCTATTTTTCCCATTGGATATGTGTATTTTATTAAGCAATTTTTGGTGAACGCAAGGTTTTTCAGGACCACATTAGCCACACTGTAGCAGGACTGACTGTAGCTGGAATGCCTTCAAAAGAAATGTGGCTTTTTACAGTTTTCTTCATAATATTTAGCTTCTATGTAATTAATAAATTGTCAACCATGACTCACAGATAAGCACAGTCAATAGACTCCTTCAACAAATGGCTGTCAGCTTACGTGAACTATTGAGTGGGTTTCATTCTATAGACTGTGCTTGTTCCTTGACAATGAATTACTAGGCCACTAAAACCACCCTACTGTTGTATCTGCTTCAGTCTTGTTCTCATGCAGGTTTTATGAGCAGCAAATCCATCCATCCATAACCATTTACCCAGTGCAGGGTTATGACAAGCTTGGAACCTACCCATTCAATCAGTGGTTCTCAATCCTGTTCCTGGTGCCCCCCTTCTCCCCCTGCCAGAATGTTTTCTTTCCAACCCTAAGTTAATCAGACTTATATTGTCCGTAATAGGCTAATAATGAATGTGACAGGTTGAAAGCAGAGTGGGTTGGAATGAAAACATTCTGGTGAGGGGGAGAGGGCAGCAGAAATAGGACAGAGAACTACTGCGTCAAATGCTCCTGTTCACAATATTTATATACTCCTGCACAATATTATTCTTTTGGATGATGGTCTTGCTACAACAGAATTCCACGAGGGACAGAAAAAAAATTACCCCAGAAACTTCTCCAACTTGGAATTTCAGATACCTACAAGCACCACAGGGAATATTCCAGCTCTCCTAAAACAGAAAACCGTTTAGTATAAAAGCAGCCCCAGCATAATGCCCACAATCCAAGACTGAGTAAGTTTCTCCAAAACTGCAACCCAGTCTGCTGAAGTATTCTTTACTGCTGGGTCAACACAGTTCTCCAACCCAACTGAGAGTAGTAAGGATAAACCTTGCCTGTGATTAATATATTTTCCAAACTAGGAATTATACAGCATGCAAAATACACCCACAATCCAAAGTACAGTGCCAGGTTCTTGTAGCAATCAGCAGCTCTGGGATACATGTACAGATAATGTCACTTCTGTACATATCTGTCATTTTAGTCACTTTAGTGAATTGGCTACATTAATTATAAGTTTGTTCATTGGATCTCATACCTATAAAGACAATTAATGCAGGAATTTCTGTCTGTTATTGCAAAGCCGATGTTGGATATTATAGACAAATCAATATCTTCTGTGTCTGTGTTCCCAAGTTTAAAATGAAATGATCCCTGAGGGGAAATTCTCCTTTGGCCTACCCCATCTTGCTTTCTATAAGCTTAGCAGGAAAGAGCAGCCACCCATAGCAGCACCCAGGGAGCTGGAGGTTAAGGGCCTTGCTGAAAGACCCACAGATGTGCAGTTCCTGGGCTGAAACTGCCGACCTTCCGATGACATTCACAGCAGCTTAGCCCACTAAACCACATGCTAAGTAAGTTTCTTTAAACAGCTGTACATACTCTAAAAGATTTATCTGAATAGTGATGATGTAACTAGCTACAGAATTATCTTGACCTTCTATTATACGAGATGTGTTGTTCTTACAATGAGTTAATATGTGGTACAAGTTTCCATTTGGGCTTAGAGTATCAAAACGACACTTGAGGGATTACTCAACGAGTTACTTCTTTACTCTAAATATTCTCCTTTGCTCTTGTGTTTCAGGACCTAAGTGCTGCTTTGGGCTTCTTTTGTTTGTCTAAATAAAGAAAGAACTGCTGAGCAGTCAGGACTCACTCATGACGCCTATATACTCTGCCACAGGTCTGTCCTCAGCCCGAATAGTTCTGTCTGTTGTACCTGGTTAACACCACTTCTGTATGATATAAAAATTTATCAACGCAATACTCAGCACAGTTTTTGGCTCCCATCTGCTTCCATCTTATGCTCTGACAGCTGTTGAGGCACAGGAAACACGTGCTGGATGAGCCCCCGCCTCCAACAGCTGGATTAGCAGAACTAGATTAGATTACTGTCTTCCACATCCCCTCTTCCATTATACATTAAGTTTTTTCCATACTGTACACTGGGCCTGAGTGATGTGAAAGTTTCAACTAATATAATACACATTTTAAGGAGCAGAAAATTCCATTAACTGGTAATATTACTCAATATAATTTTATTTGGTTAAATAGTTAAGAGGTTATGCTAATTTGTAAAATGTCTAACTAGTGACCATGAAGACTAGCATTGAAGGTCTTACAGTTTACTGCCTATCAGTATAAGGACGAACAAAACACAAACCAGAAAATAACATCCAACCAGGACATTAATTTAGACAGACTGACTGACTGACAGACAGACAGACAGACAGATTAAAATTTTACCTCAGGCTGAAACACTACATAAATTTAATCTCTATAAGTTAAATGTTTTGTGTGAGTGTAAAACAACAGAAACTGGGCCAAATGATAACAGTATGATGCAAAGGTACATACACAGCGGAAATGATGAAGTCCTTCTTGACTCATTAACTACACACACAGAATAAGTAACACTGTCTCCCTTATACGTTTACTGCTCATTCACTTAGCTTAGAGTTTTACTCGATTTCCACCCATTCATGAGGAGGATATAGTGCTGGACTAACAAGCCCCTGCCAGAGTATACTCCACCCAAACACCTCTCAGCATTTTAACCTTACAAGTCCTTGTACTAAAAAAACACATTTGTGTCCAGCGAAAGCAATACAAAATATATACTCCATAAATACAGCTCTGGAAAAAATTAAAAGACCGCAGCAACATTTTTACTTTCACAAATCTCTCAATTTATGAGAATATATGGAAATCTGTGACAAAAATATGCATTTTTTGCAAACTGCAGCCTAGTTCTTCTCTGTTTCTCTGTAATGAAGGGCTTCTTCCTTGGTTTAAGGGTCTACAGTCCTGCTTCTAGGAGCCTGATACGAACTGTCCTAGCAGTGCACTTCACATCTGCACTTAATGTTTCCCATTGCTTTTGATGGTCACTTGAGGTCATCATCCGATTTATGAGGCACTGCCGGATAAGATGATGGTCATCTCTGGCATTAGAGAGTTGCTTCTGCCCTCTACCTGGCTGGTTTTTGGTTATTGCCAGTGTCTCCTGCTTCACCTTGTTCTTTTGTACTGCTGTCTTAGTAACCTTAAACCTGGAAGTAGCCTGCCTTGCAGTGTAACCTTCTGCCAGCAGAACCAGGATTAAACCAGGATTTAAAAATGCAGTTTTACTTGTTTTACTATACTACATATCAGAGTTCCCCAATGCGTCAGCTTTAAGCTACTAATAGCCTGCAAGGAGCCAATGAGCAGAACGCTGGTTAGAATTTATTTGACACAAATATTATGATTAATTGTATTGTTTGCGTCACCCCTGGTTGGTAACGTTTATCATCGGCATGGTTATTCACAATAAGAGACAAAAGACCTCTTTGTCCAGGTTCATTACATTTAAAAAGTGAGCGTCTGGGAGGACATTAATTAACGGGACACAGCAGCAGCAGGCTGCCCAGGAGGCCCTGTGCATTTTCACTTTGCATTCTTGTCACAGTCCTCCGTGCCATTAACAGCAAAAGATCCGCACGGACTGCTGGTCACAAACTAGCTGCCTGTAGCACTCACCGGTGTGTCATTCTGACGCGTGACACAGAATTCTGACGGCTAAAAGAGGAAAATGTGTGCGTATGTGGAAGAGAGCATCTGCTCCAGAAAAAATAATCAGTAAGGCTGATATTAAAGACTGCATGTTGAAGGCTAAAGTAATTAACAACAAGCTATGAATTTACCAGAATTCTAGGGAAATAATTGAATGAACCTCATAAACATATGTTCAGTCACGCTGTTGTTGTAATGTGTCAACATACTTCTGTACTATTTAAGATGAGGTTTGGCTGAGGCTAAAGCCTGAGAAATAGCTAGAACATGAGTATACATATTTATAGCTAGGGCAGACGGGCTATTTTTCATGTTCTTGGTTCATAACCTGAAGGTTAAAAAAAAAAAAGTTTCCATTAATTAATGATGCCTACAGCTAGGTTAACTGGGCAAGAGACTAAAGAAAAATACTGATCTTTAGACAGACAGACAGACAGATAGACAGACAGATAGATAGATAGATAGATAGATAGATAGATAGATAGATAGATAGATAGATAGATAGATAGATAGATTAACCCACATATGTGTTACCACTCTGCCACAAAGAAAAATATAACTTAATAGTGACTACTTTCAATCTAATAAGGCTCTGTGCTTGGGCGTTACTTCACCACTGAATGAATACTTTATCTCTTTCTCGATTAGGCTACTCGCTCCCCTACGCCAGGTGATATGAAACTAATCTCTGCTAGGCTATTCTACAGTACTTCTCGGAAAAAAATATGGACAAATCTACAGTTTCTTATTATGTTCCAAATAATGTTAAAGTACAGAGACATTAAGGTCACCTTTTCGGGAGATCAAGCTCCTCTTTCTACATCTAGGTGACCGTCTGATTTCCACTGCCTGGGTGATTTTTAAAAGCAGCCCCACACCCTATTCATTGTACAAGATGAAGGACAGATTAAATAACAATCTGAAAGTTACACGAGGGAAAATAAACACAGCAAACATGAGTGAAAATCAGAGAATTACAGAACAGTCTGGAAAACTTTGGACAAATTTTGCTGCTGCGCTAAACAAACACTTGAAAGAATTACTTACTGTATGCATCTTCTACGTATTCGATACAAATTTTGTGCTTTAGATGTAGTTAAATATCAGTTGATCGTACAGCGATATTTTTTTATGCTTACACAGGTATTAAGTTAATACTAGTTACAAATAAAGATATACAGAGCCTACCTGACATAGCCCCCGCACTTCATCCAACTGTCCTCTTACGGACAAACGCCGTTCGATATTTTAAAAATATGTAAAGTCCATATGTTACTCCGTTTCCCAAATTTGAAAAGCGCCCTTTCGCTGGGACTGTCTCCCCGCAGCTCTGAGCTGCCCCCCTCACTAACAAAATGCCACACCCTTCCGCGCGCCGAGCGCCCGCACCCAACACTTCTCACTTTACTCACTTTACTCACTGTATCTGAAACTTTGCCAAAACTTTTATCTCACCGATAATAAACTATAATGCGGACAATAATCGTAATGAAACATTTTTGCAGGAGCAAGAGGCTACTGTAAAACATCTGTAGCATCTCAAATATCATAACATATTCTTTAAAATCAACATCTGTTCCATATACACTCAAAACTCATAGAATGACCAAAGCGGACCAGAAATTTCCATTTATTCCCATCAGAGTCGCTTTAGTTTCAGTTGTAATTTCGATCCGTAGACACATCTCAGCATTAATTAGTTGGTTAAAAAGCCAATGAACAACCGAAAACTTTTGTTAAAAAATGTTGTCTGTTAGAAAACGGTAATACATGTACCCGTTTATGCACACAAAGGCATGTATTATAGTGTGCAGATTTTTCACCATTTCCGTGTCCGTTTCGGTGTAAGTAGCACCCTTTTAGGCTATGGGTTCGAGTCCTTAACGATCACACCACCGTCCGACTGATCGGAGCTGGACATCGCGGATCAGAACCCAAACAGCGCGAAATACGGGGATGTCAAATATGTTAAATCTACGTCCATAATGAACAGTCTGCCTTCGGACGATGTCGAAACAGCATAGTCAAGTAAATAACCAGTCATTGCTCGTTCAGAAAATAATATCGCACCGATGTCAGACTAGTTAAATATTTACTCAAGTGAATACAACCCTGTCTAATGAGTAATGTTTTTCTGTAAATTAACGGAGTTCATTTAGTATCGTTAGAGGGCTACTGGTGTCTGGGTAGAAGCACATTTCAGATAGATTTCTAAATGATTAATGCACGAGGTAAAATTAAGGTGCACACACCAGCAACATGCAACACGCGCTAGTGCAATTACGAGATAAAACCAGCATCACTGGTTCTTTATGGCGACCCTACATACAATTAACATAAGAGAATGTACTTGGTAATACCACACAATGTTAAATGACACATTAAATAAAGAAGGTGTTGTACAGTATGATGGCAGTAGGCACAAAGATTACCAGTAGAGCATTGTATGAGCATTATGGTGAATTGAGTTGGTGGCTTCAGGAAGGAGTTATGGGGAAAAAAAGTGCCCAGATACACATGGACTAAGGTCTGGCTACAATCTCTTCTCTGCTGCTTCCTCCAGTCCTCTTTGCAGCTTCTTTGTCTTGCTAATGTTGAGCTGCAGGTAGTTTACCAAATCTCACAAGACAAAATCCAGAATCAGCTTCCTGTATTCAAAATCTTCAGTGTTGATGAGGATGAAAATTGAGAGTTGTCAGAGAACCTCTAAAACTGGCTTGAGCTGGTGCCTTGCTTGAAGTCTTTTATGTTGAGGATGAATAGAATGGAAAACAGGAGAGTTCTCTGTAGGACCCCAGTTCGGTGGGTAAGGAGGCATGAGAGACAGAGCTGCAGAGGAAAACCACAAGAAGGGAGTGTTTATTTAGGAACAAATGTGAGTTGGGTGGATCTAGAAGAACAGGGTAGTCATGCATAGATTGAAGTCATCGTGGTGTTTGTGGTTGGCCAAGTCAGGGGGTATTTCTTCCCCTGAGTGGATGGGTGTGGATCCTAGGTTCCAGGTCAGTAAGGATGAGAAGAGAGCAGTCTTCTAGGTGCGGTTGTCCTCCAAACTGTCTAGTGAATGAAGAGAATGAACAAACAGGTGGTTCTTAGTTTGCTACTCCTTCTATACCCACAATACAGGATTGAAGCCATGCTGACAGTCATGCTCCCTTTCTGCGGTGATTAGCGGCCGCCATCTGCATCCCGTTTGCACTCCTCACAGGCGGCACCATGGCCATCCATGCGGAGATCACAGTTGCTGTCCGGCAGCATGGTGCTGAATGCCAGTCGCTGGGGTTTGGCGGGTCCCTGGGCACCCGTGGTGTCATTACAGTCTTGGTGCTTCACCAACTGCCATCTGACTGTAGGAGAGTCCATGATCCACCATGTGTGTCCACCTGCACGACCCTAAGCTCATTGCCAAGTGAGAGAGACATGATGGAACTGGGCAGGGACTGAAGAATGTAATCCCGATTATGGTGCCAGCCTTTAATAGGGGGGAGTAGACTCCTTTAAGCATGTAAATAAGAACGTCATTCATACTTATAAGTGTCTAGTAGGCAAACTGCAGAGGGTCCACATAGTCTGTGACCAGTATCTCAAAGATCTCAATGATCTAAGTAGTGAAGTCAACAAGTCTGTAGTCCTTGAGGTTGTAAGGGTACCATGCCATCCCGATGTAACTTATGAAGTCCTCCATACCTTTAGCACTTCCTTCAGCTTTAGAGAGATGGAGAATTGGCGCCGATGAACCGCTCAAGGTTGGTTGGTGCATGTCTTGAGCACCATGGAGCTAATTTTATCAGGTCAGGAATCTCCAACCTTCCTTACAGTGAGAGCTGCTTTTACAAAGAAAATAATATAGGGAGCTATGCATTTGGTACATGACAGTAAAGGTCATCAACTGGCAAGGGGGGGGGGGCTGGCAATGATGAAACTACCTGACCGGATAAATACTCCTTTCATGTTCATTCTAGAGCAAGCCATGATAACAGCACAGTGCTCGTCTAGTCACAGCTCACGGGTGACACATTGGTGACTATTACATCAGGCGCTCGGCCTTGCATGTGTAGAAAGCTGAGGGATCATTCAGGGGAATGAGATGTGTCACGTAATTATCTGATCTGTCAAGGGGTGATATGGTGCTGTGGCGTTGCAGGTGGTGAAATAAATGGAGGCACAGGCATGGTGTGGAGAGGGAGAGAGTGGTCTCTTAATGTCTTTCAAAGAGACAATGGAGATTTCACACCTCACTGATTAACAGACTGAGCCTTTCACACCCTCCACATGCACACAGTCCTGCTCACGGTGGGGCCATTTTTATACAATCAACCACACAGGATGATGGGAAGGGGGACCAACATGCCAGCTGCCGTCATTCTTCCTCACCAGGATGGTAGGGGTGGCCCATGGGGTGGCTGACGGCCATTTGTCGCTTTGCCAGCCACAAGCAATGGGACGCACAGGGATGGAGGTGGTCTCCACATCCTCGTCTTGGAGGTGCTCCTACAGCTTCTCTCTCTCTCTGCTCCAGTCCCCTCCAGGAACAGCAGTCTGGATCGCCTCTTGGGTGGCCTGACCTCTGCGTCATGGCACTCCTGCTGCTCGGACCTAGGTAGGTGGTAGCTATTGCAGAGCCTGCCGTATCTCCTAACTGGGTACTGTCGTCTGCTTCAGCGGTGGTCCCACCTCAAGTGCCGAATCCCCCCTCGTCTTCCCTCATGCTGTTTGGGCCGGTTGGCTGATGGGGCTGGTTCAGTCAGAAACTGGTCAGAAACTTTTACACTCACGTCTAAAAAAATCTACAAAACCTTTGCTGAATAACACTTTTACACTGACATTCACTTACATCATAAAATCTGCATATTCCACCGGTAAAGGAAAAAAAACTTCTTGCTGTCCCATATTACCTCAGCTGAACGATTTATCTATACATCATTATAACAGATCGCGGTAAAAGAGATTGCCAGGTAATGTCCTTGAAATGTAAGATAAGTTATCGTTCACTCACAGAACGAGACTCATTCATGAATGTAAACATCTAGCACAATACAATAAAAAGGCGATAATAAAGAATTGCAAATATGAATTCTGTCACGCCCATGCAAGCGGGACGAAACAGCTGCAGGCAATCCCTCAATGATCGTTATGCTTCTTAAAGCGGATGAACCTTCGCAACCATTGCAAAGTATAGTTGCCATAATCAGGAACATTACCAAGCATTCATCTGTCTTTTGTCTTGTCCCGCTTGCCCTGCCTATCTGCCTGCTCCTGCCTGCCCCGTCTGCCTGCCCAGTCCTGCGCTCCTGACCCATGATCCTCGTTCCTACTTCCCCTTCATCACCTCCTCCCATACCTGTTCGTAGGACTGACTTCACCGGCTACCGACCTCCCACTCCCGTCTCAACCTCGCGTTTGTATTTCCCTCTTGCTTTTGTCTGCACCTGACAATTATAATAAACCCCTGTGCTCCAGCTTTACGGGGTCTGCCTCCTGTTTGCTAGCTGGTCCTCACAAATTGCACAATCAAAGACATTTAAAAACACTGATGGATGAACACATAACCTAAGCAAAGTGCAGGTTTTTTTGTTTGCATTTTTTTTTTTTCCTAAGCATTGGAAACATATTTCAAGCAAATTAAACCTATTGTCAAGAGAATCATGTTATGTTGTCATTTATGAACACTGAATGTCCTTTTGTCTGGATTTGGGCTTAGATACACTGCAGTGCATTATGCAAGTGCATCATGCAACCAATGGCATGCTCCTTTGATACAAACAGTTCATCTTTAAGACTGATTTCTCATACCAGAGGCAGTAGTTGTCATGATTCTGTGATGAACTTTTAACAAGCAAGGAAATATAATGAATAAAAGGAATCGCGGCATGGAAGTGACCAAGATTGTTTTGTTCAAAAGGAATGAATCAACACTGAATGGCAAATTTCCTTGTGCAGAAGAATGGTACAGTAGACCCTCTTCAGTAGTTTTGCAGTTGGAGGGTTATAACATCATCCAAATACTATGGATCAACTACATTAATTAAAATATTTTAACATGTTTCATTTTGATAAAGACTGAAGTAAAATAAGCAAACAAAATATAAACTGATGTGAAAAACACAGTGAAAAGAAATGAACCTTTTTCACCATTTATTAAGATAATGAATGTAACACGGTTAATATTTTTATACATTTTTCCATTAGGGAGATTTGCTGCCATTAAAATCTAAGCAGACACCACGCATTAAAATCCTCAACTTTCTACATCTCAAAGATCAGGAGACTGTAGCCTCGATTCCACGGAATGCACAAATGACGCTTTAGAAGTATACCATTTACTTCATCTCCACAGAGTTGGACTTACAGCATCCAAAGAAAATAGTTCCAGTTGCATCCCAATTAAGTCCAGCAGAAATAATAATTTAGGTAGCCAAACAAAGCTCAGATTTGCACTTTAGTTTAAAATAAATCATGAGTGCAGATACCAATCCGCTCTTACTGACTATGATGGTTAAAAATCAAATAAGTAAATACACTAATGTCATTCACCAGAAGAAAAGGCATTCAGATACAGATGAGCAAATTGAAGCCCAATATCTTTAAATTATAATCATAAAAAAACACAGAACAAACAGAAACAGTCAAAATGAACATCTAAGCCATGGGTAATACACCTGTTGGGTTTGTGTAACGCTTATAATTTTGAATTTCTTTTTATTATTGCCCAAATTGAAAAGTTAAAAATAGAAGTCAAGTTGTTGCTTTCCAACCTAAACTTTCACAGCGGAAACCAGAAAATGGAAAGTGATCATTCTTTCACTCTTCTCTTTCAACGCTATGGATTCTACCACTGAATGGGGGTGTCCATGGTGCTTGCAAATCTAGTAGGAGGAGTCTGTTGTAGTTAGCCTGCATGATTTCTCAGACTGCATGATATTAGTTTGTCTCTTCTTATTGATTATGAAGACATAATTACTCTTTGTGATTATAACTGTAACTGTAGTTAACATCTAGCCAATTAATCTTAGCACCTTAGCATAAACAGGTCAGTTAGGCTAGGCCTATGCTAACGTTAACCTTGCAAATCGACAGAAGTTGGCCCTTTCACTCTCAGAAGGAAGGGTAAAAAAGGGTCCTTTGCTTGTCACTGGGGCTGTATCCTTAAGAGTCTGAAAATTGTGCCCTAGCTGCAGGTAATTGTACTTTTTAAGGTACAGAAATGGACACTGAGGAACATTTCTGTACCATTGATGGTGCATTAATACTTTTTGTACCTTTGGGATGTTCCCGAGTCCATTTTAACACTTTAAAAGGTACAATTACAAGGGTACAGCCCCAGTGACAATGGTACAAATTTTTACCCTTTTTTCAGTGTTGTTAATTTCCTTGAGCTCATTGTTAAATGTTTGTTTTTACAGTAACACTTTATTTGAGGGGACACAAATATTGTAGTATTATGCTATTATTTATATATTAACCACAAACTAAATCATAGTTACATATTGATCTCATGTTCGTTCATCATTAATGAGTCACATCTTTTATCCCAGGCAGTTACTATATTTGTTGCTAAATCTGTTAATTCTGTAGACCTTTCTGAACTATTGAAGGAACTGCTGAAGGAAAAAGTCATGAATAACAAAAGTTAAATACTTATCTCATATTTGTTCATCATTAATGAATCACGATGCATCTTTCATCCCAAGCAGTTGCGACATCTGTTACTTTCTCAGTTAATTCTGTAATCCTCTGTGAACTACTTAAGGAATTACTGAAGGAACTACTAAGGAACTACTGAAGGAACAAGTAATGAATAACACGAGTAAAATACTGATCTCATGTTTGTTCATCATTAATGAATTATGACGTATCTTTTATCTTAAGTAGCTACCATATTTGTTGAGTTGCTACTAATTATTTGTGCCCTCTCAAGTAAAGTGTTACATTTTTACTGTGCAAGTGAAATGTCAATGCAAAAATGTAATTATTGCTTTTGCTTGAATCTAGCTTGCAGTAACCAGAAGGCAGAATACAGTGTTCGCACTGCGAGCCCCAGACAAGTTCAAAATACCCTGCAAGGGCGACAAGTGCTACAGCCTGTAATGTAGAAACTGAAACACTGGAAAATGTGAACTGCTCAAAAACTAGTTCTCTAATTTTTTTGCTATAAATAAAAAGACAAAAAAGAAACATTTCAACTTATCGACTTGGGTAATAAAAAAAATCGAAATGGTAATTGTTACATGGATTCTGCTGCTGGATTTTCACATTATCAAAGCTAAGCGTATACCTTTGAGATTAAGGTATGTATCCACACAGTGACAGCATAGCGAGGGAGTCCCAAACCCACTCGGACGGGCTATGTGGTCCCCTTCGTCACAGTGAGACAATCCTGCGTTTTGGCTTTTGCTGCTGAACAATAAGAATCATTCTGATATGTTAAGATGTTAACTCAGTGACAGGTCTAATACAAAAAAAAGGTAGTTTTTATCATCTACTAACAGCATAGCGAGTCATTTTCTCTTTTGCTTATTCACTGAAACATCAAATTATCTACACTTGCAACAAAAATATTGCTACAGAGAATCTGTTTCCAGCAAACTCACAATCATACATAGCCTGTTCCTCACACAGCTTACAATTATACCTTTAAAAAGATCTCACCCTCACAGCTTTCAAAGCTCAGGTTCTGTACATCTGGTCCTAGATGTAAAGATTGCCACACCAGAAATTCAAGTCCCCTACATGCAAGTCACGCCTGTATCAGTGGTTTAATTCGGGGGAGGGTGTCAGTTTTGGTTTTACTTCATTCCCAGCATTCAGCAGTACTCTGGGGGGATAATCAAGGCTACCGGGCAGAGGTAGGCCTCAGTTACCACCTGGGCCTTTCCTTAGGGCAGCTCCCCATCAGTATGTCTGGGGATTGAGAATGAAGAGACGTTCCTCCTCCTTCCTGATCCACTTCAGCAGCTTGTTGATAGCGGCCGCTGCCAGGGCCTTCGTTGCCAGGGGACTGAAACAGAGGTAGAGCTCGAAGCCACTAGTCACCTGGGGAGAAATGGGGGGCATAATATGGATTAGTCCTGGATTCTGGGGACAGTGTGTGACCCCATGCATGAGTGTGTGTCCAGTGATGGACTGGCTTAGCCTCCATGGTGCTTCCAAGCTGATTCCTGCACAGGATAAACACTTCAATTTTAATATTAAAAGATTAAGAAGTAATACTTAGGGAGGAAATAACATATTCCTCATAAATCCATCATCCATAGTTTGCTATCCAGCGCCACGCGACAGTGAGTCTAACGATGCGTCCAAAATTGCGCACTTGCGTCATAGCACTGAGATGTAGTGCGTAGTGCGCACTGCGCACTTCCTTCTGTAGTGCACACTACCATGGGTAAGTGCTGTCCTAAATGGAACACTAACGTTTTGCACTTACCGGAAGTGACGGACTAGCATTTGATCGCGTCTGTGTTGTTGTCCGCCATTATTCAATTCTGAAAACTTGCCGAAAGTCCGTCTACATAGTCAAAATGGCGTCCGTTTAGTGCGAGTAGTGTCCATCATTCTGCACTGCGTTTTCTGGCCATTTTCAGTGCACCAACCGGGTGCTTTCAGTGCACTGAATTTTAGCTTAGTTGTCAGTGTGAACGCACTACGCCCTAAAATCGTGCACGATTTCAGACACACCGTCGAGCTTACAGCAGAGGTGGCCAATCTTATCCAGAAAGGGCAGCGGTGTATGCAAGTTTTCACTGAAACTCCCTCATTAGATTACTAATTAAAGGACTGATTGGCTGAAGACTCTTCATTCTTGGGTTTGAACAGCTGACCTAAAGGTTATCCCAAAAACCTGCATATACACCGGTCCTTTGCTGATAAGATTGCCCACCCCTGACCTACACCAAGAAACAGAGGGGACAAGGCAGAAGACAGCCTGGCAGGAAAAACTAAGAAAACTGTAGAAAAACTAAATGCATAGGTGAAATTAAACACTTCCTCACAAAATAAAGGTTCGAGCCGAGTACTAAATAAGGTGGCTCACCCAGGCCAGCAGACTCTCCGACTCGCCGCAGGTATAGATTGATCGCAGGGGGCGTGTAGGGTGATGCATGCGGCTGTGAAGGTACTGGTAGAGCTCCATCAGCCTCTCCTGCTCCTCCTCAGACTGGTATGGCACTGGGAACTCGGGGCTGATGTGTACAAGCAGGGACACAACAAACTAGGTGAAGGAATGAGGAGACAACATGGCAAAAATCAAGTACTGACAGCAGTATGGAGCAAATAAACTGTCCTTCTTTGGCTTACCTGGTGTAGAGCCCAGAGCTCTTGGACTTGTAGATAAAGTGTCGCAGCTCAGGGATCCCCACCTGGGACACAGAATAGCTAGGGGACTTCAGCGCCTCCTGCAGGGCCTGGTAGGCACTGCGCCGGCGGAGGCGATCTAGGAAGCGCCGCTTGCAGTCAGAGAGGTTGAAGAAGTCCTCGCGGTTGGTAGAGACCAGGATGAGGCAGAGGTCTGAGGCCGGCTCCAGGTAGGAGATGTGAGCATGGAAAAAGCCAGCGGTGTTGAACTTGGGCAAACAGATGGGTGTCCAGCCTTCGCCCTCGCGGAAGGAAGAGGAGGAGCCCACCAGGTTGAAGAGAAGGTGCAGGTCCATGTGGTGCAGGAATTGGTCTTTTTTGCGCACCAGTGTCACCAAACGACTGCCCGCCAACAGGATGGAGAAAACCAGGCTCTTGGCCCTGGAGGCCTGCAGGCTGGAGGAGATGACATCCCGGTTGGAACTGGTCAGGGGCAGGCAGGTGACAGCGCTCAGCAAAAAGCCCGGGTCACGGTCCAGGTGCCGGAGCAGACTGTCGGTGAGGTGCTCTGAGCCGGCCAGCAAACGACGCAGATCATAGTTCTGCTTGTGCCGGAAGACGTGGTTGAGCTGAGTCAGGGTGAGCAGGCTGATTATCTGGTAGTAGATGTAGTGCAGCTCACGAGACAGCTCCCGCTCCGACTGGCGGTTTTGAGCCACACCCACCAGGACCAGGGGACTCTTGCGCAGGAACACCACTTTGTAGCCATCTGAAGAAACACCACAGACAGGAAAAAAGGCGGCTGGGAGGCTCCTTGACATGTTTGAGGACACAGAATCTAGGCCTATGAAACATTAATAATGAGATCTGTTTGACTGCATTACGTGGGTACCAAAAGGGGATCATTAGCCAATTACAGCTGGCCTTGTGTCTGCAGCTGCAACATATTGCAGTTCATTTTATTACCAGTGTAGTAATCAGGTTAGGCCTTATATTCAGAGTAACTTCTGGGTTAAGTCCAATTCCCTATTACCATTTTATCAGATGAAAAAAATTACCATTGCCATTGGCTACCTATCCACACATTTCTGTCTGCAGCTTGATTCACTCTGTTGTGTAACAAATGAGGATTCTGAGTCACACTCACTGGCCTGCAGATACATGCATACATACACACAAACTACAACTGCTCAGGACTTGTACTTCAATGACTCAACGGCCAGAATTTTTCCATTGAATAGGGGCTGATTTTAAAAAAGCTGCACTGCCTTTCAAAAATTCCCAGATAAATGTGTAAATGTGCTTTACCTTCTTACCCTGTTTATCCCCATTCAGAATCAGTTTTTTGTACTGAATGATTTTGTACTTTTGACTCATGTGCCTGTGCTGAATATGGAAAAGCTGAAATGTAACTTGACTGCTTTAACGATCACATGTGCAACAACAGCACTGGTCAGTCTGGATTCTCATTATAAATTGGTACAGTTCATCAACCTTGTACATGTGACACCTGGACCCGCTTCCATCCTCACCTCCATGGATGGACCTGATGATGTCCTTCTCTGCCTCCACAAAGGAGACAAGCGCCATCATTACCCCCATGGTACTCGAGAGCGCCTCCTCTGTGCCATAGCGGGAATAGATGGGCTTCCCCGCCTCACTCAGCACAAACACGTGTTTCCTGTGCTGCCGCCACGATTCGCTGGTCACATCCTCATCCTTGGCCCTGACCCCCGGCCGTATCTCCCGCTGATCCTCCTTTGTCTGCTGACCTTGGTCACCCAGCTCCTCCAGCACTTCTGGCTCCTGGTCACCCTCAGATCCCACAGCAGTAGCCTGAACATCCTCACCGTCAGCCATCAGGTCCTCGAAGGAATGTGCATGGACAAACATGGCACTGTCCTGTCCAGCACCTACAAAATGAAATCAAACACCACATTACAGTCTGAATGCTGTGTTCAGCTTTTCTGAAGAACTAAAGGTTTGTTTTGTAATTTCTACACTTTATAAAGCCAGTCATTGCAAGAAGCAGCAACATGTATTAAATCCAAAGATGCCGGAATTACTCAAAGCTCACCTGTACAACACCAGAATTCGGAACACTTTATTTCCAGGTATATGTAAACATACCAGAATTGGTTACAGGACAATATTACAAGACACTCAGTAGAAACACTGCGATTGACAATATTCACAAAAGGAAAGGACATAGCAGATATTGCAAATATAAAAAATTCAGGAAAACAGTGCAAAAATGTCTTTAAACAAATACATGGTTACAAGAACAATGTGAGATGACTAGGGGTGGCACGGTTCACAAAACCCACGGTTCGGTTTGTATCACGGTTTTAGGGTCACGGTTTTCGGTTCTGT
>JAODJU010000130.1:27465383-27478103 GCA_026776725.1 Gnathonemus echidnorhynchus | reverse complement strand
AACAACCTAAGGACGAACTGTGTTTTATAGCAGCCAAACAATAGCGAACAAAAAACCATTCCACTTCTAAACATAGCTAACAAAGAAGTTCCCATCCTTCCTGAAGAACTAATAACTGAACATATTTAAATAATTAAAACTGTATTTACCATTCTACTTTCCTTCACCAATGTCATGGTCAACACCACAGAAACAGCAATTAAACAATGGACGCACTGCCACCGCTCGTGAGTAAAGTATTGTAAAATATCTTTATGCGCGCTTCGGTGGAACTTCAGTGATGTCATTTCCGGGCTCTCAGTGGACTTCCTGCGTGTCAGTGGACGTGAGTCTCAGTGGATGTTTGCAGCCAGACCCTTCTCGTCGAAAGACGTCCAGATCAATTCCACAGCCTCGGAGGCGCTCGCGCACCGCTGATTTAGGGACCGTCAACGAATTACTGTCAGAATAATAAAATACTGTCAATGCAATGGGATCCAGTAACTCCGAAATGGGTGCATATTCTACAACTACCTGGCATACACAGGACACAGTGAATTTTACTCATTTTTAACACTTTATTGTATTTTAAATTATCATTTTAAAAGGAAAAAGTGGGTAAAAATAGATTTCTTTCAATAGCTTCTAGGCAATGGGAGCTCATGATGCCCAAATGGGTGCGAATTATGCTACTACCTGAGTACTATAGGACACAGCAATATTATGTCTATTTAAGGTGGCAATTAAAGATCTTGCAAATAAGAAACTACCGAATTAGAAACTAGTTTCAGCTTCGCCATTTAATTTTTATTTTCTTATCTATGTATTGGCTTGCACAAACCTATTTTATGTTCTCATATTTCTTCTTGCGTTTGCTATATATGTGTTTGTATCCGGCCGTTGCTGTAAGCGCATGAATCAACCTTTTTAACTCTTTTCCCTTTGAGTCAATCTGTCTATACAAATGCTGTCTATACATAAGGATTACATATTCCAACGTCTGTATTTATTTTAAAATCACGAATTTATTTAATATGTATTTATAAGCGTTAACCATTTAACTTCAACATCTTAAAATAACACAAGAGAAACAGCTGAGATTCACGGTTCTTGTTCTCAAGAACAACAATTCTTTTTACTCTAAACACAGTAACCACAGTAACTGGTTTAAAAATTAGATGCTGGACAGTACAGCACCTCACGATTGGTCGGCTGGCGACTTCCGTCCCGTAATGATTACGTATAGGCAAATGGGAGGTGCCAAGGCAACGTTTGAACTCAGCGCGGCATATTGAGAGTGTTTTTCGGTCAATGCGAAGAATTTGTGTGATTTTTCGCAAATATAGATAAATGCAAGTATGGAATAGTTCTTTCATCAGAAGGGCTTGAGCTGAGAGATCGAGTTCGTAAGTTTAAATCTCCTGTATATTTTGGTTTATAAGAGAGGTAACGATGAGACCCATTTAGCTTAAGCTATCCGTTAGCTTAGTTTCGTATCCCAAAAATAAAGTAGGAAGAATTCATTATTATTATTATTTTTATTATTTATTGACTGTTTCTCTGGTCGCCCGTACGATGGGGAGAGAGTGCCATTCCGTACTCGTGTGCTAGGTTGAGACCTGTCTTAACGCTGCTATTGATTTTTTTCCACAGTTGGTTGTGGAAAATGCCAATTCGAGCATATTGTACAATATGTTCGGATTTTTTCGATAATTCTAGAGATGTGGCTGCTATTCACTGTGGTCATACCTTCCATTATGAATGGTGAGTTGTAGAAATCGCACCTTACTAACAATTATTATATTTTTCTAGGCTTCTATAAACAATTAATCTATACAACTCCTGCGTCACAATGACAATTATCTTACCCACTTGGTAGTCGCAAAAGAAAGTTTTAGATGCTTAATGGTTTTATTTACCCTGACAATGCTGATTGTAATTATTGCAGTGCTGGTGACTGAAAAGGTATACATGTGGAAATTTGATATATAATTTCTATTCCCCACTGAAGTTTCCTAAAGCTGAAAACTCACAGAACAGGATTTGTGCAAAATCATATAAATAGACATTATATTCAAACGCAGAGCATGTGATGCGATGGATTAAGCACCACAGTCTTTTAGATTATTGTCTCTCTGTTAGTCTTCTCCAGTGGTTCCAGACAGCTCCCAACAGGACCTGCCCACAATGTCGCAAGCAGGTATGTGATGGTGACACCCTAACCTGACAGCCATGATCCAATAGAGTAGTGGTTCTCAATCCTTTTCCTGGAAGGCCCCCTTCCAGAATATTTTCATTCCAAACCATACTGCTTTCAACCTGCCACATTCATTATTAACCTATTAAGGACCATCTGAGCCCGACTAAGCTGCCTTAAAACTTAAGGTGACGGTTCCAATGAGAACATTCTGGCACAGGTCCTCCAGGAACAGAACTATGAGCTGCTGCACTAGAGAATGCCTTTATGTCACAGTGTGGGACTGATTTGCTCTGCTCATTGATGCTTTCATCTCAGGTCAGCACCAGACACATCATCAGCAAGCTGTTCTTTGATGTGGGCGGAGAGGAGGAAAGCTGCACTGCAGATCCTGAAAGACTGCTGGTACTTTGCTGTTGTTAGCATGTACCTTACATGCCTAATAATACAGAATACAAAATATATTTTTAAATATTGTTCTCTGTTTTAGAATGAGCTTGATAGAGTGAAAGTCCTTTTGACCTCTAAAGGTAAGAAAATGGCCACAGACTCAGTCATGTGGCCCATATCCTGATTTCTGGCCCTCACTGAGAAGGATGCAGTGGCATGTTGGAATTCTGTATGTTAGAGAAAGACACGAGAGACAAGCAGAAGATGGTGGAGGCTCTGAGAGAGACTGTGGAGAAGCAGAAGGTTGATCTGGAGTCTGTGAAGAAGGTGGTTGATGAGAAGGACAAGCTGTGCTCCGCCCTCCGGGTACGAGTTCACAAACACACCTCATTTCATAAACATCGGACCTTGATCCTGACTGGGTTGTTGGTCTCTCAGAAACAGATGAAGTATCTGGAGAACCAGCAGAGTGAGACATGGTCTGCTAAGGAGGAGGCTCAGCGTCTGAGGACCAAACTGAAAACCTTTGAAAGGTACAGATTCTGCTCCTGAGGGAGAGAAATGTCAATAATTTAAACATCACCGGAAATAGAAACTCTGCCTTTTTTGTACATGTTTCTCCTTGTAAAATTCTTTGAAATTATTCACTTAAACCATATATTTTATAACATATGCTCTAGAATCGGGTCTACAAACATACTTTTTTATTACTCAGTTATTTTCCATGTGTAATCACGTTATATGCTTAATTCTTTGTATGAGGTTGTTTATAATATACTGGTTGGTGCTGGAACGTACACATCTACATGGGTGTTTCTGTTTCTCCAACTCTAGCCTGGACCTGGTTCTTCAGGGGCAGCAGGCTGAAGTGGAAGCCATGATCATGGACATGGGGGTTGGCCACTCTGCTGTAGAGCAGCTCTCCATTTACTGCATCTCCCTGAAGAAGTAAGAATCAGTATTGTTATTAGTTGATGTTGGAGCCTGTAACATGGCAGTTGGGGTCATAACCCTGTGCTTCACCTCCACATCATTTCTGTACTGGGCATGTGTAGTTTTGAATAAGTCCATTCCATATTTTCAGGGAGTATGAGAATCTTAAGGCCAGCCACAAATCCTCCAATGAGATGTGTGAAAAGCTGAAGAAGGAACTTTTTGCCACAAATAACAAGGTGAATTTGACCTTTCTCCAGACTTTTCTATAAAGATTTTTTTCATGCCATCTCTGTGAGCACAGCTGATGATAGTGGACCAATGGACATCAGAATCTGTACAATTTCTCTAGTTCAATTTGGGATGTTGTAGCTGAGGAAATCCAGAATTCACAGCCACCCATCTGGGTAACACACAACCAAGCTGGTTACTTTAATAAACAAAGCTGGATCGTCACTTGTTCAGAGTCTCAGACAGAGAGGGGCTGTCTCTCGCCAGTTGTGTAGAGAATCTGTAGCCTTGTAGGATAACATAGGGAGATGCTGAATTGCCCCAGGAAAGTGGAGGGAGTCTTCTCCAGCTGGGGAGCTGGTTCAGATGGATTCACTTATTTCTCTGTTGCTTTTCCAGTTGCAGAAAACCACATTGGAGACGAACAGGTCAAAAGAGGAGATTAAAGCAATCCAGCAGGACTTGAGGAATTCAGACCAAGAGATCACAGTAAGTAAATGAAGAGGGTAGTGTTTGAATCTATTCTACAGCCGATATGGTGTTCTGTCAATCTTGTGTTAATAATGGTCATTCCATGCCTCTTGGAAACTTACCTGAGGTGAGAGATGTCTTCTCTGTTTAACATGGTATATGTCAATTCCTCTCAGAGTCTGAAGAAGAAAGTTGAGATCTTGCAGAAGACACTTAGCACTCCATCTCGTACCAACGAAGTCCTCAGTAGACTGGTTTTGGAGAGGTATCCTCCAATTTTTAACCTTTTTAACTTTAAAGACATCTATCCATGGTCATCAACCTTTGTGAAGTGTAGCAATCCCTGTATCCATCCATCCATCAGTCCATCTTTCTTATGGTTATGAGGGGGAGGAGTCTATTACAGGCACACCCTGGGTGATATATCAGTTTAGAGATGTCAGTTACTGCATGTCTTGAGAGGGAATTTGGGGGGGGGACTCGAAAAACATGAACATGCAATGCGCACACATGGGGAAAATGGGATTCTTATCCTCAACATTTGCATTTATGTATTTAACAGAAGCTTTTGTCCAAAGTGACATACAAATAAAGAAATCTTACCCTCTCAGCCACAGGATTCAAATCCACTGTGCTGCATGCCTATAACCAGGAGTTGTGAGCCAACAATGCTGCTTACTGATCCATTGTGGCACTTTGTAGAAGTGGTGTTGGAAAAGTAAAGTGTGTTTGTGGTTGGTAGTTCCAGAGGTTATGCACACTGAGATATCAAAGTTCATCTTATGACTATGTGCATGTCCCACCTTGGCAGCCCTGCTCCACTAGAACTGAAACAGCCTCATCTCCATCAGCCAATGGACAGTGAAGATATTGACCTCAATATGTCCTTTGACATCATCCACACCCCTAACCTGACACAAAAGAAGCCTGTGATTGGTCCAACCAAGAAGATGCGCCTGGAGCCAACAGAGTAAATATCTTAATAGAATGGTTGTGTAGTGGAGACATGGATGTGTCCTGGTGTGCATGACTAAATGCTGATTGTTTTGCAGCGTGAGGCCATCAGGATGTGCAGAAAATGCCCCTTCAGGAAGCAAGGTATTATTGTTTAATAATTCTGTTTAGGCCTTGAGGTCCTGAGAAATGATCCTGAGAAATCTGACTGTCTTCTGGTCTGTCGTGTTTGCAGGTCCTAGATGAAGACGCCTTCCTGGAGCCCTTCATGCGGAACTCCTTGCTCTTCAGGAAGAAGACCTTCGGCAGCATGTTGGATCCCCAGAGGAGTAGAGTTGGGGCTGTGAGTTTTTGAGTATTGCTTCTGTGATTCCATAAATAGATGCCAGCGGTCCTCATTTTCCCTTTCTTGTTTGCTTCCTGTAGGTGAGAACAGGCTATGATGGACTTGGAGGTCGGACAAAATTCATCCAGCCGGTATGATATTTGTAATGCAGTATTTTAGTGGTGTGTCTGAGAGAGGCATTCCAAAATGCACTACTCATTCCTGGAATGCTATGCATAAACACCAATGCGGAATTGAGTTTCTCCTCTTTGAAAGCCTTGTCCTGGTGGGTTATTTATATAAATACTAACCCCTCCACCATGAGGCTCCTCCTTGATGTGACCTTCCTGTTCCCATCCTAGTCACCCCTGTCGGAGATCCGTCCGCTAGCAATGAAAGGCAAAAGGAAGAAAGTTTCCAGGCCAGTGAACGTCAAGCTGCCCACCTTAGACTGCTTCCTGGAATGATGGGGACTGTTTTGCATGATTTCTGTCTGCCTTTGTCTCTGAACCAATCCAGCCTGCTTTCTTTATTTGGTCAGTTTTGTACATGAACCTCCATTGCCTTTCTCTCCCCTTTAAGACTGTGTTTACTAGACAATCACAGTCTAGGGGTGCAGTCAGAAGGAAAGAACTCAGAAATGGTGGTTGATCTCCATAGATGTATATTGTATGCCCAACTGTGCATGTATATGCGCCCGCGAACCATTCTTAGTGTATTTTTAGTGTATATCTGGGTACTGTTTTTATGTCTTGAGTATCACTTGTTTGTGTATTTGCTCTTTATTCATCACTATATGAACGTGAAATATGATTAAAAGGTTATTTTGTCCACTGTGCGTCTTAAGTTATGAAAGTGATTGTGAAACTGATGGTGTGAGATTGATTCAGAGTGTGTGCAAGAATCACAGTTCAGTGTCTGTTCCTGATTATTGTACTTGAGCAAAGCTGCCTGCAGAGGGAGCCTTTTGCATAGATGAGCGATAAGATGGCATATGCTCCATTGGTATAGTTTCTCATTAATGGTGACATACAGGAAGTGAGTTGATATCAGATGGTATTTCCTGTTGACATTAACTAGTCAGCATGCCAACATCCATCAGAGCAATTCAGCCAATGCTGACTTTCCACTATTTTCAGACATTACTAATTTTAATGTGCATGTGGATAATGTTTTTAAAAGCAGCAATAGCAGAAAGTTGGCAGGCTGCCTTTTGAATTGAATCAATGCAGCAATTCATGGAGTTTCTGAGTCTGAGAGAATGTGTAAGACTGCAGTTAGTGACACAAGTTTCCGTTGACATTCTCTAGGAAGCTATTCACAATCACAGTGTGCTCTAAGCTAGGAGTCATTCAAACATTTGAATAGAAGGTGTTAAGCTGTGAAGAACATAATTTTATGTGAGACTGGATTTCTGGTTTATTGGGAAATGTTTCCAGGCGTCTTCTGGTATTTCTCACTCTATAGTGTTTCAGGTATGTCACTGATTGTAAACTTTGATTATGTCTTGCTTCCCAGTGAATTTCTCATCCATCTGTAACTTGCACTTCCAGTTGTTGTTCTGCTCTTGCTTTTTCCTTGCCTGAAAATCATTTTGTCCTACGACTGGCTCATATTGAGGTTCTCAGTGATGCTGAATTGCCGCTTTTGTTTTAGGCATGGCTTCTTGAGGATCCCGAGTCATCACTTACTGAAGTTCTGCTAATCTTAATTATTTTAATATTATGTGACGTGTGAGAGGATGGGTGAAGCATCACCAATTACAGGTTGAACACAATTAGGATGAAAGGGAAGCGTTTCCTGCATACTTGGATGTATGTATGTATGCCTCTGCTGGTTGCTGTCTCCTGACGGTACCCAATCGTCCAATGTTTTATGGTCATGTCTGTTGGCCATGTGTAGTAGTTGGAGAATAGCTATTATGGTGCTTTTATGAGTCTGTTACCTTCCTTTTCATTTGTCATTCTTTAATTCAGCCCACCTTGGTCCCATCCTGAAACACTGAGCCATAAAATGTAACTTTTCTGGACTGCGTGCAGATATGGTTTGGGAACTCAGGTTAACACCGGTCAGGTTGTTTTCCTTTGTTTTGCTACAGTTTTACTCTGGATGCGTGTGAGAACCATATAGTATATATGCACCAACCTCCTGAATTTCAGTTCCAAAAGACTTTAAACTTGTAAAAGGCTCAATCTTTGGATGGACCATGTACCCTGCACACACACACCAGCCACGTTCAGCCATGTGCTCTCCCAGTCTTGGTTATACAAACATTCTGAGCTCCTCTGTCACAAACGTGCCTCAGTGCGCACATACTCAGGACATTTGTTACCTAGGGAATAAATATTAATGAAGATGAAGCAGACATTTTTGTATCAGCTCAGGAATGGTGATTGCAAGTGGCCCGTCTGCACAGCTCCATCAGCCCATCTGAGGATGAGCTTCTAGTGTTTGTCTGCCGTGTGGAGTTTCGACCAGGCCCTGTCCCCACTCTTACGCAGTCATACATCCTCTGATGTTTCCCAGGCCGGGGATGCTTGCTATGGGTTGGTCCTGTCAGAGCTGGCAGGAAATGGGACACAGCTGTTGTTCATGAGATGGGGATGCCCCCCGCCTCACTGAAATGTACGGCTGTGGGCCGGGTCGGCCCTTTGCGCGAAGGTCACTGAGGAGAGCAGCTGGATTTGCTTCTGTCCCCCTGGAACGTCTCTTCTTTGATGCTTTACGTGTGAATGGCACTTCTGATGAGTGACACCGAATCCGGTCTGTGATGAATATGTCCTCCACTCCAGCTGCTCACAGAGCTTTGGCGTACCACTGAAACGAAACAATTAAGCTGGTTGGACATTTCAGCATTTTAATTAACAATAATTATCAGTGTTAGAAGTAAGTCCGATTCTAAGAAATTCCTTAAAGACTATTTCCCTGTCTTATCACCTAAGCTAGGCCCTTTAAATTTAAATACGGTTCCACACAGAACAACAAAAATGGGTACAATGTGGAAACAATTTCCAGACCTTCTCGAAGATTCCCATTAGTCCAGGATGACTTTTAAAGTTCCATTGCACTGGAGATGTAGAATGTTTGTGAGTTTTGTTATTTTCCTGTTAGGGAAAAAGATTCTTGTCCTCGGAACACCCACCTTAGAGTTTTTATCTGTCTGGTGTCTGGCCAGTTGTTTAGATTTATGACGTCATGGGAAGACTGCCACTGGGAGGCAGAGTGAAGCCACCTGCAGATTCTCTAAATCAGCGCTCAGCTGAAATCCAGCAGGGGGCGTGTCTCCGCTGCTCAGGCTGTCACCAGCTCGTCTCAGCGGTGCATGTACTGTTCACACATCACACATCGTCACACACAAAACTGAAGAAGCTGTGAAAAGTTTGGGAGGGGTTCCTTCACACACCCCATCCGCTTCCCCATCCCATGTCTCTGCAGGCACTTGTGAGGCACCCAACTTCCTTCACGCGCAGACAGACCTGCTACAGTCCTGCAGAGTTGCAACACTTCCAGCATCATTATCACACAGTTGGTGCCTCACTCTTGCTATGCAGAGTGGTGCTTTAGAGATGCTTGCTGACACTGAGGGAATTAGCACAGGTTGCTGTTGGCTCCCAAGGCTTTACTTGCCAGCTGACCCACAAACTAACCTTGCTTCCAGTTTATTCATGTGTGGTTCATTTTGTTCTGGTTCTCCCATCACTGTTCAAAGCAGATATGTAGTGTTTATGCACAAGCCTGAGTGGACAGTCACTTCAGAACTGAAAGCATATAAGTAGGTTGACCCTGACAAGGGCAAAAGTTCCATGACCTCATTCTGTTGAGCATTTCCATTCTCTGCTAGGTTTTTGGAGGTTTCAGATGCCATGAAAAGGTCTAAGTGCCAGGATCGGGTAGAGATTGTGGAATGACTAGGGGAGCTTGGATATTGTCCACAGTATTCGTAGTATTTTAGCTCATAGGGTTGAGGGCATCCAGGGTCAGAATAGAAATCATACAAACACTTTAACTAGTTGGCGCATCTTTCATTGTCTTGTCTTAATCCAGGTGCTGACTTCTGTGAACCCAGGAATCATTTAGCCATGTCTTTACATGAGTTTGGAGACTAATAAAATCCTGTTCTGAAACCAATGAAGGTTTCATTCTTTCTCTAAAGGACTTATGACTAACAGCCTCCAGGTGGCACTGTGACCTGTTCTTTTATCCAGATCACACTCCAGATGTTTATTTTTTAAAAGCCTTGAACAAAGATGGTATTCAAATTAAGCAAAAATTTGGCCTTTTGGAATGATATCATTATAAAAAATTATCCCAAATACTCCAATAAAATTAACAAGATTCCTTACATTTCCTTAATATTTAACTTTTTATCAGAGTGATTCCTTTTATATTTTTTTCCAGAAAGTATGTGATAACCTGCAGTTGGTCAGTATTACCTTTATTCCATATTCACATGATGAAGGCTAATGGACTGTTAATGTCACATGCATGATGATGACGGACAGTACGTTCGGGAAGATACAAGCCAAAACAAAGTGTCCTCTTCTGGAAGGCTGAGATAAGGCTGTTGAGAGATTCTATACTTTCCTTGGGATTTTACAGGACATTTGGACAGAAATATGTTGTCATTCTTGGGATTAGAGTTGGTCACATAGAAATGAATAAAGAGTCCCCACAAAGGTATCAATACAAGAATATAAGCATGTTTGTGTGTGTGTGTGTGTGTGTGTGTATGTGTGTGTGCGTATATTCTCCTGGCATTCTTCATGTTTCTCTTTGTGTCGTTTTTCATAATACACTGATCCCCAGCTGAAACTTGCCCTCAGCTCAGAGATACTGGCCCCCATCAGAACAAAATTTAAGCCTGCAGTCCCCCACTTTGACTCCACACATCCTGCACAAAGGACCTTCTTTGTTCCCCAACCAGAAGACAAATTAGGTGGCACACACTCCTGATGCGGTTGCTCCGTACCTCTATGGTCAGAGTGCAGAACTGACAGTGATCATTCAGAAGCTCAAAGACCCTTAAAATGTCTCACTGTCTAGACCCTTAAAGGTTATTTAGAGGGTCCCGCAATGATAAAGATAATTACCAGTATTCACATAGAACCATTAGTACAAATGATATTGACTTCACTTTTAAATAACAGTAATACAATTATCCTCCAAAACTTTGATTTTCATTAAAATTAAAATAAAATTAAAATTTCATTCAAAAGTCTCACTTTTTCTTAAGAATGTGAAAGTTTCAAATACAATGGATACTAAAAAAGAGGAGATTATAAAACCCACGTTGAAATGAAAAGTCAATTAATGATTCAGCATCTCCCTGTTATTGCAAAAAAAAGTACAATACAAAAGAAAAATGAAGCAAATCATAAAATCTCATAAAGCGGGCGATTTTTCTCAGAATGATATACAAATGTATATGTAGGAGACTCTGCTGTGCCAAAGTTCAAACACCACACCCACATATCGCTGCTGGTCTGCCTTCTCACTTCTCTGATATGACACCAAGGATGTATCTGTTTTATGTGGTTTTGCAGACAGCCAGCTGTTGAGTTAAATGCCCTGGAAGTGCGGATTCTTTCCTCAGCTTCCTGTACCTAAATGTAATCTGACCTAAGTGACGAGGTTCCTTCTTAAAGAGGCGGTGCTGAAAGGAGGTCCCCCACGAAGGGGTTAAGGGTCATGCTTAAGGGGTTAATCAGAGGCGGAGCAGCACACTTCAAGGTGGAACGCTTCATTCAGCAGGAGCGCGGAGACGTGCCGTCTGGTCACGAAGGAGGTGAGTAAGACGACATCACCATCTGACTGAGAAACCACTAATAGCAACTAATAGGTGCCGAAAGCGAGGTGGGAGAGAACAGAACTCTTCCGCCTCTCCCTCTGGCTCCTCACCTTCACGTTGGGACCTATTAGTCATGTGACGGATGACGGCAGGAAGGGGCGACATTTTTAAATGAATGGCGTGGCTGCTCTCCACACCCCCAAAACTAACCCCTGAATGTGTTCCTCTACCTTCCGTACCCTTCGGTTTTCAGCTACAGATTTGAGAACAATCTTCTCACCAGCACCAAAAGCCCATCAGGTGTGTTTAGGGAAGATCCCTACAGGCTTAAGCACTGCTCGGTGCAGTTTAGTCATGCCCCGGGTAATGTTATTATGTACTCTACATTTTGTTTGGACAGGTTCTGGGCGGTGGATTGCCCTCACTCTATACAGCCCACTCCAGTGTGCGAGGGTTGGGGGAGGGCATCTAGTCTGGCCCTTGGGTGCATTTAAAACCCCCTCTGTGTATTGAGCAAGGAGCATAAGCAAAGGAACTCATAACCAAACCCCCCCCCCATGGCAAAGAGGAACCACATGGTCTACTGAGCGGGTGACCCTTCCAGTCTGTGAATCACAAACCCCCCCCAACCCCCCAAAATTGTATTTCTGGCTATGTCCCTGCCTATAACTCCTGAATAGGTTTATTTGGTTCTGCATTATAAATAACAAAAAATTGCAGGTAATATTTTTAATTATTTTTGCAAGCCCCCTTTTCGCAGCCACATCCCTGCCGTTGGTGAGACTGGACACAGCAGAACACTTTTACTCATCCATTTCAGTAAATGTATCATCACTAAACAACCTGCCACAGCTGCAGGGTTGCCAACTCTCACATCACGTGACACTCATGCTTTCAGACTCTCATGCTCAGGCAAGAAATCTTATGGCAAATCTATATTATTTCATTATAAACCTAAAATTCACTACATTAAAAGCATTAGAGTAGTTTGCAAAACCTACAGACTATTTACAAGGTAATAAAACTGTTGCATACATGGTAATGCGTGTGCATGTGTGTGCAGACTTGTCTCGAATTGAAAACCTCACACCAGCCAGCTAACCAAAGCTGACAACCCTGTGGATGCCCGCAACAGTCACTGCAGTTCCTTGCGTGCTCTGTGCGTTTTCTTCAGCTTCGTGAACAAGTCATCCTGCCTAATGGTAGCCCAAACACGTGGCTCCTCGAAGGTGAACACAGGAGAGGGCGGAAGTGATGACTTATACTCCGGGATTCCCTTCATGTCAGTCCATCACCTCTTGTCCTTAAAAACTCCCCAGAACCCCAAGCACTCTGTGTTTATGCCAGCACACGAATCTGCCCTGCAGTCACGCACAATAGAAGACCCCACTGAAAGAATTGCAAAACTTTACCTGTCCTCGGGGTGGGGGCGTGGGGTCGGGGGGGGGGGGG
>JAODJU010000130.1:27442312-27457866 GCA_026776725.1 Gnathonemus echidnorhynchus | reverse complement strand
ATAAACGGCTTGTGGGACTATTTTTAGCGGTAACTATCACGTGACCGAAGTTTTTTATTTTTTCTGTGCAGCCCACGGCCTGGTACCACATGACCCACGGCCCGGTACCACATGACCCACGGCCCGGGGGTTGGGGGCCACTGCTATAGAATACACAGAATACTCAATGTATTTAATATAAAGATATAAATAATAAGACTGAACAGAATTTACTCTAGAACTCAGCCAAACTTGAAATAGACCCTACAGAATGATTGCAGTGGGAATACAGCTGAGGAGTCAGTCATGCCACATGGGTTTGGGCCTGTAGCACTCGATTTCACACAGCCTGCTGCAAAGACATAATAAACACGACAGCAGAAAGCATGATTAGAGTTTATTCAGCACATACCAGGATGCTTGTACGCCTAAAAATAACTCCCAGCTTTAATTGTCCGCAGCTTGTTGTTGTCATAGTTTCCGTCATTTTTAAACAATCTCAGGACCAAGTGTAAACAGAGCAAGGAGGTGTGCAGGTTCAGATTCGTTTGAAATCTGATGCCAATTAGACCCATTTAAGTGCTCAGTCCCGCCTGTGGAGGGGATATGATTATACAAGCATCCTAACGTCTGGCCTTCAGGTGTGAACATCGCATGGCATTTGGGGACTGGAGGTGTCTTTGGGGGAGGGAAAGATGGGGGAGTTAGGCTCTGCACTATGTGGTCCATGATGGAGTTCCCATTTCTTTCCCAGTTATATTGCACGCAAAGAGGGGCAACCTAACTGGTAATGGGAAGGTGGCTTTTTTTTGGGCAGTGGTGGCCTAATGGTTAGAGATGTGCACTTGTAATTGAAAGATTGCTGGTTTGAATCCCCAACCAGCAAGGTACTACTGAGGTACCCTGAGCAAGGTACAGCCCCCAAGCACTGCTCCCCGGCGCTGAATTAGCTGCCCCCTGCTATGTCACGATGTCACATATGAGTTAAATGCAGAGGACACATTTTGTTGTTGTGCACTATGTGCTGTGGTGTGTCAACAATGATCACTGATCACCAAACTCAATTCAATAACCTTCTACGGAATATGACAGACATCTGCTGCTATACCAAGGCCTCAGGGCTCTGCTTGCCGACACTGGCACAATGTGCTCATTAAGTCACACACATGTACACATATACACAGTCATGAGACACCCCTCACCATCAAAGCAGATGGAAATTGAATCCAGGTGGGTTTAATCTTTCTGTACAATCAGTTGTAATGTATCACAAAATGCAGTCCTCTCCTCATATTTTCTCTACCCAGCATACTCAGATGTGTCTCTTACTATATTGTTTACAACGGAGGTACTCAACAGTAGCCTGGAGAGCACTCCATCTTCTACACCTGGCGTACTCAGTGAAGTCCTGTAGAGTATTTTACCTTTCACACCCAGTGTAGTCAGAAGTGCCCTGCAGAGTAATCTGTCCCAATCTGACCCAATGTATTTACCAGGGTTGAACTGAGTATTCCGCCCTTATACCCTGTGTACTCAACAGTGCCCTGCTAAGTAGTCCATCCTCTAAACCCAGTGTATTCAACAGCATAACCAGACTTACTGAGGTTAATTCTTATGCAACATTAGAAAAGCAGGGCCTGTGTGGAGGATCAGCTGAGACATTAGTGGCAGACTGGGTGTGTGATCGGACGTGCATGTGTGTGTGCGTGACTCCTGAGAGCTGCTGCCCCCAGCGTGCAGACTGAATGGTTCGTTTTATTTATCAGGCAGCAGTTCCTGGGGCTGAGGCGGCTGGGGGGCATCCCCACACACATGTCCTCAGTGACCCATTCCACCCCCAGGACACTCGAGGGGTCAGAGGTCTGGCTGGGGCCTCTCTTCCTCCAGGGAGCTACATTTTCCCCCTGTTGACCTACAAGACCACATTTTCTGTTAATTGATTCATTACTTTCTGCCAACAGCTAAATATGACTCTGTTCTTTTAAGAGAAGCAGATGAAGGCCAGCTACCCGAGATCAGGTCTATTCCTGAGGGATCCATCCATCCTCTTAAGACTTCACAGACAACTACTGTCCATGTATATAAAAGATAAGAAATTAGAATATGAAATCAATATATATTAAAAAATATATATATACAGACGCTCCCTGAGTTACGATAGGGTTACATTCTGATAAACCTACTGTATAGCGAAAATATCGTAAGGTGAAAATGCATTTTAACATTTTAAGTCCACCTAACCTAACAAACATCATAGCCTAACCTAGCCTACCTTAAACATGCTAAGAACACTTACATTAGAGCCTACAATTGGGCAAAATCATTAACACAAAGCCTATTTTATAAGAAAGTGTTTTTATTGAATATAATTTATTGAATACATATAACATCTAAAATACATAAATATATAAAAATGCTAATTATAGCATTATATATATATAGAATATATCCAGATAACTGACTGCAATCCATACCTCATCCAGTACAGAGTTACAGTGATCTGATTGTCCTCACCTAATCATTTTCTGAACACAAACGTGACTCCTGCAGTTCACAAAACACCTCTGGGTATCTCCATAGCTCTGACTCAAAGACCTGTGAAAAATCCAAAGAATGAAACATTCGCATTGAGTAAAAGTGCCTGCTAAATAAATAAATGTAAATGAGACACGTGTGGGCCACAACTCCATCCATTTTACTCAGCTGGCAAGCAAGGTGGTGGAGAGTAACTTAGAGGTTTTCCCCAAGGTCCAAATTCCATCAGCGGCACAAAGCCAAGGTCCACAGCCGCCTGGGAAGGGGTGCCGACAAGATTATTTGTCATGCGGGTGGGGGGGGGTTGGATAGAATGCACGATTCATTTAAATTGTGCTTCGGTCCTCCTATCGAGTACTCCTGCTGTAAACCACTGAAGAATGTCACTAGTGAGCTTCCGTAATTCCCCTGGTATCCCTGAGAAGTGGGAAAACACACCACAAAGTCAGGCACTTTCTGTCAGTTGCTGTGCACTTGGCCTGCTCATTAACAAGCTAAACATGGAGGTGAAACCTTGAGTATTCAAGTCACAGGATGAATTCTGCTGTTGGATCCTAGAACCAATAGGTCAATAATATGAACTGATAAAATATGAATAATATCAATATGAGTTAAGTCATTCAAGAATAATGATGACATTTATAATTATAGAAAGCTGAGAGCATCTGAATGACAGATGTGCGTCTTTCCCTGCGTGGAAGTGGGATCTAAGGGGTGTCAGTCTCAGTCAGATGAAAGATGGAAAATTCCCCAGAAGTAGAATCTGCCGGCTGCCTCCCTCCCCCCGAAACAGCATCTCTCTTTAATGAGAAGCAGAAGACCATCATTCCATTATGTCTACAAAGTGCCCTGAGCCAAAGGCTAACAAGCTCACATCAGAGGATCCCTCGTGAGGCAGCATGACGTGGGGGGGGGGGGCGCCACTCTGTGTTTGCCCACTCTGATGGAGAAGGAGCAGCAAAGTCAGCTCATCTTCCTCGCTCTGGATACTAGGGGTGTAACGATATACTCAGCCCACGAGACGAGACGATATTTTAACAATATTTTAAGGAAAACTTCAAAGAGGAAATATATTACTGGAAAGCAGCCTTTTATTTGATTAATTTGAAAGACAAAAAATGCTAAATAATGCAGATGTATGTTGGAATGTGTTAAATAATTACCATCATCATATGCAGCAAAGAACAGAAAAAGTATCTAGCACCATAAAATATTTACCACAAACTCAAATGACAGGCTTCTCTCTTATTTGACTTCTCAATTGAACATAAAATAGAAAAAAAAGTTTTATGTTTGTTATTTATATTGTTTTATTTATATTCTATGTTTTCTTCACCGGCGCAGTGGATTTAAGTAAAGAGGTGCTGCAAATGGCTTTGCATATTAGTAGTAGTAGCGTTAGTCGATGTGTACGGCATTATTTTCCTACAATGCTTACAGATGGTCCGTGTTTTGTATGTTACCCTTTCGCCGTTTATATTTTCCGCCGGGTACCCAAAATGCCGCCACACAAAAGATTTAAAAGTGTCTGGGGCATCTACTATGGTAATTTCTTAAGACCCCGACATGCTTATAGCACCCGATTTGCAGCGCCTTCGCGAGACCACTTTTCACTCCGACAACAAAGCTCATGTTGTAATATCGCGAGATCGAGATCTCGTTACACCCCTACTGGATACACGCTTGCATCGTGGATCGGTTGTGTTTGTACAGGACGTATGACAGCCGTTCTACAGTAGATTACATGAAATCAATTTATAGTCAGCCTTGTTCTGTTGTTTCGTCATCTTTGATACTTCTCATAGTTTTACTTTCTTCTTTCCTGTATTTTTCTGGCTTATGTGACAGCTATTGTTATAGGAATAAGTCTTATTTGAACTTATCCTCCAAGTGCTCAGTGTCATTTTACCATCATCCAGTGTGAAGCTTACAGACTTTCCTCCATTTACCTCAAAATTGGGACCTTCATTGACCAATGCATGATATTTGTCAAAACTATATCAGGTCTTTCCTTTTCTAAAAGTTGTGACTGAGACGTCTTATGGGCGCCAATAGCTTGTTGTCTTTTAAATGTTTATAATTTGTTTTAATTGTTCATTTGACATTCAGTTAACATCAAATATCGACTATTGTTTGCATAAGGCTGACACAATTTTGGGAAGCAGTTGTGATATAAGACAGATCAAGTGTATAGAAATTGGTCTGAGTCCAGATGCTGCCAAATTGATTCCTTACACTCCGGTATCAGAGGAGATGGACTTTCATTGTTCACACCTGGCTCAGATAACTCTTTTACATCAATGTCAGTGACCTGTCCGCATTTTCATAAATGAACCTCTTCCTATTGGGCTAACAACATGTGGCCCATCTCTTCCTGAGTTCTACAGTAGACTTACACTAATTACAGGGGCACCCCAGGTCACATGCCTTGTTGCTCCTTGTTGGGATGCCTTGTTGGGTGGGCGTTTGCAATATTTAGAAAACAATACAAACCTGCAATCTGGAAAACTAGGTATTGAAGCTCAAATTTCAGGTGAGTACTCAAACCAAACCCTTAACTTTAACTTAGAACATGGCATATGAACTAAGAAACCATATATGTTCATTAAAGGAGCCCAACTTTTCAAGCAGACTTGTTTAGGTACAGTGTCTCTCAATAACCAGCATGCTGGCATTTGCCTGATATGATATTATAAGGGCAAGTACTTATGCATAGAACTAGCAGGGACGGAACATTGATGATAGGTGTTGTTCTTTACTGGATAAGAGCCACATGGTCATGGTGGTCAGAGGTGGAACACAGATGGACAGATGTTCAACCTGATCTCCTCAGCCATTTGGCTAATGGGTTTGGTTTCACTAAGGACCAGGTGGCTCAACGCTGTACAAACAGGACTCCTAGGCTGGGGCTCAGCCAGGTTCTTCTACCCCCTACGGTCAAGGCTGTTGAAAAGGCCACTGTGTCTGTTTGTCTATGTGAGAATACCAGGGTTCTGGCCCCCTGTGGTCAGCCTGTGTGGTCAGCTGGAGCCTGCTGTGACAACCTGTCCCACGGTCTGATTCTGTTGGACCACCTTCAGGGGGCAGCACTGGGCTCGGGGTGTGAGTAAAGAGCTGAAGACACTGCGTGCCTTCCCCTTTCACTCGGCAGAGCACATGCCACAGTGCTGCTGATGACTAATGGGCAGGCACTAAGCACCATTAGTCATTATCAGTAATGTGTTTACGCATAATGCACTATACAGCCTTACTAAGTTCTCTGCTTCCAATTTACCGCCCAGTCAGGGTGTTTACGCTGCTTGTGTCCATCATCTGTGGAGTATGATACCTGTCTTACTGATTGAGAAGCACAGGAGAGCTCTGCTTTAAACCTCCTGGTAACTAGGCTGCTTTTGATGGTTGTTTTTTATACCTTTGCACAGTTAGAAGCTTTATTTTAAACCCAGCTCTTAGAAATTGATTTTAAGGACCATTCATCCTAAAATTCAGAGCCCCCACATTTCCATGCTATTGGCGCTAGACAACATCAGTTGCTCTGGCATCTTTCCATCTCCGTCTTCCCCATCTTCTCCTGTTTACCCAGTGCACCCTGGACAAACCTGTACTGGGTACTGAGTCCGTTGGTGAATTTGTTATTGTTGATTTAAACTTATTCGGCACAAGTGAAACTACCGTTGATTTCCAGACAAGAAATACGTGTTTGCTGAGCGGCACGTGAGTAAGCAAACTGGTATGCGATACGTTTGTTATGGTCCTTCTGTTTTCCTGGCAGACACTCAAAATAATGTCTTATTAATCAACAATGAACTTTGTCAAATGGATTCATGCTAAAATAAGCATCAAATAGCTGTTTAAACGCTAATAATAATACACAGTGAAAAGTAAATAAGATTCTTCTCTCAGCTACCATGCTTTGCACATTTAAATTAATAAAATAATAAAAATAAAATAATGTGTGTGTTTAAAATCTTATTGTGGCTCCTGGTGGTCGACAAAGGGCAGATCACATTGACTTTACCCTTCTGTTCAGTTTTCCTGGACCTTTTAGGGAACATCCACTCATTTGGAAGACAATCAGGTTTGCGCTTGAGGCCTTTTTGCATATAAAAGATGACCTGTGACTTCAGTCTTCCAAGCACCCAAAGAAGCAGATGTTCCCTTCAGTTATCCGTGGTGGACCGTCCCCAAGAAGGTTCTCCGATGGAGCCCAGTCCTCTGAGGCTATGCTTCAGCACATTTCATATCTGGTTTAGTCCGGAGCCATTCATTGAACTGCTTTATCCTTAAATCCCTGTTACGTCTTGACATCTATGTGAAAATCAGCTTATCTCCTAGAGGGGGCAAGTTGGTTTGGGTCTTTTCACCATCAGCCTTCACATGTACATACATGCACATATATAATCTTTGATTTCATATATCTATAGCTGAATGATTGACCAGTTTTTTTTTAAGCTGAATGATGCAGTGTGAATGTAAAGGGGTTCTGCTCCCCTATTATCAGAGAAATACAGTTCTCAGCACTGTTGGGGGCTGGGATGATGTACACAGCATCGATACACTGGATTGCTATGCCTCATCGTTACTGCATGTAACGGCATTGCCAGCTCCCCTCCAGATGGCTCTGGCAGCTCGGCCGCTGTTTACCCATCAGCTGGTGCATTAGGACACTCGCGTATCCCAGCGCGATCAGAGTTGGGGATGAGTTAGGCGGATTGTAGCTGTGAACTTTCTGATATTCACCTAAGGACGGTGTCTTACAGAAACCTTATGGTTCACAGTTAGAAACTCCCGTCCTCAGGTTATGACAGAAGAGCATTGCACTCAGAGCTTTAACAAAGTTTCTGATTCTCATTGTCACGCCCATTTACTAGCAGACACTCCTATCCAGAACTATAGCTTTCATGACAAACATATTACAGCAATATCCAAACCTGAAGCCATTTCCTGGTAATCATATAGACAGGGATTGACATAGCTGGGGCGCAAGTACGCACTCACCTTTAACAGCGATATGTGCGGCAATCGATTAATGTAACAGCACAAGTATGTAGTATTTTATGTGCATTTGCGCCGATATGACAAGCTATTACCATGCACTTTAATCTCTATACCGCAAATGAAGTATGAATTAGCATACAAAGGTTAAAATGCACGATAATTTCTTGTCATATCAGAGCACAACTGCACATAAAATACCTACGGATTCATGCTGTTACAACAATCGATTGCCGCATGTATCACTTTTAAAGGTGAATGCATACTTGCGTACCAGTTATGTCAATCCCTGCATACAGATTAGGGCTCTTCAAATCTCTGGACATCTATTACAAATCCAGGCCTTGTTTTCAGTTCTCCCAGGTAGTTAGTTAAATAATTTAATAATTACTGATTCTGATTGGCCAGATGCTTCACACCTGGCTTTCAGGTAAAGGAAGGCTGGAAAATCAGCAGTGCTCTGACCTTGAGAACTGTGATTTGAATAGCCCTGATACAGATTGTATTTTTCAAGAACATTCTGTCTTGCGTGAGCCTAGCAACAGTTCATCTATCCCGTCAATCCTTTGTTTTATGGCAAAAAGGCAAAGGCTCCATATACTGTAACTTCTTCATCATCATTTCTACAGTTTACTGCCATTCCATTGGTGAGACACTGTATATGTATATGCCTGTGTATAGGCAGAGACAGACATCTAGCCAAACATGTCTAGGGTATCACTTTTTCATGTAAAACCATACATCCAGTCCTCCAAGGGGTTATACACAGTGCAGGACCTGCAGATATACTGACAGTGACCAGTCAGGAGACAGAAGCCCTTTGTTCACCATGTCAAGGGCTGGTGCTCCTCCTAACCCCTTTCCACTCATTAATGAACTTCTAAATTCAAGAGCACAAGGTTCAGCATTCAATCTATGACATGTGACGACTGAATGTCCTTCTTCAGGTTGGCGTTAGATTCTGTTCATCTGGAAATTTGCTCAAGTTTTCACTAACATCATTAAAAAGGGGAAACCTGTAACCAGTGAACTTCCTGGAAATAAAACTGAAAGTAAGAAAAGATGGATTAATTGATTATTTTGCAACAAACCTTTCAGGACAGAGCTTGCAACACAACCCAAAGGGAGATGCCCTGTTTGCCAAGCCATGGGTCTGATTTATATTTCTGAATCCATCTTGTGTTCAGCTTTCAGCTCTGTTTCTGTATTACATTTTTTAAATTCAATTTTCCAGTCAAATCCCTATTGTGTTATATTCTCTTTTTGTATCTAGTTCTATTGTCTGCTCTATGTGTTGTATTTTTTTTAATCGACAGATTCTTAAAAAGACAGGCGGGGGGGTAGCGTTATTAATGTGTTGACCAGATGTCTGAGAATGTTTGCACATTAGGCCAAAGTGCTCCAGTCACTCAGAATAGCCCAAATATATCCAAAACAGCCACAGCAGACATAACAGGCAGCCAAGATAAGCCTGTTTATAGAAATATATGCCTATTTGAATTCCTCTCAGTTCTCTTCATACACCAAACATTCAGCTCTCTATGTTAGCCATTTAGGATGAACTTTGAACCAAACCTCACCAAAGAAAGCCAGGTCGGGGGGGACCTAGAGAAAGAGCCAAAGTTAAAAATGTCTGAGCGTGCAATCTGATGGGCAGACCAAACGAAGAAGCCTCGGGCCTCAGCGGCTCGGCTGTGTATGGGTGAAACAAAGGCTGGATTGCGAGATGGCCAAAATAAAAGGGAAGAAGGGACAGAGAGGGAAAAAATGATGGAATGATCTGAAAGACCACACAGAGACTGTCCTCGAGACGTCTCGCCAACAAAGCGGCTTGGTTTTATAAAAATGGCTCCATTGTCAGGATCTGGTGAAGGCCCCCCAAGGACTGCAGAGCGGAGCAAAATCGGTGCTTTGAGGGGCGCCACAGGAAGGGGGCTTATCAAGGTGACCACTCTGACCCCTGACTTCCTGCCAGCGGGAATGAGCTGATGTCACAAAGGGTACATGGCAGTTTGGACACACTAGCATAGCAGCTAAACAGTGCTGGACAGAAATCATCCCAGCTGAGCTCTGACTGAGTTTTGAAAGCCTATGTCCCCCTTGTTATAGAAAAATGCTACATTGACTTTCCACAATAATAGTGAAGTTATTAGCAGGCTGGTTTTAAGGACTCGCTGATACCGTGTCCTGAAACTTGTGTGATTTGTCAGTCCAGTGCCAGAGACCTGGTCCCATCCTGGGTTCTGTGTGCTGTTTGTCCGATTCTGTGATCCACACACTATCCCTTGAAAGGACTGGGGAGTGCTTAATGGCCACTCCACATGTCACTAAATGGCTTCATATTAAAGACGTATTGTTAGATGTTTGGGTTCATAGTCAAGGTTTTCTGGTTATAAAGTGAAACGGAGAAAATAAAATGGATATGACTCGAAAGTGAACTCCTTGTGTTTGTGTGGAACATCTGTGGGATATTAGTGTGGCAAATTTAAGGGATATCAATGCAGGACATTTGTGAGACATCAACGTGGTACATTTGCTGGATTTCAGCATGGTAAATTTGAGAGATCAGCATAGCAGATTTCAGCCTTGTGGAAAAAAACACTTCTGTGCCTTTAAATAAATATGCTCTCCAGAGCAGTGGATTCACCACTGGGCCCCCCTGATTCACATGGTCTGCCAAATGCCCTACATGGTGAATAAAGACTCAGTTCAAGTTGTACCGTTTTTCCAGACTCTGTTCCATTGCAAGTACTCCTGGAGATATGTGACATTTATACTGCAAGCTGCTAGCGTTCTTCTGTTTATAAACTCTTGTTTTTCGTCTGTGTTTATTCAACATGTTCCATCCATTTCAGATGGAGTAATGGAAACTGACACTCTTTATGCTATAATTGGTGAATTTCTATTTTTATCAGTGTGGACATGTATTCATTAGCTGAACTCCCAAGGACCCTAAAAGCATTTGCATTCCGGGTAATATACTGTTGGGGACATGCTACTGAATGTGCAGGCATTCTGGGCACCTCCAACATTCCTGCAGAAACTGTTCAACTCTGTGCTTGTACACTGTTCCTACAAACACTGTTCAGCTCTCTGCCTGTACACTGTTCCTGCAGATGCTGTTCATCTCTCTGCCTGCACACTGTTCCTGCAGACGCTTTTCAGTTCTGTGCCTGTACCCTGTTTCTACAGACACTATTCAGCTCTGTGATTGTACATTGTTCCTGCAGATGCTGTTCAGCTCTCTGCCTGTACACTGTTCCTACAGACACTGTTTAGCTCTGTGCTTGTACACTGTTCCTGCAGATGCTGTTCAGCTCTGTGTTTGCACACTGTTCCTGCAGGTGCTGTTCAGCTCTCTGCCTGTACACTGTTCCTGCAGATGCTTTTCAGTTCTGTCCCTGTACCCTGTTCATGCCGATGCTGTTCAGCTCTCTGCCTGTACACTGTTCCTGCAGATGCTGTTCAGCTCTCTGCCTGTATCCTGTTCCTGCAGATATTGTTCAGCTCTTTGCCTGTACACTGTTCTTGTAGATGCTGTTCAGCTCTCTGTCTGTACATAATTCCTGCAGATGCTGTTCAGTTCTCTGCCTGTACAGTGTTCCTGTAAATGTCCAAAGATTGGTGCTGGCAACAGATGATGGGCCTCGCATAGAGCTGCACTATGAACAGATAAGATACTTGAAAGGCTTCATTTGACATATATTAGAATCCATTGGACTGTCAGCCCCTACAGCCTTGGTCACTTAAGCATCCTAGACTAAGTACCATTCTGGACAAGGCCGGTTCAGCAAATCCCAGAATGCCTTGCACAATGAGGGAGCCTGAGAGCACAGACAACAGAAGGTCAGAGTTTGGCCACACTGCCCAAATCCAAGTAATCGCTAAACCCCATTCCCTGGGACTATGGTCCTAGGCTATACTGAGGACACGACCTAAAAATGTGGAATCCATCTTTTGGGATTTGGTTTCCAGGCAGCAACTCAGGACCAAACCAATGTTCTGGGAAACATGAGGCTACGTGCTCTGTTCCAAATCCCAGCTGCCACGAGGTAAGTAGGCGGAATGTCATGTTGATGCTGAGCAGACCTATCAAGTCTCATTTGAGATGCAAAACTAAGGAAGTTCAGTTAATATCTGACATGCACAACCTCTATGTGGTCAGCACACATTCTGAGCGTGTATTAAACATGGAGTACGGGAGCTGATCAGATACACAAGAACACACACCAGTAAGGATAAAAATGCAGACACACAGAAGATTACAAAGCAGTTTCTATTGTTATTGTCCAGTTAATTACTATGTGAAAAGGTTAAACATCATTCCCTGTCCTGGTCACTGCTCTTTCTGCCTGCTGCTTAGGGCTGAACCATCATGTACTATTAGCTCCAATAAATTTACCGAAATGGTTTCTCATTCAGACCCTAAATTATAACCTGCTTATTCTCTCCCTACATCTTAGACCAAAGAAATACACAGATCCTACTAGGAGCCAGGTGTTCTGCTGACCCAGTCCAATTGGAACCGTACATCAAAACAAGAGCTAGGTGGGCAGTGGGCAGGCACAAGCCCAGGAAGAACACGCAAAGACCTACCTGTTGGAGAGCAAGAGTAGCAGAAAGCTGAATGCATACGGTTTTCTCAGCTTACAGAAGACACTGTGGACCAGAAGATCATTCACACGTTTACAGTATTAGTGACAGCAAAATGGGAGGCAGGAGGACTCACAAGCCGGACTAAAGAAAACACACTTTTTTGTAATAACAACAACTAATCATGAAAAAATGAATTGAGACTATGCTGATGTACTAATCTCAAAATTGTTGTGACAAAATAAAATATATATCATGCCCTACCACATCCTCACAGCACCTGATGGTAGATCAGTTTATCTTAGTAAATGAATTTAATTCATGTAGATAGCTAATAAATGTTACTATTAAATATTACAAATTATGAAGTATAATGCCTATTTGGGTAATACGTTAAGTACTCATTCTTGGTCTTTAAGGCCACATCAGATCACTTGGTCACATGACCTACAGGATGGATGCTGTTCATGGACATCATGTCTAATTCCTGCATTTCAGGACAGTCCATTTTCATATTATTTTTCAGCTTTTTACTTGCAATTTATAAACTGGCAATTAATTTTAAAATTATGAAACTTTTCACTGTAATATAACAAAGACTTTCTCAGATATATTATCAAATATAGAGCTGAATGACCAAAATAACAGTAACATAGTGATTTGTAGGTTTTCTCGGGGTTCGATGCAAGTGCAGTCCCAGAAAGGTTGTCTGCCTGCCTGCCGCTGCCCAACAGGGATGTTGGGTCATTAACCTCTCCTGCCTTTCCTCTGGGGTCCTGATGGATGTTATTTACCCAAGGATCCCACGGAAAGAGGGGACATTAATCACCAGGGTCATGGTCACCCTGGCCTTTGCTCACTCGTGACTCATCGCGATGCAGCTTCTGCCAAGGCTGTCTAGTCGATGTCTCTGACTCTATCTGTGAGCTTCAGGATGTGAGCTTTCGGTCCAGGCTGGGCTGACTCCTGACAGCCTGGACAAAGCTTGCTTTCAGATGGGCTGGTCCTGAGCTGATTCATTAGACTAGGCAGGGCTCACCTGGGCTGGTCCTAGGCAGGGTGATGCTGGGCAGGGCTGATGTTTCCTCACCTTGTGGTTTTATCTATCTGAATATTTACGCAATATGTACAAGAAGCCACTCAGGATCCTCTAACTTCATATCAGAGGCAGGATGAAGAGGATGACGTGTCCCCTGTACCTGTTTCTACTTGCCATCAACACTGCAGCTCTTCCAGCTGTATAATCACTCATAATGCTCACTTACTTAATGTAGACCCATGGAAGTTACTTTTTTTTTAAATTATACACATCTTGTATTATAATATAAGCAGTTCTTGATTTATTCCAATCCGTGGACTTGCAAATGGATCACGCTAACTGGATTCAATCTAACTGATCTCATTCTTTGGCAACGGCTGCTCAGATACAGGATTTCTATGACCAGGATTTCTGTTTGCAACTGATACATTTTTGGGTGTGCCCTGTGATGGGTTGGCAACCAATCCTGGGTTGTTCCCTGCCTTGTGCCTATAACTTTGGGGATAGGCTTTGGACCCCCGTGATCCTGAATAGGAAAAGCGGGTACAGTAAATGAGTGGATGGACGGATGAATGGATGGATTAATGGATGGATGGTGTTAAAGCCTCAGAGGACAAACCAGGACAGAACAAACTGCTGTATTGTGAGAAGCCTTTGCTCTAGCAAGAAACCAAAGCTTTAGACTCCCGTCCTGACTATTCAGTTAAGGTGTCCTTATAACATCAAAGCCCAATCTGCCAGGTCAGAACATCTCCTTTCCTGGTGGTTCCTGAACAGCTTCACTTAGACTATGCTGGGTAAGGGTTGTATTGCAAAATGGTTGCACGGCACGGCAGAAATGTGGCATGTTACCTGTAGGAATGCACGTGCTAGCTCGACCCTTACTGACACGGCATGACTCTGCATGTCACCCCTGCAGGTTCTGACGCTTACCATGCATTTCCCATAGTGACTAAGGGGTATACAGTATAACCTACTGATCTCCTGTCAGCATTTTGTGTAGGCTCAGTGTCTCTCTAGATCAGAACATGAAAACGGTAAACCTCTATGCTGCTGGTTTTTCCTGGTGTTTAGTTTTTTTAAAGGATCAATGAAGAGTCTTATTCAAAGACTTTTTCTAAGTAGGCATTTCTTCATCATATATACAACTGCGGAAACAGGCTAAGAAGATATTTGGGCTTAAATGGGAAAACACCAACCAATATTTTCATGTTCCTTAGAAGTCTCTAATTATGTTTCCACGCAAAGATCCAAGAGGGAAGTTGTCAGACTGCAAACTTCCCAACCCAGAAGTTATAAAGAATTCACTGCCTGTCGTGACCTGCGTCTTCCATTCATGCACACAGAGAGTAAAAATGTCATTCACAGTTCACTGTACACTATTCTCACACACGGTGTGCACAAAGACATCCCACTGTAACCTGGTTGTCAGGCGTGTCCATGTCTCACCAGACAATATGAAAGAGGCACGTAATCATTTTCCGGTAAGAGCTATGACCAATAAAGAAGGAGCAGTGTGTGGGATAAATGCTGTTAGTCCCTGTCTCACTTAAGCAACGGAAAGAGTGTTAAACCTGTCTGTCAGCAAACAATGAGCCCGCGAACTATGGCTTTCAACATAGGTTTTTCCCATTATTGTCTAATATTTAATCTTTTGTTCTTTCAAGGAAATAAAGAATTATAAATATATTTCTCCAGAAAGACCCTTTAAAAACACCAACATACCTGGCCACTCCTGATCAACTGTGTTCATTAAAAGTACGTATGGAAAGATATCAACTCCCCTGCTTCAGCTATTTGTGAAATATCTACCTTTTGCTCTGTGTATCTCAGACACATAACAGACAGGACTGTCCCACCACCCAGATATTCAGTCCCTGGACTTTGTTTGTTTAAAATCCTTCTTATGGTACCCGAGTTACACATCCCCACCAGAGGTAAAACACGTCAGTTTGACACATGTGCAAACATCTTGCTCTACATTCTGTCACAGTCCCAAAGCAGCACTGAAACATGGTCCTGTTTGACAAGAACTGAGACCACACTGGTTCTGTCGTCAAGGGTCAGTCAAAGAGAACAGTTCAGTTCTGATGCCATGCTGGTCTGCGCTTGGACACGAGGCAGAATAGCTCTTGCATGGTGATAATATTGCCATGTTTGGGGGCAGGACCCTGTTAGCGGCCCTGTTAACTCTTCTGTTTGTTTACATTCCTGCTGGTTAAACTTACTCATGGGCTCAAACATCATACGCCTCCCAAGGGGGAGCCATGTTTCTCTTCACTGGGCCAATCTCGAGCGTCAGACTGATAGCTTTGCCAGGTGTAGGGTCTGCTTCATTGGCCATTGACTGTTCATTGGCCATTTTAACCTCAGGGGCTCAGCGAATGGGGGGGGGGGGGGGGGGCTGCCACCC
>JAODJU010000130.1:27427953-27442212 GCA_026776725.1 Gnathonemus echidnorhynchus | reverse complement strand
TTTTTTGAAACTGTTTTATATAACCCCCCCCCCCCCAAAAAAAAAAAAAAAATCTTTAAATACAGCAAACATTAATCAACATGGATGTCCCAGTCCTTTCAATCTTTATTAATACGTGGAACTCCCCCCCCATGTGAGAACTGCCATATGCCGTTGATAAGTCCTCCTCTTGGACCTCCGCTTCCCATTGATCTGCCCAGTCTGTCCACCAGTTTTCCTGAGATAGCTTTAACTTACCAGGTTGGCTTGACTCTGCAGCTGTGCTTTTCCATGGGGGGGTTATACCCCACTTCAGCATGTCAGCAACAAGCACTGAGAGACATGGAATCGACCAGACCTCCACACAGGCTGCTAACGTTCCATCAGCTCGATCACAGGAGATAAATAAAACAGCTGTTTCTGTTACCAACCCTGCCGGATCATCTACCTGCAAATCATTTTCCATTCTCAATCCCCCCCATCCACCCCCATTCTTGGCCCCTGGTGTCATTTTAATCTTAAAAAATGGACGACGTAGTAAAATAATCGAGAACCACTGATGGGGAAAAAACAGGCATGTCCTCATCTTTTATGTTATAAATGGCAAACCTGCTGCGTCTGTTCTTAATAAAAGTAAGGGAGTCGCAGAGTTTTAAGCCGTAACTTAGCCAGCTGGAGGATGCTGCTGCACTTTCTGGCTCTGAGCAGACAGAGCCTTCTGCTCCAGTTTTTCTAAGATAAACACTGAAGCTCCATCTCCTCCCCCACACACTCGTCCATCTTCCCTAATCCACTCCGTCCTCGGACTCAGCCTTGACTGCCGGCTCCGTCCACTTCATCACGTCTTTAGGGGCTAATTTGGATTTTTTCTTATCTATTTTCGTCTTATTGTGATAAAACTGGAAAAGGTGCCACTTTCCCCGCCGATCGGGGTCAGCGTGGCCACGCAGGCTAATCTCCGTATTCTCTATGTCGCCACGCACCGAGTCACTCTAACGGTGCGAGCAGAATTTAGTGATCCCTGTGTCTATGGAGAACCCCGAGTAAAAAGAGTGGCCTCCCCCCAAAAAAACTTATTCATGTGGTTCCCTCCTCTCTGCTTATAAGACTCAGTCTGGCTGCTGTGGTCCACATGCTGGGTTATCACATGACACACGTGTTTGCTGCAGTGTCGGCAACCATGTTCCACCGCGGGTTTTTAAACGTGTCCTCTTCAGCTCCTGCTGCTCATACGTACTTAAGGCAACTTAAAACCACCAGGAACATTAACCAATGAAAAACACAGCTGTTACGGCACCACAGAGGAAGGCCACATGTAGACAGGCTAGCAAGCCGTGTCAACTTCCCTGCCGGTATTACTATACAGTCTGAGCAGTAAACCACCCTTCATTTTATCCCTCTGATTTATCCTTGCTCTTACGCACCATTCTGCATGTATCATGATGTCCATCAGAATGTGGTCAGGGGCCACACAGCACCCATGGACCACTGTGCAGCCAGAGGCAACACTACACCTAGGGTACCCTATGCAGCCAGGGGCCACACTGCACCCAAGGACCACTATGCAGCCAGGGTACCCTACACAGCCAGGGGCCACATTGCACCCAGGGACCAATATGCAGCCAGGGGCCACTATGCAGCCAGGCGGTACACTGCACCCAGGGTGTCCTACGCAGCCAGGGGCCACAATGCAGCCAAGGACCACAGAGCACCCAGGGGACACTATGCAGCCAGGGGCCACACTGCGCCCAGAATTCACACAGTATAACTGAATGCGAGTAGTAGAACTAAAAACTCAGTGATCTCACACTGTCACTGGAATTTGTTTGTATTGCTTGTTAACCTATACTGAGACAAACTTAACAAGCTGACAATAACAATATACTGTAAGCAATGATATGTGGAAAACCACACACTTATAATTCAGGAAAATGCCATGAACATTGAATATTGATAGTTTTATTTAAGACATTTTTAGTAGTGTAAATATAACATTATTAGGAAAAACTACAGCCAGTTGTGAGCAGCGTGTTGACTGGGCGCCAGTCAGATGTATCCGATGATGTCATTACAGATGATTGGTTGCCGGCTGCCTGTTTTCATCAGGGCTGCAAATTGGAAGAACTCAGTGCCCAGCTGGTTTAAGCCTGTGTGTGACTTGTGAAAAAACGGGGCTTGGGGCTGAAGACCGACAGGGAAGGAGAGTCTCTTTGGGGGGTCCGCAGTCCTGCCTCCCCGTGAAAGGTCCCCAAGTTTCCCCCAACTCTCCACATTCTTTGACATTCCCGCTAACTTCCGTCGCATGTGGCCCAGCCAGCCCTGGGCCAGCCTCTTCCCGGGATTGGGCCTCAGTTCCTTGGGTTCTGGATTTTCTGGCAAGTCCATCCAGTTCTCTATGAGGTCCGCGAAGCTGTTGTCGCCCAGAACGAGCGGCTGTCTGTTCCGACCGCGGGTCAGGAGAGAATTTGTCCAATCCTCTGGATCATGAGCCTCAAACGAGGTCCAGTGCTCCAGACATGCATCCGAGGTGGATTTCGGCCGCACACGTCCGCTGGGGGCCAGGTTGGTTCGCAGGCAGGCTGAGGAGGACACACGTACATTGCGTGTGCGCCGCAGCACCACTGGGTCGTCCTGCCACGATGCCTCTGAATATCCGGAGTCAAATTCCAGGCTCTTCTCACTACTGGGTGAGGCCAGCCTCAGCTGGCTGCCTCCGTCCCCGCTCTCCTCCTCTTCCTCCTCCACCGGACTGGCTAGACAGCAGGCCGAGTCATAGGTGCTGGCCTCGCTGGCCTCTGACACGCGGAGACGAGCCTGTCGCTCCCGCTGCAGCTCCCTCTGTTGGCGGTTGAGCACCACCGACGACAGGGAGGTGTGGGGTGGGCAGACCCTCCTCATCTGCTTCAGGTCCTGCAAAGACCTCATCATGCATGCCATCTGCTGCTGGAAGCAGTCCCCAGAGTCCTGCAGGCACAGCTGTGGGGGAAGAGAGGAAGATGGTGAGACACAGGCAGACCCATGCTGGTCGTCTCAGGGGCTGCGAGCTCACGTTACCTGGAGTCCCTGCCTTGGCTGTGTGACTTATTCAAGCAGACAACTCGGCACAACGTGCACGGCTGAGCATATCTCTGTGTTTATAGAACGAACCTGGCTATATGGCAGATTATATTCGATAGTTGATTTTGCCGCCAATTCCTGCCTCTCGCCAGCTGTTCAAATGGGTTCTGAGACAGGCCTGGGCTTGCAGGGAGGTTAACAGTTTCGATTGTGTGCTGAACTAACATGCCCCTTTTCTCATTAGTCAGTTGCTCTGCTGCAGTGTCCCATTGCTGAGACCTGATTTACCAGCCAGACTTCTCCGCTGCATTGTGATGAACACTCATTTTAAAATCCCACCCCTACTTTGCATTTCACTCAAAACAAATTCCCACGCCCACTGTAAACCCTTGTCCAATCCCAATTGTGAAACATGCAGCTACAGTTTTGTAATAAATAATGACACATACTAATGACAAGATTGCATACTGTTTGTATGCAATCTTTTACAATCTAAAGTACTTTTTAGCTCATTTGAAAGCGTTAAAATGATGCGATTAACACGCAGTGACACTTTTAAAAAAGGGTAGAGTTGTCGGGGACATAAAGAGGAGAAAGGAGAAGCAGAAGTCGCCTGCAGCGCCTCCACACGCGGGAAGCGCTTCTGATTGGTCCAAAGTCTCCCGCGGGGAAGTGAAAGCGCACTCAAAAATAAATAGGACCCTGGTATGAATCATCCTAGCATTGATGAATCGGTGGTGTAGTAGTGAGCGTACCCACCTTTAAACATGGATTTACCGTATACCCATCTAGAAATTGTCAGAAATGCGTATCAGTCAGAGTAGTACTGGTATACGATTATACGGTATAACAATATACCCACCTACGAAGACAACGCTACAGGACTCGCTGAATACTGAATTTTACCTGATGAAGCACTATACATGTTTCCAAACGGGTTGGGAGTAGGGCAAAATTACTCAGGGTTGCCAACTCTCACACATCTGGCGTGACAATCACGCTTCCAGATTCATACTCACGCAAGAAATCTTGCAAATCTATATTATTCCATTATAAAACTAAAATTAGCTACATGAAAGCGTTGGGGTAGTTTGCAAACCCTACATACTATTTATAATGTAATAAATGCATGTGTGTGCAATCTCGAACCGAAAATCTCACGCCAGCCAGCTGACCAAAGTTAGCAATCCCGATTACTAGAAAATCTGCTGTACATTTCAAAAAACGAATCTAAGGCAATTCTGTTTGACTATATTGTGTATTGATTTATTGCTCCACTTTTGAAGATAAATTTATCACTTCAATGCAGTGTTCAAAAACGATCTGTATAACCGAACTGATCTGATTTTCATGGATAATAGTACTTAAATAGTGAAGCGAGACGGAATAAAAGTGAGCTGGGTCAAAGTCGTAAAAAATGTAATGCACGATTCCCCACAGCTGTTCCCAGAGCGCTGTCACCACGACCCTTAGTCCTTGTGCACAATACGACCCTGAACCGCAAAATGATTCTACTGAGAAATCACATAGCCGAGAAACCGAAGACAAACAAACAACAAAATCTTACTTACGCAAAGCTCACAAGACAAGTTTAATTGTGAAATTATCATGCTTTCGGTTTTTGTACAGAAACCAAGCGTGGGTGGAATATTAGTTTCCAGTTGCTAAATGGCCGATCAACAACCCCGATTCAAGTGGGGTTTATCGTCCAGTTACCCAAAATACGAAAAGCCTTTAAAGCAAACTCATAAAAACGCGCTTTTCTAGAGACGCGGCCTACATCTATTCCCATTAACAGATTTCCTGCCATATCCATCTAATGTTCCAGTTATGTCTGCCTTACAGTTAAAACAGCTATACTCTATTCATCAGCCTACTGAAATATAAAACCTCTGACAAGGGTGTTCCTGAAAAAGTAAATTAGTTTGGCGTTGTTGCAGTGCGCTATCTTATGCATGTGGTACCATGTAAAGAGGACATGCCAAATGCAATTATCTTCCTCTATTTACTAACATCCTAAGGAGATGACAAAAGATATAAAACGTAGTTCATAACCAGTGCGCAATGTCTTAATTTAAAAACTGAAGCCCCCAAAGCGAATCTAAGACAAAGTTACCCAAAGAAGTTAACCACACTAATAAGAGACTGCGAGATGCAGATCATATTGCAATTTGACGGAAAGACATTTAAATATCTACAGCTCCCTGTTAGAATACAGATTAGAAATAAAATGCAATAGGGACGACACGACAGTGAATTTACAGTGCTTTTCAGTACTTTAATAAACGCATTTATACTTGTCTTTTGTACCGATTTATATTAATATGCTTTATCAATTCCTATATATTTTGTATGCATTCCATGCACGTTGGTGTGCAGTTAGAGCAAGTAACAGACATTTCCTCATCTACGGTTTGCAACCGTATTCATTAATATAAAACCAATTTAAAGATTTAATGATGTTATTTAAAAAAATTACCATTCGGCTTCCACGCTAGTCCACAGTTAAATCCAGTGTCTTTTCCTAAAAGAAAAATAAAGACATCATCAATCAGTCCGATGCTCTGCGTGTAATTTTACTGTATGTTATACACTTATACTCGTAATTGCATTAGTACTTACATTTACTCTGAAAGCGGTTTATGGGCAGACAGGGCCCATCCAGTTAGGAGGCGTCTACGGGATCACTGGACTCCGCTGACCAGGTCTTAGTTTCCTTTCTCTCCTAATCTTGGTGTCAAGACTCTCCAGAACTCTGTCTCCAGCGGTTTTGTCTGCCCCTATCTTGCCTGTAGGGCGCAAGTCAGAGAGGCAGCCCACGGGAGGGGCCTGAAATCTGAGCTACCGTCCCGTCAGAGACACCCCCGATACACTATAGCCTAAAGCATAACTAGCAAAAGAAGAGATGCTCGTCAGAGCCAAAAACAGTAAAGCAGTATTACTAGACAAAACGTTTTTCAAACAACGAGAAATAATTAACTTCTGTCAAACGACTGTGTTCACATGACCTAAGAAACTACATGTTATCTACTAAATACCCACTGAGCCACATAACAAGACACTTGCGTTGGTCAAATGATATTCTATATTTAAGACACTGGACCATTTTATTTCGAGTCACGAGTTTGCCTTATGAACGGACATTCGAAGTGGCAGTGGTTCGCTTTTTTCTTGGATGAAGGATGAAATTGTGTGTCCAGCGGTTTAATTTAGTGGTGGTAATAGATGTATAAAAGTTATTTGTATAATTACATGCCAGGAAACTGTAGTAAATAAAACCCTAAAACATTCGCTGTGCTTAAAGTTTCCTCAAACAAATATGTAGGATAAATATAATGGGATAAGAACTAAAATTATCTATCTATCTATCTATCTATCTATCTATTCATAAGGCACAAAGTCTAAAATGAAGTCACGCTGCGTTTAATATGACAAAGGTAGAAAATACCTAAACCACTTTCATCACTATGTTCTGGTCGCCCCCTACCGAACGGTTGATGTACAACCATTCGTTAAAGTTACACTGCCGCGTCAAATACTGGTGCGAAGCGGCAATCGCTCAATAACAATGCGAATCAATAACACTGTCAATCAGCGCGAATCAGTCGCGACATTCCCGAGTAAACGAACACTTTACATGTCAAAGCGTCCTGCTGAAATGAAGAGGCTCCAACAATGGACATGGAGGATCGCACATGTGCAGTGTGACGAATAAAGCTTCATTCCATTATGTGGAGAACAGCTTTTATACAGCGGACAGTGGACATTCATTTGTATGGTAATGTTGAGATACTCAATGAGAGCCGTTTAGGATGTCTGAAGAATGCCCAGTAGTTGGACAACTTTACAATGGATGATGTTGTGCAAACAGCCTTACACACGTATTTTCCTGTTAGAAGGTTTAGGAGTATAAAATTTCAAATCCCATTTTTGACTTGCGGAGAAATTATAATGTTCAAAGTGCATTTTTTTCACGATTCTTCACGCGAAACATGTAACCACCTGACATTTATTTAGTTATTACTTGCTTAATAAATACTGAATGTGACACTTCAAAATGCCCGCGTTAATTAAACGTGCATGCGGCGTAGCACTGCCGCTTGACCGTCGCTGGTAAATTACGGGCTGTACAGATCCGCCTTTGTTTTTCCGCGATTTTACCAGGGGAGCAATTGCACCCCCTACTGGTCAAATGAAAATGTTATTCGATCATATTAAGTTCAATACAAATTAAAGTATATTGTAAAGTTGTATTTGAAAACGTGATATGATAGTCATATCAATGTGTAACAATAATGTATTGGATATGTATTTGTTAGCATTTACAAAGAAAGTGCCAGATTACTTTATGTTCAGGGCTGCTGATTTGCGCATCAAACCGCTGGAGTCCAGGGCTGGACTGACCCGGTGGGCCGACGTACATTTTTGGGCCGGCCCGGGGCTGTCATTATTTACCCAAAAAAGTATATTATAAATAATTTTTATCGACCGCGACGCCCCATTGGTTGATTTTCTTAAAGGACATAATCCAATGAAATCTCTCAGCCCTCCTCGGCCCGCCCCTCCGTCCCCTTTTTGACCAAGGTTATCAAATTTTGCCATTTGAGCTGATCGGAGTTGGAGAGGAGTGGCTATGGACAAACCGAAAAAGCGGAAGGGGGCGCAGAAAAGCCCAGAGAAAAAAGGCAAAAAAGCCTTCAAGTGGATGCAGCAAAACTTACCGATATGTTTGCCACCACAAGTTTTACTGCTGCAGCAGCTAGTGCAGGGCCGGAGGAGGAGGCAGAATTAGCGATTCAGTGAGATACGTCGGAGGAGGATGAGGAGAGAGACGTGGCCCAGGGCAATATTGAGGAATGTGTGCCTATAGCACCTCCTACAGGGAGACTTTATATTACAGGGTCATTATTCACAGAAGGCTCTATCGGAACAGCCCTCATGCTGCAATTTGCTGAGTGACATATCTTCTCTCAAAATGTTTAATATTGACGCCAAATGAAATTGTCACCAGCAACCTATACACGCTGGTCACACCTCCGAGTAGTTACAATTGCATTATATAATGAACTGACATCTTCTGTGTGTCATGTTCCAATGGTATTTATTCATTACTGGAGAGATTTAGGCTTATTAATACCTATCCTATATGATATCATATTTTACTATTTTTTGCTATTCATTATGACAACAGCGTTCATTTGCAGCAGAGGGTGTTTTCTTACCCAGCCATAGAAATGCATTACCGCCTTCGTGTGAATCAGGCATCGTCACCCTCACCATTACAATACTCATCACTCACTCCCGTGCTCATATTTGCATTAATTAAACAATCCACAGTACAGAGTAAGCGGTCATGTTACAATGTACTTTTTTTTCCACACTCGATCTGAAGATGTGACACCACTTCCATGCTGCAAGTTTACATTTCTACAATACTGAACTGGCAGTCAGCAGTGAAGCATCTGGATTTATTCAGGATGGGAGAGAGCGTGATGTTTATAGATGAGGGAGAGCAGAGGCAGCCCGTATGCAGCTGCCGAGGTCTCGCTCCCAGAGACCCTTTCTGCTTCCGAATGACTTTAAAGCATGCTGGCATCTAGCTTTCGACTATAAATACTTACTGTACTCACCCTTTAAATTAATGGAATTTATCACTGCACTATAGTTAACAGCAGTTGAAACCTCAAGTTTTTTCCCCCTCAATATCCTTCAATAAATCAAACAGAATTTAAAACTGTAACAATTCTGCCAACCAACAATTCAAAAAACAATGCGCATTGTGAACAATTATAAAACACAAGCAGTCTTCTGGGTACACTGACATGGTCCCAAAATGTAATGTACAAAGAGCCTCAGTGCTGGCCCCATACAGGCCCATATCTAAAACTGGCAAATCCACCATGACAACCAGCACTGTAATGGAATCCAACAATCAGATAGCCGCAGGGTCTACATGAACAATGTAATTTAAAGAATTACTGTGATAGAGTAGTAAAGTTGAACACAGAGTAAATATTCAAATGCTGTAACTCAGTGCCCTGAATGGACACAGAACAAAGAGACAGGACATGTTCAGCCTTCACAGCAGAATTACTCAGAACTACTTGATTTATCCCATGTGAAATGTGCATTTTTGCACTAAGGGCATATATTGTTTACTGGCACACATAAAGAGATGTTTATAGAGGATCAGGACATTTAAAAAAAGATTGTCTATTACTTTTTAATTTTAAGTAGTGCTGCATGATTTCATTGGTATTTACTTTCGGGTTTGAGGAAAGTAACTTGTTTTCTGCACTGTATGCATTTTCATACACTCCTGGGGCCTGTATCACAAAGCAGAATTTCTGGGTTAGCAATAATAATAATAATAATAATTGGTACTTTACTAATCCCCGTGGGGAAATTCTTTTTACACCTCCCTCAACTTGCTCTTTGTAGAGCAAGCTGTCTGCAAAGGGCAGCCACCTGTTGAGGCACCCAAGGAGCTGGGGGTTAAGGGCCTTGCTTAAGGACCCGCAGACGTGCTGAGGCTGGGCTTGAACCAGCAACCTTGTGATTACAGGCACACGGCTTAGCCCACTGAGCCACACACTGCCCCAAAACAAGATAACTTGTCAGATTTAGGGTAGTCTGGGCTAAATGTAAGTGAACGATAAAGTCCATTTAAACTGAGGGACCTCAAATCTGGCACATTATCTATCTAACCAACAAATCTCGCTTGGTGTTACAGGACCCTGAACTTGATGTTAGAAATACATGGAAACAGTAATTTAGCAGAGACTTCAACAGATGGCGCCACTAGCCTTCCCAAAGGCACCAAGCAAGAACAGTAAATAGTATGTGATTAAACTAAAAATGTGTCATATGCTGACATTTTTTAAGATCTGACTTTGTCATTAACATTCTTAAAGTAACTGAAAGTACTTCAGTGCAAGCAAGTGTTAAGGCATCAAATGAATGACTTTCCTGTTTGTCTTTCAGGGTCTCCTAAAGGGGAAATTGTGGACTCAGTTCGGCGCTGTATGAGACGTTCAGTGCAGGCATGTGTATGCTAGTCAGTGAGGTTTGTCCCTCAGGTGTACCTTATGACTAATTGAATCTAATTTCATTAGGACAAAAGATGAGGAAAATAAGCAACATCATTTGATACTCCTGACCTTTAACCCTATGCCTTCTTTTTCATATATTTTAGGGTGGAGTTAACTACCTGCTCAACCACACTGTTTGTACAGGATGAAGATTAGGGTCCAAACAAACAAGCAAGCAAGCAGTTTTACAGCAGTTTTTGGTGTAGCAGCAGATGGGAGGTCCGGGAATAAAGACCAGAGAATGAGTGGTTTAAAAAGCCACCCAAAGGTCTGAAGGAGCTGCTTTGGTCTCCATTCCAAGCCATTGCCATATGGCACTTCAGCAAAAGCAGAGTCCACAGAATGAGATGCTTTGACCACACTCACTCATTTGGTACATTTTAATGCAGATCCCAGGCGTTTCACGTTTATAGACACTAAAATCATAGAACTCAGCTTCTATACATTTAAGAACCTGACAAATACAAGATTATACACTTTAATACAATATAAGAAGGCATTTTCTTCTCTTTTTTATTCAAAAGTGATGCAGCTGCATGTTCTGTATGTGAATTCCATTTGTAGAAAGCCATTTTAGATTGAATTAATTTTAAATTGTTTTCTTGAGAAAATAGTTATATTGACTATATTTGATTTTTTTTGTGGTCTGCTAAGGAAACTTGAGAGGCTGCTATTCTGAATCATTGGAGATTCTTCTAGCAGTAGACAGACCTCTGGCCATGCTTTCCTGCTCTCTATCATAGCTGCTGTCATCCATTTGTGTACTTAAAGATTATCTTCCAGTCTAAAAAATATATGAGTTTTCCTGAAGGCCCTTATAAAACCATGGTCATCCTCTACTGCCTGTGACCTTTCCAGAACCAGGCTGTGCTGTGAACCCACGGAGCGGACACACACATGTGACTTTCCCTCTTCATACTGAACCTCTCTCCATGTTCGTTAATGAGCTTCAGGGACCAGACGCAGGACCATGGTAACAGAAACACAGGAAGGAGAAGTCTAATGGCAACTTTTATTTAAATTAAAATCATTTAAAAGATTTTTTTTATCGGTATGAAAACAACACTACCCATTTTCTGTGTTAGATTCTGTCATAACAACTAACCTTGTTTTTCAGCAATGTGAAGGAACTGAAATGAAAATTAGGCCTAAGTTAAGTCTATACTATTCATAAAGCAATTTAAGGAGTCAGATATTAACAGAAGTCAAGGCACAGAACATACTTTCAAAGATATAGAATGTAACCATTAAAAAAAGAATGTTAGGTAAATACATATTTTAAATACCAGTTAAAATCTTGTAGTTTCTTCACTCTGCATGAAGCTTTGTAATTTAGTTATTTTTCATTTATAAAGGAATGATATGCTGTTCTGTGTTTTCCCCGGAGCCAATATCCAACTATCAACAGTCACGCAGGACAAAAGGGGGATGAATCTAAGAACGACAACTTCATGTAAACATATTAAAGCATTTTCTTCTCATTCAGCTTTTTTCTAATCATGCCCAGCTCCTTTTAAAAAATAAGCTTGTTGCAATTTAAAAGTTCCATCAAACCTGCACACCATCTTGAAAAAGTAAAATAAATGCATTTTTTTTTAATATAAAAGTTTTCATTTTTGCGTCCGCTAAAGAATGAAAAACAACAAAAGAAAATTGTTAATCTGTGGTCGTAGCCCAAGGAGTTAAAAAAATATATGGAAACCCCCTTAAAATTAAATATCAAACATACAACAGAATACCACAAAAACAGAAGGAGATGCGGCAGTAGATCGGCGGTGGTGACATTCTGCGAGGTTCTCTGGTTAAGTCTCTGTTTTACACACAGAAGCAGATTAGAGCAGGAATTCTTTGCAGGCCAGTGCAGGCAGGCTGTCCTCATGGTCTCACTTCATCCTTCTGATTCTTAGAGCTGTTCAAGTAATCCTGCGAGGGGCACAGGTGTGAAAGCAGGTGACGTCAGGAGATCAGAGCATCAGCTGTCTGGGTACATCTCCAACCAGAAACACATGCAGTAAAGAGACACAGAGTGAGAGTCCAAATGAATGGGGAGGGAGAATGTGTGAAAACGGACATGTGTGTGCAGCGAGGGGAGTGGCTGAAAACAATGCATCAAGACATACCCATTCACGTTCTACACCAGTGTCTGGACACACATTTTGCACATTTCATAATTAGCATCCATGATTTAGATGAGAATCAGTGCAGGTTTCATACAACTACCAGCATACTCAATGTACACTGTTATATTTCACGTGTCTGTAGACATTTTCATCCCTGACATTCAAAAACTGGCTCCCATGCCCATGGCACTCAGGGTGTGTGTCCATGTGTAAATGAGTCAGAGTGAACGTGGCCAGTGTGTGACGACATCGAAAGCCTACCTCGGCACCCCGCCACCCCGACTCTAGAAGAGGCCGCAGTCCTTAAGGTTGTTCTTGATGATGACGTCGGTAACAGCATCAAAGACAAACTGCACGTTCTTGGTGTCTGTGGCGCAGGTGAAGTGGGTGTAGATCTCCTTGGTTTCCTTCTTCTTGTTCAGATCCTCAAACTTGGTCTGTATGTAGCTGGATGCCTCATCATAATTGTTGGTTCCTGGACAGTGTACAAAAGGTCTCTCGTGTTAAGATCAGCTACACGCAGAACCTCCATACTGCAAAGGTCGCTTTAGTACCAGAAATACCGCTTTGCTTAGCCGAAGTTAATCAAATCACTAATACTCTAACTGAAGGTAACAACAGGCAAAGGAAATGGTTTCGGTTTCTTAGGGCAAACACTGAAATGAAGCTGCACAGTACCGCTGTACTCTGGGAAGCAGATGCTCAGAGGGCTGCGTGTGATCTTCTCCTCGAACAGGTCCTTCTTGTTGAGGAACAGGATGATGGAGGTCTCAGTGAACCACTTGTTGTTGCAGATGCTGTCAAACAGCTTCATGCTCTCGTGCATGCGGTTCTGCGCAGACAGACGAAGGACATTTCAAAGGGGCAGTTTGGCAAAACATTTTCTGCTGCTTTTGGCCACAAGTTGGCGACACTCTTCTACACAGAAATGGTGGAAGTTCCAGGAGCACACAAACAAACAAGATACTGGACTAAGCGGGTAGGTCACAGTGAGAGCACCACCTTCTGGATACTTCTGGTACTGCAGTAGCTTCACACAGCTACATGTGGCCAAACGGTTTGTCCACTGAGGAGCAGCTTTCAGTTCAAGCACACACACTCATGAAGCCTTATCCCATGTTAACAGCCCTCCTATTGCTAAAAGTCCCCACCAGAGGAGCCTCAGGGACATTTTCCCTCTGTAGGATCCTACACTGTACAGTACAGTTCAGCTGTGAGGAAGAGTGCAACGCCTCACCATCTCCTCATCCTCAGCCAGCACCAGATCATAGGCGCTCAGGGCCACGCAGAAGATGATGGCAGTCACGCCCTCGAAGCAGTGGATCCACTTCTTCCTCTCGGAGCGCTGGCCCCCCACATCAAACATCCTGTAGGAGGAGACCAGTCAGACGCAGAATTCCTACATCACCAGTCACAGAGCTCATTTGCCCAGAAACATAAATAGTGTGGATCATAGATAAAAATCAAAAATAAATCAATAAGACTTCTATGTTTCTTGGGTGTAATCCAGGCCAGAAACCGTGCCACTGGTCGTGTCTCCACATGCACCACCAGGAGACGTTATGTCGTTTCTCTAGTACACTCATTGGATTCCTAAGAACCAGTCACCGAGCGGAAAACCTAGACTGACTCCACTGGTTCGGCAACAAACAGTGGTAAATGTGGGGACCAATTTGGCACGGCAGAGTGAGAAAGGCATTGTGGGTAGGACCCTGAGCTAAGCTGTAGTTGTGTGATATCCGGTAGGACTGTGCTCACACCTGGTTGCTAATGAGTGCAAAAGGCTGACCAGCATACACAAATAAACACAAGGGGGAAGAGGAGCCAATCTCCAGCATCTGTACCCTGACATTCCCTCATGCACATGGTTTCGTTCAGTGTTTCTTAACCTGGTCCTCAGGGACCCCCAGTTGGTCCATTTTATCTCCCTCCCAGCCAGAGGTGGAGATTTCAGGTCCAGAAAGTACAAATCCAGACCAAGATTTTGTTTCAACCAACCAGTTTAGCATGAA
>JAODJU010000130.1:27410121-27422896 GCA_026776725.1 Gnathonemus echidnorhynchus | reverse complement strand
ATAGTTAGCATTAGCATTTTTCCCATTGAAATGAATGAGCGGTCCCCATAAGGATATGTTTACCCTACATGTGTGTGTGAGTGTGTGTGTGTGTGTGTGTGCGCACATGCACAGCGTGCGACCTCGTTCTGAACGTACCGCCCGGCCTGGGTCCTCATAATCAATCTTCAGATTGGCCATGGCTTTGATGATTGCCATGATGGACTGGATGGTGTTGCTGTAAACTACAGCTCTGTACTGTCTGCACTCGTCTTCTGAGTAGCCAGCTTCATGGATGATCCTAGGAACACACAGAGAGTCCATTAAACCTTGCAGTCCACATAAAGGGATGCTGCCACTGCAGACCCTATTTCAGTCTCTCCATCCTGCCAAGTCTCAGAGTAAAAGCAAGGTTGGCGTAAATGTGTTTCCCAGGATGGTATCCGTTTGTGGATGTATCACCAAGCTAGCCATGTTAGCACACACAGGAGGCTGACATGCATTACATCTGTCCAGTTTAAAAATACCAGAGAAGCTCTTAAAGTGCTCATGCCACCAATGGCATCATTTACAATCCACTGTACTGGCGTCAAGTCGGGGTGAGGTTAAATACCCGAACCAAGCCAAACCGAGCCCCGGGGATGTGCGTGTGTGACAGACAAACCGGAGACCGAAACAGCAGTTTGAGAAAAGGACTCCCAAAGACAATGAGAGGGGAACTTTTAGGGATCCAGGGTCACTTCGAAACAAGCCCACAGGCTATAAATAAAATGACCAGAGAGCTTGTGAGGTTGTGAGGTGTGTAACACAATGCTTTTAATCAAACCTCAGAGCAACAGGAGAGGGAGAGTGGGCGAGAGGGGACTTAAAGGACTAACACTCGAAACTGAAAGAATGCACCCGAGAGCCTCCCAGAGGCAACAGAAATTATCCAAGGTGCTGGGAACTACAGAAGGAAAAGAAACGACAAAAAGCAAATGGTGGAAGAGTATTCTACGTTCGTTAGCATTAATAAGACAGCTTGGAAAGCGACGGCACTGGCTGTCAGTAATAGCGGCCTGTGGCCACTGTGAATTCACAGCAAACACGAGGTGAATGAATGTCTGTGTAAACACCTGCAGATGATTCCTCCCAGACAATGGGGCTCATTGATCTGCCTCGTTGTGAGCCAGCAGCGCCTTTGAGGCAGCCTTAATGGCCGGTGGCTGAAGTGCACTCTGTGCCCACTAATCAAAGGGGCATTTGGAAAAGCCAGGCTTAACCAGAGTTATGTGGACAGACAATGAAGCCTTTGAGATCCAAGTGTGTGTAGGGAAGGGAATTGGGGTCAGGTGTATGATGGCTTCCAACACTATTAAGAGCCAAACTGCTTTTAACAAACTGACAGCTCCAAGCAGAGGTAAACCCAGTCAACCCAGAAGAAAGTAGTGCACAGAGGACAAGTGAGCCAAGCAGGAGGAGTAAATGGGGGCCTAGGGCACAAAGAACCCTCCAGTGCATGTATCTTCTCCTGCAGACTCAACAGGATGCTTTCAGTACTGCTGAGTGAACATCCACAGTCTTTCCTGCTATGAGAACCCATGTGTGAGGCTCCAGCACACTCTGCTCCTCCCTGTACAGCTACAGCTGCCTAATGGACCCGTCTGGGACACCCCAGGACGAGCAAGTGCGACCCAGGCAGACACAGGCCGGTCCACACAAAAACAAGAGCAGCCGGAGGAGCACTGGGGGCCGTTGGGATAGGGGAGACTCCCCGGGGAGTGTTCGTGTGAGGCCGACCCCGTATCGTTAACGCCTCCCCATGTAGCCGTGGTTTTAAAAGGAAATATGACACCACTTACTTCATCTGCTTCACGATGGTGCTCTTTCCCGACTCGCCAGCACCTGCAGGGAGAAGGAAAACAGAGTTGGTAAAAATAGGTTCCGAGACTGACGAGCAGAAACATGAGGCTGCGGTGAAACCCTCCTGGGGGGTTTGCTGCAATGACATGGTGCCACTTTCTTCAACCCATTACACCTACATCCATTTCCAATCCGCAATCACTTAGAGCTTCCTGACAGAGAATACCCCCCCACACTCACCACCACAACACCATCATACGAACAAAATGAAAGAGTTCATTTAGACAGTTTGCTATTTTTCCCAACAATATGGAGTCAGAATAGTGCCATATATACTTGTATGTGTACTTTCCAATTTGCACCCATAAAATGAAATTTGCTTGCACTGAACACAATTTTCATTCGCAAAAAAAAATATTTTGCAAATACACGTCAATATTTTTTCTAAATGCGGAACCAAACATCTTCATAAAAATATTTTTTACAAAGATAGAACGGTTTTCAGGTACAAGACCGGTATTGCAAACTTGCAAATACCAATCTGCGAGTGCGAATCCACACTTGCGCACATAAATAAGTTTGGCACTAACTTGCCTAGCGCTTTGCAGATAAATATTTGCTCGCATAGCCACCAATCAAATGAATTCATTTTCTAGCCAATCATAAAGCTGTAAGGTAACAACCAATCCTGGCCTTCCAGTAAAAAACATGCTGAAGAAGATGAAGGTGCTAGAGCAGGACTTTATACTGGAAGATAGTCAGAATTTTATGTTTGGTTCCGCATTTAGAAAAAATATTGACGTGTATTTGCAAAATATTTTTTTTTGCGAATGAAAATTGTGTTCAGTGCGAGCAAATTTCATTTTACGGGTGCAAATTGGAAAGTACACATACAAGTATATATGGCACTATTCTGACTCCATGGAACAAGCATATGATGTTCCATATTAGCCGTGACATTTATACTGAAATGACCCAATCAGCAGATGATTCCTGTGTCATTAACCTCATAACAACCAGGGGGCCAAAGCTACAAGGGGCCAGCACACACACAAGTACGCACACGCACACACACACACACACACACACACACACACACACACACACACAATCTTTGTGGGAATTGTCCATTCATTTCTGTGAGCATGTCCTGGGGAGCCCTGGGAGCCATCTGTCTGCATCCTGTTGTTCATAAAGGTGCTCTGGTATTCATTTAGCAGTATGTATGGGGCTACTATCCTGAAATTTGGGAACATCATGAGGGAATATTTTATGCACTATAGGAGGCACCAGGTCCTATAAAAATGGCTTAATCTGTGCAAGGAGAGTCATCATCAGACCTAATGACTCCCAGAAATGCTTTAACAGCTAGGAACAGGCATTGTGGATTGAAGACTTCCTTTGGCTTTTTGCAAACCCATGCGAAGGAAAAGGAGTAAAACATGCCTCATCAGACCATATGACTTATTCCGGTTCTCAGGTCGAGTGCTCCTTACACCTAGTTACGCATCTTAAAAATGTGGCCTTGGATGCAAATGGTTCCTGAATGTCTGCTCTACTGTAAACTGCTCACAATATACAGTTTTTGTTGAGACTGGGTACACAGAAGTGCTGATTCAGATCTTGTGGTTTTTTGAGCAGCTTTTCCTGTTAGGTGTCCCTCTAAGCTGGTCAGCGAAATTAGACATCGACCATTGCTCCTGTTCGGCAATGCAGGTTTTCCATGTTTAGCATGTGCGCTCATGACTGTGAAGACTCTTCTTGGAGCATTAAATAATTCAAAACACTGTCAGTTGCCTCATGTTGCTTTGAAAACTCCTCAGCAAACCTCTTCTATGGCCAACACATGCAGCTAATTGACATTCAACCGAAAATGACTCACCTTCATAGCTGTGTTGGTATTTGTGATTTAGTTACTTAAAAGTAATTTTTCATGTGTGTCTGTTATTTTGCCCACTACCTGTACACACACATACGCAAGCGCACACACAAACACACACACACACACAAACACAGTTTGTGTTTCCAGCAGGCACTCACTCATGATCATTCGCGCCCTCATTCACGCCCACATTCACAGCTCATTTCTGGTTTCATCTCCACCGTCTGACCTTCACTGCTTGGTACTGAAATATTCATCTCACTTAGCCTGATTCTTTTGATTGATCAGCTTAATTAATTCACAGATTGGGGGGGTGGGAGGCGCAGTTGGTCAGCAGAATGTGAGGGTCAAGGGCTGGACAGCAAGTAGACACACATAGATATGGAGCCCTGGGAAGAGACTATGCAGTGCTCCCTCTGAGTTAGATACACTACTATAGCTTTACTACAGCTCTGGGAACCATCTGGCATGCCACTACATCTGGCTCAAAGCCTTGTCAGATACTTCCTCATGCATTAACTAACTGATAGCTCAGTATTTAAGCGGATGAAATAGCTGTTCTGTCTCCTGTCCATGTGCAGTAACTGAATGTATTATTTAATTTGCCAATGGAAATGTGGAGAGAAACAGGATAAGGGGGGATCTGGACGGACTGGAGAAATGTAGGCCGCAGGGACCCACTGGGGTGGTTCCCAGACCAGGATGTGCGATGACCTGTGTTTAATGTGGTAATATTCTCCCAGCATCCTCTGGGATACATCTCAGGTCACATTAGAAGCGATGGGGAAATGATTTATCAGGGAACCGGAGGCTATGTGTGCATTCGTGCTTGTGTGTGTGTTTCCACAGCAAACAGCTCCAAGTGGTTAGCTCAGATCTCTAAGGTAAATAAAAGCAGAACCTCTCTGAGTTGTGGACTGAGTGCAAACCCCACATGAGCTGCTGATCCCACCTGAGCAAACAGCACAGGTGTTACAGCGCTGCACCCCAGGTGAGAGAAACCAGGGGCTAATTCAAGGTACAGCCCTTTCTAAAAGTAAGTGTGAGAGCAAGAGAGTCTGTTCTGGCCCTTGAATATCAGGTTCTGTAAAATGCCCTCTGTTGTGTGTTTGTGCCCTCAGAGGAGACCATGCTCAGTCAGCTGTGAAAGACAAACACAATGGGGCTGAACCAAGCGAGACTTCCCAAAACACAGATTCCAGAGAGGAGCTGCACTTTGAGCACTCCGAAGGTCTACTAAATGACACGTTTTGTCTATCGTGACAACACAACACAAAAAAAAAAAAAAAAAAAAGTCAGAGCTTCACGTCCTGGAATATGACAGGAGAGCAGACATTAAGGACTCTGCAGGGTCCAGAAAGAGTGGAAGATCCATCTCTCAGGGAGGTGGAGGCACAGAGAAGACATCATCCTGGCCTAGTCCCAGATAAGCAGACACACAGAGGCACACAAAAATCTAGCTGATTATCCCAATTCCTTCACAAAGAACTGTGGTACAGAGAGCACCCCCCTGGTGGTCCTCAAGAGGACTGAAGATATTTGTTACTGTGATACAGGTTACAGTAATTATTTTGGATGATTTGGCTTGACCCTAAATAGTATTTGGCCCGAAAAATTTTGAGAACCACTGCCGTAGAGAATCAGTCTCACGTACCTCCCCCCTCCACAGCTGTTCAGAAACAGCAACTGGAGACCCAAGGAGAACAAGTGGCTCAAGTAAATTCCACAAATGCCATGGAGTGGAATGGAAAATGACCCATTGCCCACAGCACACGAACTGGCTAGGAATGGAGTTTGAGTTTGAGCACAGGCAGTCCTCTGAGGGGCAGACACTCATTACTCTTGCTGGGTACAGTCAAATGAACAGCCGGAGGACAGCAGGGTAACAGATCCTGGATGCTCCTGAAGCCCAGTAGAGGACAAAGCCCAGAGCTGAAGACTTGACATATGACACTCAAAGTCACAGTGGCAAATGTCTTCAGCTGCTAAGAGCTTCCAGAGAAGTTTCATGATTTAAGATGGTGGGGCTCAGACTGGGGGCAAAAATGGAGAACTACTGGCAACACCCCAATGAAAACAACACTAAATGTTGGCCGGTGGAACCATGCAGGTCGGCGACCCCGCAAACACTAATGGGCAGAAAGGTAAATCACAATGCATTCAGCAAACGGGAAAATGATAGTTTAATGCTCACTGAGGGTGATTAAGAAGGCCTGGGGCAGAGGCAGGGACGGCCAGGAGAAGCCGTGTCACCGCAGCCACTAGGAAGAGAGGCGGTTTCAGACGTTGAAAAGCAGAGGCGGATCAGTCTCCTCGGGGTGCTGCTGGTTTCTGCTTTGTGCTCAGGGAGGAGAGGCAGCTGGGAGTAACTGAGGCACCAGGCAGGTTCACACACTTAAGAAATGAGAAGCTCCTCTATCGCTCGGCCACACCTCAACCGTCATGGCAGAGGGAGGCTGGTACCCCTTTCAGCTGCTCTGGTGCCTCCAAACCTGCCCCTAGCATCACCTGCAGTGTGGGATCCTTAACCACAACTGCTTTAAACTAGTAGTTAGCTACCACTACCACCTCCCGTATTGAGAGCACACACAAAGCTTCTGACAGAATTACCAAACCTGACAGGGTTGTGAAACAGTTTAGTAGAACAAGCCTGACGCCAGGGCATCAGAATAAAGAGAGACAGACAGGGGGCAGTGAGGCCACTTCCTTAAAGGGCTGTGAGCGGATCTGCACATACTTGCTATGGGGGGGGGGGGTTTAAAATGCATCAGACACCAAAAGTGAGCATGGATACACAGAACAAGGAGCATGCAAAATAAGGAGCGGCCAAATAAGCAGAGCTGTAGAAGGAGACAGATGAAGGTTAATCTAAATGAATAACCCACTCTAAGACTTGAAACTACGTTTCGGTTGATTCCTGGTGTTCAAACCGGCAGCAAGGGCTACATTGGCTGGTCAAACTTGTAACCCAAGCCTGGACAGCTGTGGCCATCTGTCTGCACATGGCTCTCCACAGGGCCCATCCACTCCATGCTTTCTCAGTAGCAGGTTTTTCATTATCTGCCAGAAGACATCATTCATTAACCGAAACCCCTCCAGAGCGAAGCCCATATCTGGCAGGTGACACAGTCCTGATAATTCCCATCTGAAGGGCTGCGTTCCACATGAACTAGCATCTGCCCTTTTAAGTTAATCAGTTCACATTGTTTTTGTATTTTCAGCCAAAAGCATGGCACCCCACTGCAGTGCCTGGCAGTCTTCCTACCCCGGTTAGCGCAGGAAAGAGAACATGAGCCTTTCTGCATCCCTACAGGACCATCACTGCCCATAAATGGATCCTTCAACACCAAGCTACACTAAGCCCAACTCAACCAGCACATTTCTGGTCGAGTGCATGGACAGTACCATGGGCCGATGAGAGGAGGGGTGTACCGGGGGACATCCTGATGTACTGAATGGAATCAAGTCTTTCTTTCTCAGCCTCTACCTTATGTGTTTATCTCGGTTAGTTAGGCAAGCCCCTCATTCTCTGACCAAAGCCCAGGTTGACAGGGTGGGAAAGGAGCAGGCCGAACCCTGCCCCGACAGACAGAATCCCCCCCCCCACCTTGTTACCGCTCTTCCATAACAGCATGTCTCTCAGGCTGTCTGAAACCCAGCAATCCTGTCTGCGTAAATAAGCAGAGAATCTGCCACTGTCTCGTTCCAAAACCACCATGATTCATCACCGAGAACATTGCCATCACCCTGGACATGTCTGCACCTGTTCTCAGCACTGATTGGTCTTAAAAAAAATTTAAAAAAAAAGCCAGTGGCAGTAAGCATATTCTGAACAAGTGCGTAATTGTTGTATTTTTTTTTTTAGATCATCATGGAGTCAGGTGTGGAAGTAATAAAGGTAAGTACAGCACACTGTAGATGGGGTGTATGATGTATAACACAGCAGTGGAACTGTGGTGCTCTCATACAGCACCCAGAACACGCAAGACTAAACAGTCAGAGGAGTGAAAATGAACAACTTTGCACTCAGGAACAGCCAGAAGCTCTGAGTGTCAGACTATTTCTGTTCGGTGAAGCCTGTTTGCTCTGTGTCCGTCTTCGCGGCAGGAAGAGGGATGGAGCATTCACCTACAGCTAGGCTCTCGCATTTCCGCAGCGTAAAATGCCACCTTCACAATCGAGGAGAACAGAGCCTGGGATTTGCTTCCTGAAAGGATGTATGGGGGGGTGGAAAAGGCATCTGACTCAACCAGACAAGCGTTCCACTGATTAGTTCCTTGTGAGTGTTTCAATTTGAACCTCCGCTTCCTTCGCAGCGGAGCAGACACAGTAAGTGTCTGAATCCCAGCTAACGTCGACGGGAACCATCATTAGACTGGTGCGAACTGCAGCAGGGGAAAACAGCAGGTGACCCTGAAGAGCTCTGTAAATACGGCCCTGCACATGTGGAAGGGAATCCCAATTACTGTCCCCCCTAACACCCTGCAGACCTCTTAGTATCATTAGGGGAAAACATGCTCCTCTAATGAGGAGCCATGGAGCAGAGCGTGTGGAAGGGGAATATGTATTAAGCTGTTGCTGTCACCCGGTGGTGATACAGTGCTCAGGACATCCAGCCGTGGAGGACAGGGCAGGGAGTGCAGACCACGCTAAGCACCCGATAGGAGCCAGAATAAACACATATCTGGTATTACTGCGTCTCATCCTATAAATCCAACAGCAAAACCACCTGAAAAGATCAAGCAGCACCACTGGGTTATACAGCCACTTGGCAGTTCCTCAGAATGAGACCGGAATGATGTCAGAATAAGGCCTCGCTTCGCAAACAGGCCGACAACTACAGAGCCTCAGAGATTCCAGCAGTCCCAGCTGTGGAAGTGGTTATTGCTTGGTTCGCCTTCTGAAAATAGAACTTAACCACTGAGCAACCTCTGGTTCCCCCCCAGTTCAAACCTCAACCCCACACACACGCACGCACACGCACGCATGCACGCACGCACACACACACACACACGCGCGTACACACACACACACACCCCCCCATTCTCCGGGCCTGACCTATTCATCCTGGCTCTGTCAGAGTGCACAGGCGACTTCTCAGTCATAACAAATGGAACAGAAGGGGCTTGTTCTCCCACAGGGCTGCACCAGCCTCCACAGCCTCAGTGCTTGGGAGTTTCTCGCATGGAACTTCAGGATGCATTGAGGGGGAAGCCTCATGCCTCTGTGCTACATTACAGCATAAAACCAGCTGTAACTCATCTCTATTTGATCTGGGAGGCACCCAGTCACCAACAATGGAAAATTAATCTAAAACAAGTCTAATTAATGCGATACCAGGTGGATGCCTTCCAGATTCCTTGCATTTTTTTCTGGAATATCTCATTTCAAAACAAGCTTAATCGGAAACAATTGAAATCTACATGCGGAGAAAGCCATCTATTTTTAAGAAGGTAACATCTTCCATAACCACAGACCATCAAAGGGCACAAGGCAGGGGGCTCCAGGGACGGATCTCAGACCATCAGGGCATGTGATACCAGGGCACGTGTTTACAGACATATACATATGGCTTGATGGGCAGAAACACTGCACTAAACCAGCAACCTTAAAACAATTTAGCCCCCAGTTCTGTGCAGAGCACAAATGGAACAGCAGGTCTGCCCGGTTCACAGTGCTGTCCTCCACACACAGATCATCAGTAATTGGTCAATTCGGCATAAATCTCATTCTGAATAAACAGAGTGTGAGATGCCATTAAGCAGATATGAACCCACAACCACCTGGTGGAATGCTAGTTGTGTCAGCCTAAATGACATCTGGGTATATCGGACCCCCACAGCAGAACGTGACTGACTTCCTGAGGGGGCGGCATGCTTTAAGCCTCTGATCCGTCACAGGGAGGTAATTAATCCAGAGCGAAAGGCCATCCATCAAAGACAGACGTGAAGCCAGCATGGTCACCACAAGCGGCCGACTCCCAGCGCGACACCTTGAAACGAGACACAAGACAAGCGTGATGCCAAAGAGGGCCATGCCGCCCAGCACGCCAAGGCTGAGTTGATTCAGATGCGGCATGAAAGCACATTCTGAAGCCTCAGCCTTTGAAGCGAAGGGCACCTCTGGGCAAGACATGAAAACAAGCCAGACTACGGCTCTGCTCTGTGTTCCAGGCCAACACACACAAGCGCGGCCTTTCTGTACCCTATCAGCACCTCCCCAGGTTCACTATTTATCCTCCAGGGGGGATCAGACTTCCTCAGCAAGGCACCCCGCACAGCCTGCGATGCTGACGAAGCTCAAACTGCCCATTTCACTGCCCATGGTACTTTAGTTTTCAAACTTCAGGGAAATCAAGTGACTTGTTCCATATGTCATCACAAACCACATTAGCTGGTTACTAAAATAACCTTAAAAACAAAACAGAAGCTCACCAGCAGCTAAAAACCTCTAGATTTGCAGCCTCACAGGCCAGTGACCTGGGAATCGTGTTTTTCTAGAGCAGTGTTTGCCAATCCGGTCCTTGGGAACCCAGTCGGTCCAGGTTTTTGCTCTCTCCGAGATCCCTGCCAGACAGTCCACATTTTTACTCCCTCCCAGCTCCCGGATAGCAGAGAGGGAACAAAAACGTGGACTGTCTGTAGGTCCCAAGGACCAGATTGGGAAACACTGCGCTAGTTGAAGATGATTCCCAGGGCACTGGGTTGTGAGAAATAGGAAAATCCATAGCTTTGCATGTACCAGACTTTCCTCAGAAAAGATGTGCTTCAGCAGGAAACTGCTGAGCTCCTGAAGCTAACCTCTGAATGCAAGCAGAAACGCTCATTCCATTATGTCCAGGCTCCTTCTGCATCAGATGTTAACATTATACCTCATGATCACCCAAATGTTATGGGGGCACAATTATCTTCAAATACGACAGGATGCACTGAAACAGCTCGCATGTAACCACAGCCATGCAACAGCAAAGCGCTTTGGTGGAGTCTAACACCTTCCGGATCCACCTTGTACCATTCATGTTATTAGCTGTGCCTGTTGCAACAGATCAGAAGGGATAGTCCTAACAAACTTCATACATCTAGAACTCCAGGTATAATGAGCCCTTCAAAGCATCTGATGGAACACAAAATGTATCTGACCCCCATGACTGCAGAGCACGAACCACAGCACCTTCTGTTTGTTGTGTGCTGCACCGCGTGTACAGAGCTGTGTAATACTGACGCAGGAGGCCGAGTCTGATCACACTAGAAAACTCAAGCTGAAAACAGGACAGAGAACAATCGAACCATGTATTTGTTAAAAATACTGCATCAGGTTAAAAGGTGGATGCTAACAGCTCCAAATTCATGTACAGTGCTCACAGAAAGCCTGGGGACACTTGCTCAATTCAGTAAAAATATCGCAAATTTATTGGTTTTATAACAAAAATCATTTAGGTTTTTGCAGAAATACATATACATATTACGTCCCAAACAACCAGTATTTTTAAGTAAAGTATTAATTTCAAGCAGCATTAAATTGAAATCCAAATTATAGTTCTAAAGGAGCTGTCCGGAATTAAAAAAATTAATTCACAAGCAGTCTCATTGGGCGTTTTTAATTAATAACACCTATGCAGTAATATAAAACATCAAACATTTGTGTTTAGTACCTCTTTGGAAGCCAGTGACTACAATTGCAATTAATAGCAAAACGGCAAGAACAGTACTAAAGGAAGCAGAAAAAAAAATGACAATAAAAAGAAACTGTGCAGATATGTTAAACATCGCTTGTCAAAGGACTTTTGTTATGAAACATTTTACAGACTTAAGCAAGTGTCCCAAGGCTTTCTGTGAGCACTGTATATAAAACGAGCATTGTCATAATGCATAATCATTCCCTTTTCCATGCAGCACAGGGCTTAAAGCTGTGAGAATATCCAAAACAAGGTGCAGGAAAGCTTCAAGTGCCCAGGACCGAGAGTTACAGTATTGAGATCTCCCTCATCCTTCGTCATCCTCAGTCATAATGGAATTGCAGGGTGGCGGATCTTCACAAACCACATGGTTTTCCTGCACTGAGGCTCACACACGCACCAGTGCCCCCCCTGCTCTGGTCCAGGCCGGACACACAGGCCTTCAGATGGACGCTCCCACAGGGAGCATTTGTACCCCTGTGCATGGAGCCTGACTGGCCCATGAAATACCAGCTGTGGAAAGGAAGCCAGCTGTGAATGCAGCTTGTGGAAGCAATTCTCTCCTGCCCGCCTTAAAGGGAGACAGCTAAAGCAGTGGTTATCCTAGAACGGTGGGCAGATGATCACTGTTTCTGAGCAGAAACCAACATGAAACGTGGTGGAAAACAGATCTGAATTCGTTAACCATTTATTAACAGCAAAGGCTAGCAATTTAAACATTACACTGTCAGTTCAACGAGGTATTTACAAGCCTCAGGCTGCTGTTCTATCAGATTACAAAAGGTAATAATTCCCAAAACTTAGACTTTAACACCCACTATAAAACTGCACAGGGGACCACCACAACACGAAACACTGTCTGTGAGAACAAACATCTTTGGAAGAGCCAAAAATGTTTTACGGTCACTGGCAGAATGGATTTTATCCACAATGCAATGCCACTGTTCAGTATGCTTTGATCGTTAGCGGATTGCCAAGATGGCTGTACTCATAAGCGCAACCCACCAAAACATAGGGGACAATGTAGACCTCCCGTCCACAGCAGCTCCACCTGTCCCACACACCTGGATGGCACAGATAGGCTAAATGCCACGTCACACGCTTCTGGGAGGGGGTGTCTGATGCCAACAGGGGCTCAGTTATTCAGTCTCCTTTAGGTTTATCACACAGATTCAGTCATCATTGAAAATGAGGATAACCATGCTTAAGGAGATTATAATTTTTTTACTGTACAAAGTCTGAATTAACAGATGTGACAGACATGAAAGAAAACAGCACTTACCCCACAAAAACAAATTGGTGGAGGAGGTCGATGCTCAGTCACTACATAAATGGCTTTCAGTGGGTGTGGGAATGCCCAAAATCACTGTAAATATGACCCCCCCTCCCCCCCCCCC
>JAODJU010000130.1:27386082-27410111 GCA_026776725.1 Gnathonemus echidnorhynchus | reverse complement strand
CTGAATGAAACCACAAGACACAACTGGGAACAATCAGGGCTGCACAGGAGGTTAATGAGGGATAAGGCCACCCCGACCCTACCCCAAAGCTACAGAGCCCTCTCTAACCTCAGACACAGAAGTCAAACAACAGTCACAGTTTTTCTATAGCTTTCATGAAGTGATTATTCAGAACGTGACTGACTTCACCTAACTTTTCAACCGTCATTTGGGTGACAATTAAAATGTTCTTTCGAAAATATGCAGGACAGCAGCTGCCAAAAATTCAGATTGACACACACTTTTCTACAGAAAGAAGCAATTAAAGCTACAGGTACAGCAACCAGAAAATCACACAGCTCCGGAATCTAAAGGCTCATAATAGATCATTTATAGTGGTGTTTCCCAATCTTCAAGAACCCTCATCAGTCCATGTTTTTGCAAAAAAGGGAGACTGGCAGGGAGTTGAGTGGCAGCAAAACCATGGACTGTCTGGGGGTCCCTGACAACCAGATTGGGAAACACTGATTTATATTCACTGTCAATGTACGAAATGTATTATTTAAATTCACAAAATTGAATTTAAAGAAAAACAGAATATGGATACTCCGCAGAACACAGAGAAAAACATTTATAAAAGTCTTCAGAAAGCCATTTGAAAAATCTTTATCAGTCCTGAAACGGACCAAGATGGCCATAGACACAGACAGGAAGTTCACGCACATTTCATGTCACTATAGCAACCCTTTGCCGTTAGTAAGAAAAAAAGAGAAAAAACACAGGAAATGAAGAGACATAGGTGTGGTGGGTGGTTTCAACGACACAAAGTTAGGCTATTTGTATATGCAGCACTTCAAGGTTTTCAAGAGTACGATGGAATCTGTACATCAATAAAATTAGAGGTACAGTTTTAATCCCATTCAACTCAAGCTGAAATGATGTTCTCAGAAACTCATAATGGCATCCATCCATCCATTTTCTGTAACCGCTTGTCCTATTCAGGGTCACGGGGGGTTTGGAGCCTACCCTGGAGGCTATGGTACCAGGCAGGGCCATAATTGCATATGATTGTTTTTATGCATTTAACCACTACTTAATATTGCTGCAAAATGGCTGTTATCGAAAGGGCTTTTTGCTTTGTCACCTGATTAACAACAGGAAATGACAGGATGTGCACAAAATCTTTTGATTTCAAGGCATGGGAGCTCTATCATGTCCAGCATCTCAGAGAGAAATACTTATCACAGCCATCCCCTGTGTTCAACCCCACGATAGCACTGAACTCATAATGAACTCGCACACTTCCATCCATACAAGGGCGCGGACACCACACCCACCACACACTGCATTCACCTAGCAACTACAGCTATCACATATATTGTCCAGATGGAAGCTGGAGCTTGAAGCTCTAAGTTCACACTTTATTGCACAGCCAGCACATCAGAGGGAATCCCCCAACCCCCATGCAATGGATCTGGTTGTCAGCAAAGTTATTCTGGCTTTGAGAAGATACATGGGCCTCTGAGCTGTAAGTTATAACCTGACACCCATCGCTGGTCACTCAGACAACGGCCTGCTTAGGCATTAGAATTCCCACAAAGCACAATATGCCTATGATGTCACCCACCTTCTCAAGCTGCCAAACAGAGGTGGAAAGTTGAGGATCACAAATCCAGACCAAGATTTATTTCAGCCAACCAGTCGAGCACAAAGATTCACAGTCACAGAGTACTCAACTGGTTGGTGGAAACAAAATCTTGTTCTGGATCTGAACCTGAACATCTCAGCTAACTGCTCATGGCAGAGTGGTGGCTCTGAGGCTAGGGATCTGTGCCAGCTATCGGAAGGTTGCTGGTTCAAATCCTCAAATTCCAGGAGTGAACTTGGGCCATTGAGCAAGGCCTTTAACCCGCAATCACTTCGTCCTGGGTATGATGTTAATCTACATCCTGCCCTGTAACGAGGTCCTCCAATTTAGAGAGGAAAAATGTGGGGGTTGGTGGCATGATTGGCACTCCAGCCACTGGAGAAAACTCACACTGGTCTATTCAGACTAGTTTAGTGGTATCAGAGGTATCACCCACTGCACTCAGGTTCTCAACCCTGAGGTGGTTTGTCGTGTGGTGGGTGCGGCAAAGCGCTGTAATCAGCATGCACCCCCCCCCTTACTTACCTACCTAACTACTCACAGAAACACACACCCAGAAATCTCCCAAACTCTTTTATTCATTGGTTTAGTCTTGGGTGTGACAGAGCTACTGTACCTTCAAACCTCCAAAACTCTTGTTCTGAAGAAAACTTGCCAGTTTCCTGAGGTTCAGCTCAGATATTACAACAAGCAACACACAAATGAGTGAGGGGATAAGGCAGAGAGACCACCTCTTTACCAAAAGATCACACACCAGAGAATGATAAACACAGCATCAAAATGCTTGGAGACACAGAATCATCTCAAAGACAGCACGTACTCAGCAACGCCTGCCCGTTATTTACACTGCACACATGTAACACAACCATGTGTGTTAAAATGAACTTCCTCCTGGAGACCGTTCTCCAGATGACAATGACCCTGCTTTCCTCAGCTCAAAGCCAAAAGAAACCATGAGTTAGGTTTCATTAACCAATCCGGTTCAGTGTGGCTCCAGGGTTTCCCTTTGTGTGATCAAATCACAGAACAGGATGTTCTCACAGCTGCATCTGACTGGCCGGCACATGTGGGTGAACAGGATCTCAGCAACCTTCAGCTTGACCCATGCTACAAAGTGTTTATCCTTATCGGTATGTAGCATGATCAGATTACTTCCTTTTGGTAACACAATGTCACCATTTTTTGTATTTTTTGTCAATGTATTTTTTGTCAATGTAGCCCCAAAAAGCACAAGGACACAACATTACAACCTGCTACCACTGATTAGTACCTTTCCAGCTACATGGCCTAAGTTTCAAAGGTGGAGTCACTTCTGGGGTGCAGCCTACTTTCCGGGCACAGCAATCACATCCTAAAATATAACACCTGGGCCTATCAAACCCTAACTTCACAGAAAGCTCAAAATGCATCTTCGCATGAGAAGTTCTGGCCTCAGAGCGACCGAAAGCCCCCCCCCCCCCCCCCCCCAAACCAATCTCTGTCTTCCTGCTTTGTCAACAGGAAACTGCTGCAAACTGCACAAGAACTTCGCGATCAACTGGGTGGTGCAACACGGTTGGTTGAAGCAGATAGCAGAAGTAGGCAGGAGACATAAAGAACTTTCCTCTATTGCAGAACAGGTAGCAGGACAAACCACAAGTACTACACACAAATTAAAGGGCATTAACATCCTTTTGAACTATAAAAAACACGATTTATGCTTCTCCATTATCAATTTCAGCCAGTAAAGATCACAAACCTCTTTCCACAGAGTCATAAGTTTCAATGAAAAGGAGTGGGCTTGATAACTACAGGACTGAACTGCGTGGCTACCTCCATCCTGACACTACGGTAAACATCATAAAATCCTGCCTTCTGTAGATCACGCACACAGAAACTCCCCAAAGCTTTCCAAAGTCAGGAGATAACATCACTGAACGCTCAGCTACTTGTTTGGGAGACGCTACAAAGATACCAAATATGGATGCAATCGAAGAGGCCTCTCCTTTATCGCCAGTCCTGACCCTCCCACATGGTGGCCTTGCCGGTGCCGGGCGAGCAGAGACCCAGAAACTCCCTTTGAGGAAACAGATACTCGGACGTTCCTACAGTCACCTTCAGCTGCAAATCTTCCTGAGTAAGAGTAAACAAACTGTCATTCGGAAATAGAAATAAATAAATCAATCAGAGGCTTAAGTGGGCCCTCTTTAAATCGTCCTTCCTTTTGTTCCTCCTAGGAATCAATAATTCCAGTCAGCGACAGACAGGCATGGCACGTTATGGGGCTGATTAAAGAGCACTGATGGGTTCTGCACCACAGCCTGAGCCCTGCTACCATGAGGGCCAAAGGTGGAGCAGTCACACTAGGGGACAGTCATCAGTGGTGCCCCCCTGGGTACTGTGAGGGATATAGTGAGTGAGAAGGCATCTTCACACCTTTGTTTTGGCTCAGAGTGGCCCCCACCCCTGCCGCGCACACAGAGCTGACTGGCAGGATGTAAGCAGTGAAGCTGCTCAGGGCTGAGACCATCCTTTCCTGCTCCGTATACCTACCCAAAAGCAGCTCCACTGAACCGTTACACCAACAAGCAGCCAGACGCTGAGCGAGCCAGCGCTGGCCAGCATCCTTTCATCACTACAGTGACCAATAAAACTCCTGTAGGAACACAAGGGTCTCCAACAGTCACAGGAATGGATGCCGCTTCCAGAAACCCCCAGCCACACTGGAGAAGTCACTTAACACAACAGCAAACAGAGCCAAAGACCCAAATGTTAGTAAAACCCTGTTATATTGCATACTATTTATAAATCTCTGATTTATTCAGTGTCCTTTCAGAGCAGGGTCACACAGGGACCGGAACACAGCTACAGCAGAAGGTCACACGTGACCCAGGGCATATTATGGCACTGCTCATGCACAGGCCACAAAGCATGACCTAAACAGTGCGGGGAGCCAAAGAGACGCGTCCCTTCGGCCGGCTGGCCAAACCTAGTCATTAGGGCAGGAAAACTACAGTGGCAGCATTTACAGATATAAGTGCCTGTGATGCCAAGTCATACTGTAATTAGGACAAAAGGCTGGGGGTAATTACAGAGTAACAACGCTCACAAAATGCCTAGACCGTGGCACATTTAAGGTTCCGGCCTTCTGCCAGGGCAGCCTGCCCGCCTTACGAGGTCAAACAGAAACTCATGATCCACATGTACATTTCAGCAAGTTGTTAAGAATATCAAGGTGTTGGAGTATATTCTCTGTAAAATACTTCCAAAACAAAGAACAGACTACTGAAACTTCTCTAATATAGGGCTTCACTCAGGCATTTCATTTCAGCATAGCTTTTGAAAAGAAAAAACTGATGGTTTGTATAAAAGTTTAGGAGAAGTTCTTATCCGCTTCAAATGACATCCTGATCCATGGGTGAAGGAGGTGAATCAGGAACTCAACTGGAAAACAAACTGGTCAGACAGAAAAAGAACAAGATCCACAGTAATTATCAGAACTCGCCACAACATCCTGCACAGTCACGAATGTCCTCACCTCCTTGACCACATACCAAAATCATGTCGGACACAGCTGCTGTCCAGAAACCTGCTGTACGATTTTCATGCTGGATATAGCGACATCAGAGTGTGCAGAGACACTTGAGTGTTCTATGCCAGGACTTGGAGGTCATGCTGAATTAATACTTAGTCACCTACTGTCTAAATGAAGAAAGTAAAAACTACCAGAGAGAAACCCACCTCGTATCTGAAAAATAACCGTAGTCCTTCCTGAACCTATCATGCATCATCTCTTACGGAACCACCTATCTAGCTAAGGGTCAAATAGTAAAATTAAGAAAAGCAAAACCTGAATTGAGTGCATTAGTTCACAGACAACTTCCTACAAACCTACATAGGTCTTGAGTCCAGAGGCAAGTCACTGACAGACTTAAGTTTATCCTTGTAACTATTTGGTCAATCAAGGAAAAAGGAAATCAGAGTGGAAAGCTGAACAGAAGCAGACTAAGGCCAAATCACTTCCTCCACTTGGGTACAGCTGAGGAGTTAACCTCCCTGTTTTGGGCGGATCCACACCTCATCTGCGCTAAAACGAGCTTTATGTGGGAGCGCGGACCCCAGGGAGAGCCACATAATTACACATGAGCTAGATGCTCAAGAGGCCGCCTGCCACTCGCTATATTCCGTTTGTCCCACCCGCGGGGGGGGGAGGGGGGTTCGAGGTCCTCTCCTGACACACCCAGATCTCGGCTTCTGTAATTATAACTCCACTCCCAGCAAACTCCTGCCGGCAGCCATCTCACGGGACACTGAGGCGGGGCCAAGGCCTTGGATCTCGCGCGCAGACATGCGCAAATGTTTACGCGAGCAGGCACACAAACTCCCAGTGATACATACACGGGCTGGTTAGTCCAAGATATGCTTCACCGCGTTCTTTCATTATTCTTTCTCATCACCCCTAAGCATAAATGAGGAGGGGGGGAGGCAGGGGTCAGAAACAGTTGGGGCCACACTCCCTGGAGGGAGGGCTGAGCAGGAAGTGGCCAGGCTCTGGTGTGGACTAGGCACATCCAAGCAGGAGGTGGAGGTTTCTTGGGATAGTGAGTGAGCCAAGACAGCTCAGTAAGTATCGAGGGAGGCAGGCAACCGAGGGGGGAGTCCAGTTTTCTAAAAATACCTCAGCTCAGCAGCCCTACAGGCCTCATAATGCTGGGGACTGCGTTCCCCCGTGGGGAAAACGACACACATCCACATGAATCCTGACAAAAACACTGGCAGCCCGCTATCAAAACACAGACAAAACCCGGAATCGCTATGCAAAGCATCTTCACTAAAACCCAAGGTTCCCAAGTCTGGAAATCTACTGTTACTGGTAGCTATGGCAATTTCTAATCTTCAGGGGAAAGGCAACAAGTGTGAGCGAGCAGATGTATGAAGCTGTAAATCTCAAGCGAGTGATGGTCACGTGCGGCTCTTTGAGGCCTTTAATGTGTTTTACTCTGATGTTCGGCGTTAAACTTATGAAGGTCATTCTATTCGCATGTTTTCTATCTGAGATACATTAATTTACAGGCGAGGGCAGCCGTGGATTATGTGCAATGTCTCCTGGCTGCATTGGTTGACGCAAAATACATCCAACCAAAATGAAAAACACAACGGAGAATTACTTTCATATACGTTCAGCAGCATTTTCCTGCAATTTGAACCGATGAGGACATATGGTGAGAGGAGGTGAGGCCATTGTTTAGCCCAGTGTTTCTCAATCTGGTCCTTGGTGACCCACAGACAGTCATGGACTGTCCAGCAGGGAGCTTGGAGGGAGCAAAAACATGGGCCAACTGTGGGTCCCTGAGGACCGGATTGGGAAACACTGGTTTAACGTGCCGCAGAGAACGTGTGTATATGCACACTTGCTGGATCCCCATTAGACAGTGAGAACATGACGTCATAGCACTCCCATTGTGCAAACTCAGTACCAAGCTAGGCTTATCCCACCCTTGTTCCCTTGTTGTTTAAACTATAGCCATAAATCCAATAAGAACCAGCGACCACCAACAGGTCTCCCAGAGCCAAATTCATGGCAGAGCACATCTTGGAAGCAGAGAACTGAGCTTTCCACCCACATATCTCCCGTGACTGTGAACAGATCACCAGCAAGTGCAATAATATAGGTTTTGTACAGTTAACATACACTAAGCTCTTTACATTATACACTCTTCCATGCATCATGTCCCGTTTAGACCACAAACACCCTACTGGTTCAATCTGGTTCACAGCTGACCAGCAGCTCTAATCTGAGGAATGTAAACTGATCGTGAAGACCCTCATGCCAGAGTAGCAGCGAGCCTTTAAACCTCACAAAGATGGTGAAACAGACCTGCAAACAGCCCCAAGGGGCCCCACAGGGGTTTGCAGGGACTGAAGCCTGACCGGGGCACCCCAAGCTGCCAGCTCCGCAGCTCACAGCGGCATGATCCAAACGCTGGAGGATCACCATGTACCAAGACTAGCCAGCCAAGGGAGGGGAGATTTTGCCATCCAGCTGAGAGATAGCACAGGTACATGGCCACTAGTGCCCCCCCACACACACACACAAACACACACACATTTGTATTCATATCTTTGTGTGGACCATTCCTTCATTTCTATGGGAAAAACTCTAATCCCAACTACGACAACCTTAACCACTACCCAGCCCTAACCATAACCATATATAACCACACAAAATACAAGACTTTTGGCATGTTCAGTTTCTTGATTGCAATTACAGATTTTTATAAAATTGAGTTTCCCCTTGTACGGACTGAAAAAGTGGTGTCCATAACGTCAAAACAGGATTTTATCACATTATGAGGACATATGGACCCCACAATGTAATACATACATATCCCACAAACACAGAAACAAACACACACAATCTAAAACTTGCCCACAAAGTATCACAGCCTCTACCTACACCTATGGAGTGAAACCCCACAGTCCTCAACAGTACAGACCTGTGATGAGTTAATTAAAAGCAGCTAAATGTAGAGCAGCTGGACAGAGCCACACTTTCATGGATGATGTGTAGAGGAACATGACTGCTGTCAGTGCAAAGCCTCCCGAGTGAGCCCAGTTCCCTGTTCAACAGCAGTGAAATGTCAGTCTAAAACCACAGACACAATGGCTTTGGATTGCAAGGGCCTTTCCTGCACAGAGAGGGCTCTGCAGACTGGGTCCAGCCTGCAGCAGAAGCCACACCGACTGCCCCAAATGACAACAACAAACTCCTGAAAATCCCCCCAAAATCCGTTTTTCACTCATGGCTTCACTGCCTGTATCTGCAGGCTCAAGTTCAAGGCTAATGGCAGCAAAGTCTCATGGCCGGGGGCTGACGGCACAGTCGGCCTCACACCTTTGTGCGTGTGGAGGAGTGTCAGTTCAGTCCCGGAGCGCTCAAACTCTCAAATTCTGAGGCTGACGAGCCATCACACTACACCGGCAAACTGAACCGATATTCAGCCACGGCCCAGCCATTATGGGCTCCCCCGACAGCACACAAGCAGACGCGTTTGGAGATGTGGGAGCTCCAGTTCGGCAGGAAGTGAAATTGCAGTGACCACATGCTCAACGCCCGTGAAGGTCAGAGCATGCAGTTGAAGTACAGTTTCTGTAGCCGGTACCGAAAGGATGGAGAAAGCAGGGACTTCACAGGATCACGAGTATATCAGCGCCAGAAACCCCACTGAGGTAATAATAATGTGAGAAATTTCACAGAATTTTACAACACCGCGACACACAAAAAAACAACAAAATTAGTCAGTCACCCCTCCCCTATAAATACAGTGCAATGACCAAGACCAAGCAAGGTAACACTGGCAAACTAAAATAACACAGTAAAATTGCACCAGATTGGTAGAAAGTCATCCGAAGAGTTAACCTCAGCGCTGTTTAACAGCAGCCAACAGAAAGAGGAAGCTGGCCGGAAGGTGGGAGGGTGATTAAAGGAAATGACATTACTCCTGTATCACTAACAGCAGCAAAGAAATAAAGAAGAGCCGAAGATTTTGCAAAGATTTGCCAGCAGGATTAAAAAAATGGGACAAAACATGCCAGAAGCACTGTGAAAGTAACCTACTCAGCAGGGGCGGAGCCAAAGGGGTGGTAGGGGCAATTGCCACCCCGAACAGAGCCCTTGCCACCCCCAGTGCCACCCCGCTGGAAATGGTAAATATTAAAATATACCAATGAGGAGATCGAGCAAAAGTTTGAGCGGAAAACTATAATTTCCAAGTGGCCCTGAAGGCATCCTGAAGCAGCAGTACCCTGTGCGTGCTGCTTACTGACATAAAGACTTACTGGCTAAAAGCTCCGGCAGTGGCACGCGTTCCTACATGATCCAAAACACACCTGCGGTATTGATAACAGCAGGAGTTAAGCAGGTATTTATAACATATTACACTGTATTACCTGCCTAATGAGAGATGGTCACACACTTGCAGTACATAAAAAATAGCAGCATGAAAGCGTTGCGCACTGTCTGCTCCATGTCTTGTTTAAATTAGCCACTATACCAGCTCGTGCTGATATAGATCGTCTTTTAGACAGTGTCTTTGTACGTGTGTGTGTTTTAGTGCATATGCTGAATTTTAGTGTTGTTTTATTATTTTAGCAAAGCTAGCCCTTGCTTGAAGTCTGTGTGGTAAGTGTATATGCAGAGAACCAGCCATTAGTTTTCCACTGCATGTAAGCAGGCTATGCATGTCATATTAATGCTTTGAATCAACTTCACTGTACTGTAATGTGAGGGTTTAATTAGCTGCCTAGATTCATTAATTTAATTAATCTACTTTAATAAATAAAATATTTTTTTCCTTCATTTATCATATGAAGGAAAAAAAAATATTTATATGGACCCCTCTGAGAAACCCTTGTCATCCTTTGGCCCCCCCCTTAAATAAAAGTCTAGCTCAGCCACTGCTACTCGGCAAGCAGAAAGGCTTCCCTGTGGGACCAACACCCTCAATCACTGGTTCCTGCAATACTTCAGAACAAATTCATTGATAGCTCCATGAAATGAAGGTCTGAACAGAACCACTCATCATGTGACACATCCCAGTCCGATACAGCCCAAGAGAATACGGCCAATGAGTCCACATACCATGTCAACCTCACATCCTCGCCATTCAAACGCAGTGAGACAAAGGCAATTGCTACGGTGACATTTACTAGTGCAGTAATACAATAAGAGCTGACAGCCACAAAAGAAGTGACTGGAGACTGAATGAAGGTGGTTTCCCTTCATGTCCCCTATTCTCCTTTAGACGCATTTCCTCTCCTAACCAACAAGTTAACAAATCATAATGTCTAACAAGTTTAGACTGAACAAGATTGATACAAAACACACACATAAAACAATCCATGAACAGCAGCCTCAATGCTCCTTGTCAAAATGCAACTCCACCACACCATAATAAGCTGCACATCAGTAGAGTGGCTACAGAAGCAACCCTGCAGTGGTACCTTCCTCATGGGAGAATCTGAGGAGGCATCTAAGCATGCATTTAGTATGTTCAAAGCTCTCAGGTACAAAAGTGCTCACACTGCGTTTGCTACAATGAAAAATCTAACAAGGACTCAGAGTTTCTTGGCTCTAAGGCCCAGAGCTTAACGGTTTACTCCTGGCAAGCTTCCTGACCCCCTCGTTTGCAAAACAAAACTCAGTTGGGTTTATTTTCATGCACTGCTTTCTCAACACAGCAGTACCAGAACACTTATGGAAACAAAGCCACGAATGCTGCAGGGTCACGGTTAGAAAAAATGCTGGACCAGGGCATCCACCAGGGACTTCATAGTGGTGTTTCACTCTTGCCTCCATTACCCTTTACTTCTCTCAGTTTCGCTATAGTTTCAAGTTTTCTTCGAACGGGATTTTAGTAGAAACTCAGTTCCAAGTTACAGTGTAAGGAAGGGCAGGGCCAGTGCGCACCCAGGTTTGGGAAGAAGTGAGGAAAACGGCACAGGACTCACAGATACTGGGCACAAAAAAGGGGCAAAGATTTCGGCATTTCAGAGGGTAAGTGCAAGGCAGGAAACCGACTGCTGGCTGGATGTGGACAGTTTGCAGAAATAAAGAAGGCCTGAGAGCTAAGTGGGGGGGCGCAGAGAAAGAGTGGCAAAGAAAGCCAGGGAGGAAGTCAGAGGAGGCTGAACCACAAGAGAAGGAGAAATGAGCCAAGCTGCTAGAGGCCACCACACTGAGCTGGACACACGGAAGCAGAGAGGAGGACTCAATGTTGCAGCCACTCTGCCATCAGAACCACACAGGTAGCAGGCTTACAGCTGGCTCCGGTGGGCAGGGACTCTACGGGGTATTTCTGAGCAGGTGCGGATTGATGTGTGCATGGACGCGTGCATGAGCTCCTGCCTGGAGCATGGCAACACCGTAATGAGCAGGGGCCCACAATCATGTCTCAGAGCAGAACGCATTTCGGGCTGATGCATGCGCCCTGGGAGCCAGCGGCCATGTACGTGTGCGATGGCGACGTGAGAAGGGCGGAGCCCCCGCCAGCTCTTGGCTCCAGATGCCGTCTGTGCAGCAGATGACGCAAGGCCTGAGGTTTCACATCAGGCCATCTGGACGTACTTTCAGTCTACCCACTGCTAAAATTAGACCCAGCAAACATCAGTTTACTCTGATTCACCCTTCGCAAAGGACAAAGAAAACTTTAAGTTGGAAACAAGGCTCGGGTGATTTGGAGAGCGCCAAGTGTAGTTTTAAAATGCTTTCAATTTACATTTACATATAAACGTATATTTAGCAGAGGCTTTTGTCCAAAGCAACATACAAATGAGCCAAATAGCATACTGCAAACATACATGCTGTCAAGGACTCAACTAGGCATGAGGGCAACTAAACTGAGCTGCCAATGAATGCCAAGGTACAAGTGCAAGTAGTACTGGAGCAAGAGCTACACGACATCTTCCAAACAAAGCAAGAACCGAATAAAACTATTTAATCCATGCAGGGGGTTAAGCTGGCCTGGATCACTCATTATCAGAGGCAATTTTATGTCCAGGGGCTCCCATCTCTCCTCAGGCCTGGCTGTGGTTATCAGCAGCCTTAAAACCTCTCTCTCCTTACCAGCCCAGTGTTTACAAGAGTTTCAGTCCCTCACCAGCCTCTATCAGGGATGACAGAAAATCTCAGACATACCAAGATAAACACCTGAGTAGGGCTACTAGCCAGTCCATAATGACAGCGATACTCCTTTGAAGTCAACATCTACCTTCACCAAGGGTGACATCACACACGAACTTAAAAAGCACAACTCAACCTGTGTTTAGGCTGAAACACACCGTATAAGCATGATTTTGATTAAGTTGCCAGTCAGGCCTGATCCAGCAACAAACCCATCGCTCAGGAGACACTAACTGGGCTCACACTGGTCAAAACGATCTATAAAAGCCAGTGACTGTTCAGGTGTAAAAACATCAGCCAGGCTGAGACCTTTAATAACTTGCTAGCAAGCTTCTGGGACGCGCCCTTTCTGGTTTTCAGTAAAAATCAAACTATTATATTCAGAGACACTGAACGTATGTCCTACAAACATTTCATTTTTCGGTACAACAGTGGAAGTATTCTGGGATAGAGATACCCACGTTAGGCCATTCATGTTCCATGATTACTGATGACAAGTTCATCTCCGAGTAAGAGCCCGGTTACTCCAGTGCTTGGAGTTCCTGAGCACATACAGATGGCCGTTAATGGACTGCTTGAAGATACTTCCCCTTATTTCTGGCAGGGAGACTTTCAGCTGCCGTGGGTGAGGCCTATAAAAACAGAGCTGCCAATGTTATACTTCCGTTATACTGCTATTAACCAAATGAACACAGCCACCTTACCCGCTCGACCAGCCCAGCTCTGAAAGATACCATTTAAAGATAACGACCCATTTCAGTGAGAACCTGCTGTTCTACGTCTGTATATCGCCTGACCTTTCAACATGCAAACACCTGGTTGAGGAAAGAACGAGTCCTGAGCAGTTGCCCCATGTGAGGAACCCTGGGATAGATACATCTTCATGGAGACGAGCAGAACCAAAATAACACAGCTACTGGAAACCCCAACCAAGGAGGGGTGGAGGGAGGGTTGGCTGTTTCTTAATCAGTCCAGCACCCCTGAGCCTGATCCTCATTCCCTTATGGTTTTGAGATGAATGCACTCCGCTCTGGTCCATGTCCTCTCTGTATGCGATAAGGAGCTCAACTCTCTCTGACTTTCCCACAGGGGGAACATGTCCAAGACCCTCTGAGCGGCCTGTCGAAGCATGCACGTACTCTCCAGCTGAAAGCCCTTACTAGCGGGGGCTCTGAGCATGTGTGCTGGGCTCCCATACGTGCGAGGGTGAGTGTGAGCATGCATGAGACTTTTTCCGGACAAGAGGAAGTTTCCAAAGCCAAAGGAAATTTCCACTCTGGCTGAAAATGGGGCAATACAAAAAGAGAGGAAAAGGAAAGGGTCGAAATTCAGGCACCGGAGCGGCATTATTCGGTAGTCTACTAGAGTCTGCATGGGGCGGTGGGGTGGTCGAGTTCATATAGCATGCTGTTGCTCTGCCTACTTTCCTGACTGTTGAAACAACCAAAGACAGAGGGGGGGCTATTTCTCAACTATACCGTACCGTTTTACAGCAACAGATGTGAAATTTAAGAACTTCCTGGAACCAGGCGATTTCAGACAGGAATCTTCCATTGAAAGGCAGCCACACAAACACACACACACACACACTGACACACCCATAAATCACAGGTGTAGCTCTCACCACGTACCACTGTGAAACCCAAGCAGAGCCAGTTCACACACTGCACTGATCGCAGACAGACAGCCAGACAGACAACTGATCACAGAACAAAGACAGCAATCAGTTTACCTGAAGAAGGCCTCTGGGGACACACACACACACACACACACTCCTGCTCAAGCGTAATAGATTGCAATAGTTCTATTTCATGCATCATCGACACTTTCATTTAGACACATGTGCCAAACACTGGAATACACTCCAATCCTGTTAAAGACATTTTTTAAATATCATCAGTGCCGCCGTTTGAATATGCATTATAGACAGACATACATACACTAATCCCTAAAATGCATTATTTAAGTATCATCAACACCGCCATTTGGACGCATGAGCCAAATACAGACACTTAAATTGATCCCATTATTTACAAGCTAAAAAAAAATGCACAATTTTAAACAACAAAGAGTAATGCAGCTGTGAGTATTTCTCACATTTCAATAATCTGAAGCACCTTCTAAAAGCGTGTGGAGGTTTGCATAATTACTGTGCCAACGTATCAAATAAGCAGAACACCCAGCGCAGAACCGCAATGAGAGAGACTGATCTGGCGGATAAGGGGGTCAGGTGACAGTACAAACTGCTTTTTTCTAATCCTCTCATAAAAGTTAAGCAACATTTTCAACAACCCAACTGTCAAATGAATGCCTTTGTGGGTTTAGAGCTAATAGTAAGTCTATAATTAGACATGATTATGCCTCCAATACGTCAGATGAGTAACTACACGAAAAAGAACTTTTTGTTAGTTTCTGTCCAACCCTCTCAGTATGGACTGGGTCTTCTCCACCGGGAGCAGCAGCCCAGCGCCAAACAAAAGCTAAATGTACAGTGCACTAGGTCACAAGGACACAGGCAGAGCCAGCATGGGGGAGAGCATTACGCTGAAGGCTCACAGCATTACTCAGGGAAGAGGCAGTACCAGGTACCAAAGAACTCCAAGAAGCAATGCGGACTCCAAGCAGAAAGGGCCACACTTTGGCAGTAGGCACCCAAACGGGCCGTTTCAGTTCTGGTTGTGAAACACTCCCACAGCGGCTCTCTGCTGCTGTCACAACACTCTGGAGGAGTTCAAAGGTCAAAACCAACAGCACTTATTCTCAGGGTCTTTCCAGACCAAACTTTCATGAACTCGACTAACATTTCAAAAGTCACATCAGCCTCCATTCTCGCCATTTATGTCTTCCTATCAAAGGTCAGGTTTGTACAAGGGCACCCTGCCGCTCGTGACTCTAATTTTATTACGGTAAATCGGCCCTTTCATCTACAGAGACTCTGCCAAAGCCTTTTATTGCCAAGCCAGGTAACCATTAACCCCGAGGTGCGTTGGTGTGGTAACCTGGAGGACTTGACTCGAAAGAACAAACTAGAAAACGGGCCGCCCAAAACAACTCTGACATCTCCAATGACCCAGTAAAAGCAGGTAGATGGAAAACTTAGCTAACCAGCTGTCATTTTTAGGTGTGAGGATTTTGATCTGAGCTCCTCTCTGTTAAGGCACTGCACATACCCAAAGCCAGAGGTGCTGAACAGTACCTACATATGCAGAACGAGGCACGTATTTATACAGTTTGTGTGAACGAAACACATGTTCATTTCCTCAACGGTTTCACTAAAATTCTTGAAATGCCAATGACTACTGCATGGTGAAACTGAAGAAAATGAAAATTTTGTTACCATACGACAGAAAAAGAACTATTTTTAGGTAACAAAAAAAGATACGTTCAGGGGCATCGCTAGGCCTATTTTAGGGGGGCTTTAGCCCTCCCCCAAAAAATGTACACCAGTTAGTTTAAATAATGTGGGCCATTTCCATCAGACTCCCCTAATACAGGCTTACCCCCCCCTTCACAAATCTCTAGCAATACTCCTGATTACTTTAACAAGTGTATAAGGTACTTCAGTTTCCATTAGTTTTGCCCCTTTAGGGTGAGATGATGTGACTATGATGAAATCATGAGAATGGAACAGACCACCTAACTTCTGGACTACAGTGATCATATAAGAAGAGTGGTTAAAGGTGTTAATCAGCACCCTCATCTCCACATCTCTCCAACTTGCATCTCGGGTCCGTTTCACATACACCGTTATAGTCTATGCTAAATAACCACCAAAATACATGTCATACGTGCCAACCCCAGATGCTATCAGTAGACACAATGCGCTTTCTTTATGTCAAAAGCATAATAAACAGCCGAGCCCGTGGAGAAAGGGCAGCTTTGGGGTGTGACCGCTTCACGCTGAGGGTCAGGGGTGCCCGCTAGGTGTAGGAGCGGAGGTCAGCCGTACCCAGCAGGAGCAGCTTCACTTCTCTGGCAGCCTTCTCGCCATCCTCCCGCAGGTTCCTGTCGATCATCTTGGACCTCTCGGCGGCCGCCTTGTCCTCTTGACTGACCGTGCAGCCCATGCTTCACGACGGAGACACAAAAAGCAAAGTGTCACTCGACGGACCGCTTCCCCCTAAGCAGTCGTAACCCAACTTCCCCTTTCAATAAAAACCCCCTTATCCATCCGTATTCATCAAGTCAGCGGGCTATTTTCACCTTGCCGCATGGCATACTCACGTTTGGGTGTTTCAGAAGTCCGTACAAACCGTCAGCGTACTCTTAACTTCGGCGTTTTGCTTCTGAAAACAGGAAACTAATAATCCATCCGTGTGGTGCTTTCGGAAATCTCACGAAGCCGGCGAGACGAAGTGTCGCCGATGGAGGGAAACTCGCGGATCTCAGGCTCTGAAGTTAGTAGCGGAATCTCCAAGAACAGCCTCTTAGAAACGGAGCATAACGGTCCTTTCAAAGTTAGGTGATGATGATGAAATGCCCACTAACGCGGAAAGCAAAAGTCCTACAACTGTAAATGGATCGAATCAGGGCGGACCGGAGGCGACGGGAATGATCGGATCGGATCGGAACCCGAAGGCGTCCGGTCCTGACTGCCAAGCGCAGATCTGAATAAACACACTGACCGAATCCGTCGCAGCTCAGCCGTCCAGCTTACTCCAGCCTTCTCCAGCGTTGTCGTGCTAGTCTGATTCAGCGCTCCGTCTGACTGCCGCCACACCCGTACCCGAAGTTCCCCCCCAACCGACGAACAGCCTCCCTTCAGGGGACCCGCCCTACCTCCGTCACAACGCCAAACCGGCGGGATTATGGGAACTGTAGTTCGCAATGCATAGTCGCCGGAGTCATAATCGCGGCTAAATAAGACGTATTTACATAATAATGTATCAATATTTTATTTTATGTCTTTTATTTAAGTGTAATTTTCAGAAATTTGATTTTTCATGTGCATATTTTTCGTGGTGTACTATGATCTTACAAATAACTACAAATAATTACTCAAATGTTACTGGTATGTTACTCATTAAAATGGTCGGCTATATTTTAAAAGGTTAAATGGTATCTTAAAATTAGGAACTGCAACTAATGCAAACGGATGCCACAGGATCTTAAGTACTGAATATCAACATTTATGAATTACACTATATCGTTGGAAATTTAGAATACAGAGAGTAAAAACTCTAACAAGTACAATAGCGCCACTGCGCGTGAGATACGCAGGACTGCTAGAGAATCCTTTAAAATGGGATTTGAATGTTCAACCAATTTTAATCTTATAATAATATTAGACCTATATAATAATATGTTAGAAGCGACGTGTATAACGACAATTGTCATGCGCCCATTCTTTGTTATGGATGTGAGGGGGTGACATACAAAATGTATTTTGAACCATTTTATGCAGCCTGTTATCTTTAACAAAGCGTTTTGCTAAATATTATTACAAAAAGGATACGAAACACTAGCATGGAAAATCCATTTTCACTAAGAGGTCCGGGTGTGCTTTTACAATGTATTGAGTGGTCGCGTTTGTGGTCGTGTCCATATTAAATATGCTTGAACGTGTACTTGTGTTCATAATAAATTATTTGTTATGCAGTTATATGTAAATGGACTGCATTTATATAGCGCTTTACGATATATGCCTCACATTCACCCGTCCACACTCACACACCGGTGGCGGAGGCTGCCATGCAAGGCGCCAACCAGCTCACCGGGAGCAATTTGGGGTTCAGTGTCTTGCAAAAGGACACTTCGACGGGGTCAGGAGAACCCAGGGCTCGAACCGGCAACCCTCCGGTTGCCGAACGGTAGCACTATCTCCTGCACTACCTCCTGCACCACCATCACCCCGCGTGGTATGTGTATATGTGTGGTTATGTTCAAATTTATTCTATTAGCCGAAGTTGTTTGGAATCTCCTGAACATGACAAAAGCCGTAGACCTACAAAGTTGTTTTCCTGCTGCAGACATGTTCAAAAGCATGACAAGTGTCTTGTTTTCATTTTTATTGCAACACCCATTGCAACTTCAGAAATGCATTTAAATGTACTGATAAAAACAAAATCAGACATAAGTTTTGTTTAAAAGCATTTTAAACGATTACATTTGTTTTCGCCAAACTAAAACATCTCTCTATTTACACTATGAAACTAGATATGCATCAGGAATAAAAAGGGTTTACATTTATGTACAATATATATATATATATATAGATGCTGTTGTGCAAATCCAAAATTTGTAGAAGTTATTACTTTACTCATTATCATTTCATTTAGTCACATAACCAGAGCTAAAGGTATAGAGGCAGTGCCCAGATATGATGGTCAGTCGCAGCTCTCAATGGCAAAATGTCGCCACTTGGTGTTCAGTTTTGGCTTCTGTTTTGCCTGCTACACTCAATGGGAATGGTGCTGCACAGTGCTTCCCATTTGAATGTGTTGCCCGTGGAGTTCCAGCTTGTCAGTGAGGTACTGGTAACTAAAGCCACAAAGACATTAAAGGTAGATGCGAACTCATGTGGGCAACAGTGAAACAACTGACCACATAGACTGGGGACGTTCCTGTTCAGGAGGTTTGTGCTTCATAACCATTTAGTCTCATAGGGTAGTGAGTATTACAATGACACAGACATACAACGGTACTGCACTCACTCTGGGACAAGAAACTGACAAAGTTCCACAGAGCAGTTCTACACAAACACCAGGCACACAGCAGATACAACCGAAACTCTGCGGCTTGTTTTCTGTGTTTAACAAACTACCAAAAACACAGATTTTTAAGGGTAGAAGTGTTTCACAGGGATGTTTCACTACAGAGAACTGTGGCATCAGTTTTGCTATAAAATACAATGTCGACCAGTGCATGAAGGCTCAGAACCAAGTGCAGAAACACAAACCAGGAAAAGTCAAGAAACCGAGCAAAACACGCTACAAGAGCCTGTGTTTTGTTTTAGACTGTTCCTGATTTTTTGGCATTGGGGTTCGGTTTTAGGGCTTCAGCGTTCATGAGACAAAAGAGGTGTAAAAGCAACCTCGAGTACCGAACATTTCCAGCTCTATGCTCAGCATGATCATATTCTTCACAACACTGATATCTACATTTCTTACAGTAGCCGCCCTAATGTTTCCTTTCAGTTCCTCAGATGTTGTCCAACACGGGGTGCACTGCAGAGTGTCTGGAGATGCCAAACAGGAACTGAGCATGATGGGAAATTTTTGAAATTACATAATTACATTTGCATATCCTTGTATTGTGTTAATTAACTTCTAATACTATTTTGTTTAACATACATATATTTCATCTGAAAAGTTACAAAGTTAAGTATTTAATTGGTCAGTTTGTGAATATTGTATGTAATTTACCGGGACAGCACTGTGGCTGAGTGGGTGACAGTGTTGCTTCACTCTTTAGGGGTACTAAACTAGCTATAGTGTCAGAATTAGAATCAGGTTCATTGGCTAAGTATAATCACACACACAGGGAATTTAATAGGGGTCCAGTGTATGACCTTGTACGACAGCTTGACATACAGTAGATACATATACAATACAGTACAATGCACTGATACACTGGTTGTGTGTATTCTGTAATGGACTGGCATCCCACCTGGGATGTGCACATACGTTGTGCTGCCAAGGATAGACTCCAACCTCCATCCATGATCCTGTACTGGATAAGTGGTTAGCAGATGGATGGATAGATGAATGGATGGATTTAGTATTGCGATTAATTGTTATGAACACGCAGGAGCTTTTTTTAAGTGTTCTATCCGATGATCCATATTAAATCTCACTGTAGTGGTGCCACTTATCTCCATTCTAAACTTACATTTTAAATGTAAACCTACTCCGTAGTTCATACAGTGTTATTAAACATAATCATACCACAATGAGGTTCCATTAGCAGAAAGGGTCCTGTGTGTGTGTGTTTTTTCCGGGTGTTCTCTGTTTTCTATCACTTTGAGATTGTAAGGTTATGTATTATTTCTCTCCTGTAGAGGAGTGTTGTGACATAACAGCGAGTGGCCAGAAATGACACCAGCACTGTTCAGTAACATCTCAGACTACTGGCTGATGCCTAGTGTTTGCACACCTAACAAAGTCCTTCAGCATCTGCCTTAAAAGACTAAAAGCATACAACACAAGGGGAGCAGGATTTATCCACACTGGTGTTGGGGTGGGTCTCTTTTTCCCGATTAATGCACTGTAGATGCACTGGCATCTTTTATCCTACGTTTGCTTACTGTCTCCAGTGAGGTTCTGGTGTAATTTCAGCTGAATCCTCTAACCCGACATTTCTGTCTCTCACCCCCAGAGCACAGCATTTGTGCTGTTTTTTAGTCCAGCTGATCTCACATTAATTTGGCTTGGCTGAGATTTTAATTGCATGCACTGTGAAAATTATCACAACGCACAATAATAATGAGTTTTTACACTTTCTCAAAAAGGCTAAATATACCACATGGATGCGATGGCTGCTCGGGAAGCGGTGTCACATTGCGCTTTGGTTTCTCAAAGTCCTGATCACCAAGCTGAGATGTTTTTTTTGTAATTCCTGCTAACATTGCATCTCTTCATTTGTCTTATGATATTGTGCTGTTTTGTCACTTGTGTAGTTCACCCATTCCTCCATTCTCTACTCACCCTGAATTGTGTAAACCTCAAAAATAACCCCCCAGGTTGCTTTTTCTAAATTATAATCCTGTTCTCTACCTGTGCCAGCTTTCCAATAATATATTACTGTGAAAATATGATTTTATCATTTCTATAACTAGCATAACAGAATACACAGATATTTATCCATCGGGTGGCAGGGTGGCAGGGAACCTGGAGGCAGGGCGTACCCTGGATCTGATGCCAGTCCATCGCAGGGCACACACTCACACACTAAGGGCACCAAATCACCTAAAGGCATGTTTTTAGACTGGGGGGAAACTGGACCAAGCAGAGCAATCAATCATGGAGACAGACAGACTCCATACATACAAAACTTGGATCAGGAATCGAACCCATGGCTATGAAGATATGCTACCCACTGAACCACTGTTTCCATATTCTTTATATAGTTATTCTTCATATATATTTTCTTAAGTTAATTTTATTAGTTTAATCTGTTCTTTAGTTAATTGTTCAAAGGCTACAAACTAGTAATCATTGATTAAATGAAAAATAATTACTAATTCATTAATTCAAAATGATTCCAATGATATTAAACCAAAGATTAAAAACAAAAAACCTATCTAATTTGTCACCACTACTCTCATTCCTAACAACAAACTGGGTTAACATGACTGGAAAATTAAACAATCATTTTGCTAATGCATTGAATTTAAGGTTGCTTCAGTTATCATTTTTGAAGTCAGCTCAATGATGATACAGGATGAATAAAAACAGTGGAATGCACGGCGTACCAGGGGAAGCAGGGTCAGGAAAAATGAGGATAGTTAGACCAAGGAGTCTGCTTTCACTAAGCACTAACACTGCAAAGAGCTTACGAGACACCTCACTGGCACTCAGACTGATTATTCTAGGGTTAAAAACAAGCTGTGTGAAACATAAGTCCCTTGTAACTAGGGGAGTGTTATCTCCATACACACACACATAACACAGTTCTGGCCTGCTGGGACTAAAGGTGTTTCAAGTACTGCTGTTGATCACTCAACTTTGTCTGGCCATAATTCTACCAGAACATACATATGAGTGTCTATGGCCTCCACCTGAATGGATCAGACCAGGGCCATGGTTTCTGGAAGGTTCAGGATCCCGCTGGGCTTCCCGTCTCAGCACTACCATGGGCTGCTGATTGGGGTGAGAGGTGTCCCCAGCGGAGGTCCTGAAGCCTGATCCCTCCACACCACTCCCTTTGCATACCCTGACCCCCTGAACTGTTGGAAGAGATAGTGCATCCTTTATATCACATGATCCAAATGAAAGACACCTAAATAAAACAGAAACCAAAATAAGGGAAAATGGTGGAGGAAATCCTAATGGCCACCGTTGGTATTTTTGCTTCCCGTTGTCCAGTCAATGATGATGAAGCTTAGACTCATTATCATAAAAATGAAACCCAGTGCAGCAAAGCAAGTGGCCTGAAACATAAACAGTGAAAAAACAATAAGAAGAGTTTTACAGCCATGAGGCAGAGTTACAGTAATTAGTGTCACAGCAATGAAACACAGAATTAAAACAGTCAGACAGGTTTACAGCAGTGAGGGAGAGCTACAAGAGAGAAAGGGAGAGTTACAGCAGTCAGGGTTACAGCAGTGAGAGAGAGCTACATACAGGATAGAAAGAGAGAGTTACAGCAGTCAAGGTTATAGCTGTGAGGGAGAGCTACAGGAAGAAAGATGGAGTTACAGCAGTCAGACAAATTTGCAGCAGTGAGGAAGAGCTACGTACAGGACAGAAGGGGAGAGTTACAGCAGTGAGGGAGAGAGAACTACAGGAGAGAAAGGGAGAGTTACAGCAGCAGTCAGACAGATTTACAGCAGTGAGGAAGAGAGAGCTACAGGACAGCAAAAGAGTTACAGCAGTGACAGATGGTTAAGAGTAGAAAGAGAGCAATCTATGACAGTGAGAAATTCTTAGAGAAATAAGGTAGAGACTGATAAATGAGAATGTTGGAGAGGCTAGCTGAGAAATGGGCACAGATACTCACCAAGATTTTTGGGGCAGAACGCATGGGTTCTTCCTCTCTGGGCATAATGCGGATGTAGAAGATAGCGGGGAAGATGAAGATGAGGCAGGGCGCTGATGTAGCACCTGCAATGGGAAATGGCAGACTGTAGGGTGACAAATGCAAACACACACACACACACAGCAGAATCCATCAATATTACTGCTCTGTGAAATGAAAAATTAAAGACTCAAAAAGCGAAACTCAAAAAGCACTGTTATAAATGGAACAATAGGTGTATTTAAATGTTTGTTCCTTGCTCCTGAAGTGAGCTTTTCTTTTATAAGTAAAAAAAGAAGTACTGTAGACTTTTCACTGGGGATTTTTTTCACAGGACATCAAAGCTCACCGATGATGCCAAAGATTCCCAGGATGTTGGGAGCGAAGATGACCAGCATGTTGATGAGCACAAGGAGAATGATGGCAATGGCGATGTGGCGAAGCCAGTTAAACGTCTTATTCGGGAAGAGCATCTGTTGGATTGCCCGGCGTACCTGCAGAAGAAGCGGGTAACGTTCTGGCTGCCAGCACCTGAGCACATGAAGGAGCTTCCGTGTCTAACATCACGTTGGAGGCTGTGCTCGGGGGGGGGGGGCGCAACATTTCGCTGTATCCAAAAGTCTGTGGGCTAAATCTGTCTGATGCCATGACCAGTAACACAGTGAACATGACCACAAGATAAAAAAACAGATTTCCTCTGGCATTCCATCTGTCTACCTACATGCCAAGAGTTACATTTATTATTACAATTACTATCTTGATTATCACCTATGTAATTGCTTTATTGTTATGTTTGCAGACTGGAAGACCCCTTAACGATGTCACATTTCACATTAGCTTCAATATAACAGTAATCTAGTTTTGTTTGCTTTTTTATGAGACTGGAAATGCAAACAAAAAATCCGTTTGTTAGGGTGTATAAGAATAACAGCAGTCTGAACTAATTTTGTTTTGCATCATTGTTTTAATGTATGCCCTACATTAATTAATATGTAGTTACCCCTGAAAATGGGGTTGGAATCCCTAGGGAGAAAGGATCAGTGAATAAATAAATGTGTAAATAAA
>JAODJU010000130.1:27352739-27386062 GCA_026776725.1 Gnathonemus echidnorhynchus | reverse complement strand
GGGGGGGTTGGTGGATACTCACGGGAAATAGCACAATGGGCACTGTGAGTGTCACAGCTGTCAGCACGGCCAGGCGCACACATAGGATGAGCGTGTCGTATGGGTCGATGCGGCTGTAGGTGTGCAACAGCTCTGCCTCCACATTATCTGCAGGGGAAACACGTGGCAGATTACGTCATCACCACAGGGTCACCACTACATTAGGCCATACACTTTACCTACCAACAGGGGGAGCAGCTACTCAAAGCTTGCTTTTCCTCTCACAATTATTTCAGTCGTAGAAGGTATTTTGAGAAGAAATTTCAAAGAGATTGACCCAAATTTAGGGAGTTAACCAAAGGAACCACCAATGAGAACTCAAATCTCTCTGAAATACATTAGGAAATATCCATAAATATTTATGAACTCAAAACGCAGACTCGGGGTCCAAGCCTGAAGACCACAAGGAACAATTCAATTCAATTTATTTTTATATAGTGGCTTTCACAACAGAGTTGCCCCAAGGAGCCTTACACTGCAGCATCATTAAGACAGAATAATACAAAAACAGGGAAAAGGAAAGATAAAGATATGAAAAAAGAAAGCCAGATGACAACAGAGAAGAGGAATCAAAAGGAAAAAAAAAAGTAAGGGAAAAAATACCTCTGGGGGGGCTGACATTATTGAGACAAGCAAGAGAATATGAGAAACAAGCATCCATCCAGACACCCCTATGCTCCATCTGTCAGGCAGGGGGCATTCGTCACACGTGTCTGTCTTGTGGCTCTGCTTGAGCACCAGCACACGCAGCAGATATGAGAGACATTCAGGAGAGGGTGAGGGTGACACATGCAGAGCTCGGTGCCCAGAGGGACAGCAGGGGGTCAGAGCTCACCATAGAACGTCAGGTATCCAAAGAGAGCGGCCAGAAAGTACATGAAGTACATGATAGCGACGGAGATGTTGGCTACATGCTGCATTCTTCGCTTGGAGGGGCTGTAAACAGAGAACAATGCTCTGGAAAATCTCAAGATAAAGCTCACACGCACATCAAACACTCATACACAGACACTTAGAAGCTGTTCAGTGTATTTTCTGTCCAATTCTTAAAATACTGCATTGCATCTTAACTGAACCTGACAGATGTTGGGTCAAAGAGGAACCACTGCTGCCTTGGGTCAAACTCACATCCTGTACACACATTCCAGACAGAGGGGTAAGATGCAAAATGATTATGAAAGCAAGCTAAACTGCCAGCTGGACACTGTGCTGATGCAAAATGCTACGACGGGGAAAGTGATCCTTTGTCCAGGAAGGCAGCAGACAGGCATGCTGGGAAGGAAGGAGGACTTACTTGCGCAGTTCTGTGTAGATAGGCAGCACCTCTGGATGGCACACAAAGGCAAAGGCGAGAATAGGGATGGTATAGGCTGTCTGAAATACAAAACAGCACCTCGTCGCTATGGCTGCGGCGCCACCAGTCTCAGACCTTTTACGCGAAGATATATTTTACAGCCTTTACAGAAAGAGCACTGCAGCTTTAGATACTAAAATCATTACCTGTATGCTGCCCCAAAATTCTGCAAAATTCCACATTCTCTGCTGTACCTTCTTGTGGCACAGACTTGTCAGGGTTCAGGCAATAGATCTTCTCATAAAGATGTGATGTCTAATATTCATCTAAACGTGTGACTGAAGGGTGAATGAATATATGAGCACATTCTATCCATCTATTTCATCCCTGTGCTGTGCATCTTCAAGGCATTCAGTCAGCTCTCTCCTATTCAGACATGTTAATGAAGTTTATAAGCAGTGGTGTGGAGAGTGAGTAAGACTGGTATGGCAATGGAGTAATTATCTGTGAATTAGCATGCTAACGCCTTTGCATCAGGCTGTATAAATCAGTGTTTCCCAACCAGGTCCTCGGCGACCCCCAGACAGTCCAAATTTTTGCTCCCTGCCAGGTCTCGGTAGGGAGCAAAAATGTGGACTATCTGGCAGGGAGCTGGGAGGGACTGTCTGAAGGAGCTTCCGTGTCTAACGTCACGTTGGAGGCTGTGCTTGGGGGTGGGTGCAACATTTCGCTATATCCAAAAGTCTGTGGGCTAAAACTGTAATAATGAGTTTTTACACTTCTTTCTCAAAAAGGCTAAACATACCACATGGATGCGATGCCGGGTTAGGAAACACTGGTATATATAGCAGTATTTCTACCGAAGCAAGCTGCAATTTAGTAGTGTCTGGATTGGCCTCAGCTGGAACTTTGTAATACCTGAACCTTAACACTCTCAGCATAACACTGAACATAAGCCCTGTCCCAGTGCACTAAAGATCTGCAGAGTAAGAGCAGAGTTTAGCATATGTGTGTAAACTTGTCTGCATTTGTCATAGAGCTTCCGTGGGCGTCACCTGAGTGTTGAGGTTGAACATGCGCGGGCTGCAGAGGCTGGCAGACCCCTGGCTGCGGTCACCATGGTAACTGATGACAGGATCCATGGCAGCGCTGGTGTTGAGGATTATTGTGCTGTTGGAGGAGAAGTCTCTGAAGGGACAGGAAACCTGGAACTTTTTGTAGATGACCTGTGGGCAGAGGGATCACTTCATGGAGACCGTTGGTTCACTAGTTAAGACACTCCTGAGACCACAGTGTGCACGGATTATCAGGCAAACAGAAAGCACATTCCTACATAAAAAAAACTGAATAATTCATAGGGAGAAATGTTCCCACACAAATTATTTGGTAACACTTTCTATGAATGCTATGTCTATAAAATTAAATGAACACATTCGTAACACATTATGATGCATTCATAAAGCATTAAAAACATGGCTACAAATATTTATAAAAATATTTAGATATAATATTAGCACTATAGATACCTTCATAATGCAGTACAGAGCATCCTTAATTCTTATACCGACCATTAAAATGCATTATCTATAGTGCATTATAAATAAGAGCTTCATTGGAGCTAATGAAGTATTATAATCAACACTATAATGCCTTATGACTGTCAATAGAAAATGCTGTAATACTTTATTAATTCTGTCCATTAATTATACTGTCCATTATAATGCATCATGAAGGAATCTATAATGCATTATAGACGACAGCTTCAAGTAAAGTGTTACCATTTTTTTAATTTTATTTTAAATTTTCCTGTTCTTATGGCAAATACATTCTTTGCATGTATGCACAGGATGGGCTGTCCTGCATCCCATTGGAGGTAAATTTTTCCCACCATTCACTGTGAGGCTGGCTTTAGACATAGAGAAACCAGGGCAGTGAATGTACCGCAATGAGGAAGAAGACCATACAGCTGAGAGAGAATCCACTGGTGTAGCCAAGGTACCCTAAAGAGGGAGGAGGCCCAGTCAATAATGCACAAAGACAGACAGACACAGGCAAAAACAGATACACACACAATGTTGTGACTACAATCACTCTCTGACTCTTAGCATTTTTCTCCAATATATATGAAATTAGCCACATCTCTTGGATGTGGAAAGATGCCGCACGCCAGAGATTCCTGGGCTAAGCAGCTACGGAAATAACTCCAGGCAGACCATTCGCCAACACCAGCCCCATCATTTCTGAAGGCCTCATCCAGTACGTAAAGGTGTGACAACTGTTGCTCCATGCACTATGGTGAGACCCAGGAAGGGGGGAAATGTAATTCCTCCTTCCATCCTCAAGGTCCATCTCTTTGCCATCCTAAAGGATGAATTTTTCACATGGGGTTTGCACTGCTCATGGGGACAGGTAACGCAAACAGGTCCCTTGTTTTTCCAAGCTGCATAAGCAGACCAATGCTCCAGGTGTAGAGGCCTGGCTGGATAACCAGCGTTAGCTTGACTGCTGATCGAGGTCATGTAGGGGAGATTAAACGCTGACAGAGAGCATGCCGTTTCCATAGGAGCACCAATGGTGGTAAACGTGGTCTCCTTGCCTCTCCTACAGGTCACTTCTTGCACTTTCTACCTCCATTCGTGTCGCACAGCCGTGTTACGTAGACGCCATTAGCGAACATTAATGTGACCATCAGTCATCAGTGTTTGCTCTGGATACACTGCAAACCTGCACATCGGGGTTAAAACATGGTTGTTTCCCTTGTGCTGAATATTCCAGATCCAAACCAAGGGAAGGACTATACTTGTAGATATCTAACTTAATGGGAATCGTTGCTTTCCTAGGCCTACAGTATGCAGCTTCTGCAATGTAAATAAATCCGAAGGGGCCTCGGTTTCTGCTTTTCCAATTCCCTTGCAACATTAAATTATACGGAGGCCCAGACCTCTTTGTGAACCAGCATTCAATTTTGCTGGACAATCTGTTTACCACTGATAGTAGAACAAACAGGCTGGTGTGAAATTGAGTCCATCACACTGTGGTCCAAAACTACAGGGAATCTGTTTATGAAGGATCTCTTCAACTCCGTCCACCCTGTACTTACCCTTCTCTGTGACCAAATGAGACACAGCCATAATCCCATCTATCCACCCTGCTGCCGGAATGACCTGGTTATGATTTCACTTGGGTCACCCTGTTCTTACCCGTTATGACTTGGCACATTCACCACACATTTGAACTAAGGATACAGACGACAGATAAATTCCTGTACATCAGCCAGACAGAGCCAGACTTACTCTTACATATGGACAGCAAAGATAGATATACTCTTACATAAGGACAGTAAAGCTGAATGAAGGAGCCTTGGTATGTGGGTGAGCTTCCAGTGCTAGAGCGCTACGTCAGAGACAGACTCACCAAGCTGCTTCATCAGGGCCAGCGGAAGCACCACGCTGACAGACAGGATGACCACCAGGTAGTTGCCGTTCAGGTACCACTCACTACATGGGATAGAGACAGAGAGGCAGGAGCTTAGCTGCATCACACAGCCTGCCCAGACATCCTCCTCCGGGAGGCAGTCAGTGTGAAACACATACAGGGGCACCTGTATGTGTTTCACCTAACACAAAAGAACAGTTTTCTTCCCCAAGGTACAAACATGTTCCTCAGAATTTCTCTACCTTAAATTACACTAAAAGGCACATTTTCCTCAGCTAGGGTACAATTGGCAAACCCTTGAGGGTACAGCCCCAGTGACAAGTAACTGTACTCTCAAAGGTACAAATTGTTACTATTTTCTGACAGTGTACCTGCAGACAGTGGAAAACAGCAGCAGTCTGAGTGGTTTCAGGATGACCGCTGGTTCAATCCATGCACACAGCATTAATTGAGCACCTAGTAGAAGCTTCTACTAAACTTTCACAGCTTATAATAAGGGGCCATGTCAGTAGTCACATGACCATGCTGTAATACTCAGGAAGTACAGGTATTGCTGGCACACGTCTGCCCCCCAGAGGGCATGGCATATAACACACTTCTAGTGTCTTCTAAAGCTGATGATTATTTATATATCTGACTAACTGTTATGTTAACATGTCATGAAAAAAAGCTAATGGACTTGAGCACTCATAAGAGGAATTCACTAAGTATAGGAAATCCAAATGAATCACACTGAATACTCCGGAGAAGGGAAATAAACGAAAACATTGTTTGATCCCAACCTCACAAGTCACAACCGTTATATATCACATAAATCTTTTGTTCATTTTGCTTATACATTTTAAAGGGTAGTTCAGTGTGATTCATCTGTTTTCCATCTTGCTCATCCAGTGCAGGGTCAGAGTGGGCCTACAACCCATCGTAGAAAGTACAGAGTTATGGGAATGACATCATACACATCATGTTATTATACACTTGCAAAACATAGTATGCTGCCTGAACACACATCCATCTTGTATACCTGCTTGTCCTACGCAAACTCATGGGGGTCCAGAGCCTACCCTGGAAGCAAGGCAAGGAACAACCCAGTACAGAGAGCCGATCCGTCACCAGACACACACACCATAACTCCAAATCACCTCAGCATGTTTTTTCAGATGTGGGAGAAACCAGAGTACAGAGACCCAAATCCCACAACGACATGCAAACTCCACACACATGGAGCCATGGCGAAGACTCGAACCCCAGTCCTATAAGGGTGAGGTAACAGTGCTAACCATTGCGGTACCATGCCACCCCAGACAGAATGTCTTTATGGGAAATTGAAAATTATAATAGTAATTTCTCTGTAGGATTTATACCAAAAATGTTTAGTCAATTAATTTAGCCTTGCACCATAATCATGTTCTTGAACATCCATTGCCTGAAGGCACATGGGTAATTCTGAGGTTCAGCATTTCACTGTGAAAGTAATTCTGCCAATATGCTAGGTGCCCCTTACATTTTCAATAGTCTATCTCATTATGACACTAATGATGATGTTTTTTGCAGAATAGATGAAACGCTTGGCAAGGCCATGAAGAAAACATAAGAGAGGTATCTGCCCAGGACAGCCAGTCACAGCAGTAGCTCACAAGCACCACCACAACCCAGCAGTGTGGTTCTGAGAGCCCATAGAGCTACTGGAACAGACAGAAGATGCCATCTGCATCTCATCCTGGAATATCTGTTCCATCCCAATCAAAGTCAATCACTCCTACTATGCACCTACTCTTCCAAGCCTCCAACCTTTTGTGTTTCTATACTGGGGTATAATGGTCCCTCTGCGTATAATATAGTGTTTTTACGAGGTACCTCTCAGTGGGATCTGTTAGACAGTCCACACCCATCTACCCTGAGGACGGACTTGATCTGCTTCTCTAACCTCATGGAGGGAATTAATTTCAGTGCTGCAATGGAGCTACATTTTTTTGGTTGTTTCTTCAACATTTTATTAGTACTGAACTGGGGATGTCTACAGGGAGAGGAGAGGTGTCTGTCTCATTAATCTCACTAGTAGACCACCAGGGAAAGAAGATAATTAACAAAGATCACACCTCACACTGCACAGGGGCCAGGCATGGGCTCATAATCAAGGTGTCCTGCACTTAATGATCACACTACAGTGAACATTCTGGTCTGAGCTTATACCAAAATTTATAATCAGGAAAGGACATTAGTAGATAGGGGTTTTACAGTTAAACTGTATTCCACACAAGGACAGTACACTAACAATGGCAGGGTACTGACATTAATAGTAAAGCACTGTTAGACAGGCACACTGTACTTAGACAGGGCAGAGCACTCACAAGGGGGCTATGATTTGAATCTTGTCAGTAAACATCTGTTAATAAATGAATGACTCACCTTGTTGGCGTATCCACCCCCAAAAAAGCCTGGATGACCAGAGGGAACTCGTATTTTACGATGTAGAGGTAACTAGACATAGCTGTATGACGAGACAGATGGCAAGAGACTGTTAAAGAACAAAACCATCGTAAAATGCAGAAATGCATCCTGTATTTCAGACAAGCAGCCACTTAATGGGCCGTCATAAGGGTAAAAGTTGCATTGTGTCGGCACAGCGGTGATCTGGTAGAAAAATACAGAGACACACTAATTAAGCAGCTCGGAAGTGAAACTGACAGGGTTAGACTGGGCAAAGACATTTATTATCTTATTAAAGCATTGCTTGTGTTTGTTTATTGTTCCAGAACCTAATTTCTGTTTGTTTTGCCTGCAAGGGTTAGCAGGGAGAATGTAGCAGACCATCCATGACAGAACAAAAAATGGGACTGCAACATAGAGAAACTGGGATGATGAATGGGACAGGAAATGGACGAAAAAGGATAGGACAGGCACTGGAATAAGGATGGGAACAGAGACTGAGAGCGAGAGTGACACGACAACAGGGTCTAAAACCAGGGTTAACTGAGACTGTGCAAGAACATATAATGGAATAAAATATGAGGACTGAGTCTGGGAAAAAGAAATTAGGTCCAGGACAGAACAAAGTGAGATTGGGATTGCGATTGGGTGCAAGACAAAGACTGAAACTAGTCAGATTTAGATACAGGGCCAAGGACCGTGACTGTTAAAATGGCAGGGACAGAAACAATGTTAGCCGTAGCTATAGGCCCAGAACAAGCAGAGATGGAGCAGCACAGGGTCAGCCTGCCAAGACGGCTGCTGGGGGTGGCTCCGAGGCCTGTCACCACACCATTCCGCACATTCACAGACACACAGGCAGAGAGAAAGGGGCCCATCAAAGACACAGTAATGAAGACAAGTGGGAACAAAGTGTCTGGAGTACAAAGGCAAACACTGCTTATGGCATCAGGACATAATGGGGGATATTACACCATTATTAAGACATGTGACAGGACCGAGATGTACCTGATTTGCGAGAGGCCCTCCACTTACCTCCGATGTTCTGCAAGGTGATGGCAATCCCAGCAGCCATCTTCCCCGGGGTGCCAAACGCTCTGAATCCCAGCTGCTCATAGGCTCGGATCCCTAGAGCATGAACCATAGCAGTACTGCCCTGCACATCTGCACCACTCACACAGACTTTGTTATTGTTTTTGTCTTACTGTTTTTTTTTTGATATTTTATATTTATTTAGTGTATTTTATTACACTCTGCTTACTTCAGATATATTACACCTAGTATAATATGTAATATATTCCCTATTAATACAGCACAGCCAGTGAATTTGCCCGAACAAGCATTTCACTGTATGTTGCACGAGTACTACTGCATGTGACAAATAAAACTTTGAACTGTGAACTTTGCTGCTGCTCACAGCTGTATTTATATGGCCTGGGATTGAACTAACTTGGTGGAAAATCTGGTGTTACTATTACAGGCGCTTGCTCCTGTGTTCTGGGGCTAAATCCTTCACTAACCACACTTTCCGAACGGAACCATATCCGTTTCTTCTGCTGTGTTACTTATCTTGGAGATAAACAAAAAACATTGTAATGTAATATTTTATCTAATAATGTTATATGTATAAAAGCATACAATCTGCAGTAACATTCCAAATTCATGTTCTAAAACCACCTAGCAATGTCATGTCATTAAATCCCCAAACCTCGACTCATAGCCTAAAGTAGATTCCAGTTGACAGCACCAGTGAAGGATACGCATGACAAATGACGACACACTCTCAAAGCAACAAAATGATCACTCCTGTGAGCTGGGTTTGAGCAGCTATGCCACATTAAGATGCCAGGAATGGGCAGGGAGCCATGCATCCAGCTGGGGGGGGGGGGGGAACTTACCCACAATGCCTGAAGACTTGAGCAGCAGATGAATAGAGTAGGATGAGAGGGCAGCGACCACAGTGAGGAGGAATCTGTAGGATGGAGTCAAGTGTTTCTCTGGTTAACAGCTTCATCATCATCATCATCATCATCATCATCATCATCATCATCTACCATAACACTAAAAGTTTACCCTGTCAATTAGCCTTTAACCTGCATCCTTCCAAAAGATTAATTAGTATTTGCACTTTAAAATTGAAACTATTTAATCTATCTGGGACACATGAAAATACTATCCATTCATACAAGTCTGTACATCAGGAGGATATTACTAGGGGGGAAATATTTACAGAGGGATAGATCAGAGGCAGCTGAACAGGGACAGGAGAAGCAGAGAGCCCCAAGTACAGGAGAGACAGCTTCAGGCTTCAGCTCCTGACATCTGCACAAACACCACAACATGGAAGTTTGTGGAGAAACCTGATCCGCCTGCTTCCTCCAAACGGGGCCTGACTCTCCGCATCTGATTTTAAAATTTTGTTTCTCCTGGCAACAGATACCGGACCCCAAGCAGCTTTTGCCCCCACCTCACCTCTGCCCCCATGATGGGAGGGGGGAGGCGGAGGAACCCCTGCGAAGGGGTGGGAGCACATGAGGGTGACATGGGGCCCAGGGGCCCAGGGGCCCAGCCTCACGGCCCACAAACTCCTGTCACAGCCAGCCAATTTGCAAAATGAGACATTTTACCTATTGAGCAAACAATTTTATCCAAAGCAATATGCATTAATAGAGAAAGCATGACCAGCCAGGTCCTGAAGCATTTGGAGTTAAGGGCCTAGCTGTCATGACGGAGGACGGCGCCACCCCCAGGACTTAGCGCCACGCCTACCCGACTACTTGAACTCCGCACGGAGATCGCTCCATGCGAGGTATTGTTGATTATGACACGTCCGAGCATTTCTAACCCCAGTGTCTGTTGCAGCTCCGCTCCGCCCGACTCTCCCTACTCCCTCTGCCCGTACCTCCTACTCCTTCCCACCTCCCTCCTGACTAGCCCTGATCTTCCCTCGTGGCTCCTCCTCGTGTGTGTCGTCCACGTCATCAGACTGATCTCCCGGTTCCCCGACTCCGCTGCGCCCGGCTTCACTTCTCTTTTGGATCACCCCCCCGGCTTTGGTAAACGGTTTCGGACGGATCCCTGGCTTTGACCCTGCTTGTCTTCTGGACCCGATTCTGTCTTGCCCCAATAAAGAGTTTCGGAACTCACCCGAGTGTTCTGTCGTGACACTAGCTTAAGGATCCAACAGCAAAACTACTCTGCCAACCACAGGATTCAAGCCAGCAACCTTCTTATCACAGGTGCAGCACAGGTAACCCACAGAACCACACACCGCCTGAACAAATCATATGCAGTAAAAACAGGCTGCAACCTGATCCCCCTCAGGCTGCTAAAGGTAAACTCCAGGAAAGATCACTGATACCAGACAGCCTTGTATGAGTTCTGAGATGCCCTTATTTCACCCCTGCATCCTATGGGCCATTCTTACCCCACAAAGCCCTTTAAAGGTCACTTCCCCTACGCCGAGACGCCTGACTTCTACAGGGCACCAGGGGGCATCACAGGGGCAATGCCACCTTCCCACAGCACCCAGCCATCTCTTTTGTTTTTCGCTAAAGCCCACACACAACGGCCGCCTCTGTGCCGTAAGTTCTTCCGGGGATGCAGTCCACCAGCACCTCTCTCCAGGGGCACAATCATCTCCATTCAGCCGTCGACGGGGGCAGCTGGCCACTCCGGCCACAGCTGTGAGGCCCTGAGGCTGTAAGTCCGGGGCAGACCTGAGGCCGGCTGGAGGTAGATGCCTCACATTCCTGTGAGGTTTCCACAGCCTTCTGGACACGCGTCAAAATCCACGGGAGAAGGTAAAGCATCAGCACTGAGGTGGTTTTCTTGCTTGTTTCTGGGTCCTTACGGTGCTTCATTATAGACTGTGTGCCTCTCCTAGAGGAAGCTGAGATTGAGTGACACTTCACAGAGAAAAACTGGAAGCTTTGGGTTGTTACCACATAGCGTGCAGTAAACACCACAGGATCACTGTCTGACTGCCCACCCCTCTCCCCCTTGCCTGTCCATTATCATGTCTTCCTGTCTCTGGCCCTCTAGCTCACCAATTGCCCGCTGACCGTTAAACATTATCGCTGACATCTGCTGATATTTTCCTCACATCCGCTGACACGTATGTTTTCACGTGTACCACGAGACACAGAGGTAGCTGCGCAGTGCTGTGCGTGGCGCATTTGAGTCACGTTCCGCTCTGTGGACCCGGCAAGGTCAGACATGTAGTGTGCAGCAGCCACCCACATGAAATCTGGCACGTCAGGCAGCTTGACAAACTCTCCGGTAAAAATAGAGCATGGCCTAGACATGATCTCTGGCTGAAAACCTCCGGACTGCGCTTTTGGGTCAACACATTCTTACGAATCTAAATTTAGTGACGGAAGACCAGGGTAAATATTAGGAATAAAAGCCACACCGTGTATAAATAAAAAATATCTGATGCGTTCACCTACAATGCCAAGGTGGCCATGGCAGAGCCAGGAGGACCTACAAAGAGCCTCAGCTAAACTGAAACAGCAGCATATGATACAACTATTTTCTACCATCTTTAATAAAAGGCAACTTCACAAGGGCGCATAGCATTACATTATTAATTATTACATTATATCATTCAGATTTAGCCCAGATGAAAGGCCTGCAAGTTCCATTCCTCCTCGCGGCATTGCTTTGATTATTTTTTGTACAGCATTGCAGAAAGACACAACATCCCTGTCTCTGAAAAAACATTGAACTGAAGCATTAATTGTAAAATTAGATGTATTTTACAAGGTAATGTAAATTGTAAATATGCTACTATTAAACATCATTTTCTCCTGGGTTCCTCTGGATTCAGCAGCAATAAAAGGCTTTTAAAAAATCCTGATTTACTAAACCTGAATTTTTTATGGGTTTTGTTGATATCAGGAACACATCTGTCATTCAAACAGGATTCATTTTACTGGTGAATTAACTACTACTTCTAATCCATTCTTGCTACATGTTCCTTGGTGCATTTAAAGTAATAGTGAAGCTGAACAAATCTCTCTTTGGCTCCTCCATTGAGCTCCTTCTAAGCAGTCAGAGAAGGTCACAGCAAATAAAAGAATATTGGAAGCTTTTTATAACGCTTGGGTTTAGTGCCTGTGGCGACACAGGAGTGAACACAGCGGAAGGCCACCAGTCCATCCATCCATCTTCCAACCACCTATTCTTAGTCAGAATCACACAATCCCAGGCAGCACAGGCTGGGTCATACCCCAGACTGGATGCCAATTCGTCACAGGGCACACACACAGGCACATGAAATCATACAATAGGGCCAGTTTAGAGGTCTCATGTCTTTGGACTGCAGGAAGAAATCAGAGTACCAGAAGGAGAGCCACATGACCCAGGGAAGACATGCAAACTCCAACTGCACAGAGCAGATCCAGGATTTTAACCCCTGACCCTGGAGGTGTGAATTAACAGTGCTACCCACTGAGGGAATGGCAAGAGTGTAGAAGTTAAACCACGCCAAGGACACAGCCTGAACATTCAGAGCAGTAATTAAACTCCAGCTATAATCCACAGTGGAAGCCTTTGATCGTACCCTCAGGACTGCATACAGCAAATAGTATACCGGTTAAGCACAAGATAAACTCAGAGGAGTAATTCCACATCAAGATGAGCCCGGCCAGTAATCAACACCTGCATAAAACTAACACTGCAAGTTTACTTCATCAGGCTCAAGTAAAATGTTGTGTTTGTTTGGATGCCTTTTTCAGGCTGAAAACCAGGCCCGCTAGCAGCCTGTGTGTCCATGTGCAGACGTACATACGTAAGGTATTCCGCTAATCAGAGTCACATGCTTCACAGACATTTGCACATACCTAAACATCTGCACAATGAACCATTTTGTTCAATGTTTTCAAGGCTAGGCCTCTTCAAAAATATACTGACAACCTCAAATTTCAGATTCCACTGAGGATAAGCATTATCCATTTTCAGGGCCGCTTCATGCGTCATGTTTAACGGCGCCTCAGTAGGCTATAGTGACTACAAACATAAAAATGCTATTTACTGATGTTAAATATTTTGATATTTTTATACAGCTGATGATCAAAGCTAAAGATAAACAGCAATTATTGAACTTGCATCTATTAATACATACACCTATAAGGGATGAACAAGATAATGGAGTGCTTGAAGGAAGTAGATGAAAGATATAGATTTCTACACTCCAGAACTTCCTATAAAACTTCAGTGTTTTGATCAGGTGATCTGGAAGCCCAAATAAGGTGATTAACTTTATTCTGGGGTTCATGAAATCACTCCTGGGAGTTTTTTATTCCTTGGCTGTGATATGATCATTCAGGGCATTCTCAAATCAACAGATATTGTGGGTTGGCATCCTTTGGCTGTATTCGAACCAAACCCATTCAATTGTAGCAAAAAGTGAGAATGATGACTCATTTAGGCCTTGAGTTGCTTAAACTTGGTAATGCGTTTTAATGAATTGGCTTTGGATACAGGCATTTCCTGAACTACTGCCCTGCCATGAATTCCAACTTTCTGAAGCTCACAACAATGTTTTTGTTAAGGCTGGGTCACAGATGCGCCGTTTCTGAGAGGGGATCATCTTTGAGGTCGCTCTTGTGGTGTTTAGCAGCTTTTCACAATCTATTCACCTACGTGTTTGCGCTTAGCAGAAAGCTCTGGACCATGGAGGAATATGTGTGATATTGGGTTAGCTCAGCCAGCCCACACGGTTTATTTTGGAAGCGCAAATATTCACCAAAGGCAGTGCTGTAAATATGGATGAACAAGGCTATAATAATGTTTACTGGTGAAATTTCTGCTTTTGAAAGTAAAAATAAACCTTGATTTTGTAAAGCACTTAGAATGTATTGGTTAGCAGTTTAGTTAGATTTTAAGTGGTTGGCCCCTAATTTTTCCAGTAGCCCTGTTGTTTTTATTGCACAATTTACATAAATGAATGTGTCATGTTATAGCTGAAATTACTACCAATGCACTACTAATTGTCATTCTGTCTAATATGACTCATCTTTGTACTTCAGAGGTCTGCGACCCAACTGAAGGCCAAGGAGCCCAGACAAAGTATCGGGTTGCAGGCCAGGTTCAGGTCATGTTCATCTTTGGGCTTGGGTCGGGTTAAGGGTAGTCTTTTACAGTATGTGCAATTTAGTCCTTAGCTTATTTGTGCTTTCCATAGCACCCCTAAGCACCCAAGTAGAAATGGAAGAAAATATGGCAAAATCTTGCAAAATCTGTATACATGTCTGACTTATATTCACACAAATTCAGGTTTGGGTCTGGTTCATTTTTTTTTATTTGCTAGTACTTTTTCAGCCTGGGTCAGGTTCAGTCTCAGGGTCTTGGGTTCAGACTGGCCTTGGGCTTTAATTTCATGCCTGTACAGGACTCTACTATACTTGCATTTGTAACTTTGATGTAGTTAAAGTCCTTTTTTCTGTGGTGTTTCCATTATTTTGTCCACCCCCCCATAAGCACATATAATAAACACATACAAAGCACATATATAACATACATCCTATAACATGTAAATGCATGTCTAGGATTCAGTCACACGACTCACAGGAAGAGGACAATCCCAGTGTTGGCCATGGCGTACGCCAATCCCAGAATGCCACTGCCCATGATGGCATTCCCCAGGTTGAAAACTGACATTCCGAAAGAAGTCTTCCCTTCAAACTGACAAAAAACACAAATAAGTGAAGGGGGCGATTCTGATTTAATTCATAAATGCACGGAAAGGGCTTCTAGACCACAATGGGACTCACATCAGTGAAGTTAGTTGTTTTCATGTTGTCCATGTCAGGCAAGAAATCTTGGCTTTCTGCCACATTCCCCTCCGCCGTCTGGAGCCTGTGGGGACTTACATTGAACAGCAGCATTAAGCTATATGCTTAAAGCGCCTTAAAATGCTTTAATTAAAATGCTTAAAATGCTTTAGCATCCATGACAAGTCAATGCCTCACGCCTCACTAGAACACGTATGTGTGTGTGTGTGTGTGTGTGTGTGTGTGTGTGTGTGTGTGTGTGTGTGGATTATGCATGTATTACGTTGGGGGACCAAATGTTCCCCACAATGTAATACAAACCTGTTTTTATTTTGATGTTGTGACGACAATTTTCCTCACAATGATCTGTGAATGCAATCAAAAATCTAAAGATGCCAAAAGTCTCGCATTTTGTTTGCTTACTTATGGTCAAGGTTAGGGCTGGGTAGGGATTAAGGTTGTCATGTTGGGGTTAGAGTTTTCCTCATAGAAATGAATGGAGAGAAAGATATAACTACAAACCTGTGGGTGTATGTGGGTGTGTGTTAGGGTGAAACCTAAAAAGATCTCTACATACCTGGAATTTTGGGGGCTCTTTCTACACAGTGCAAAGTGTCACCGCAAGAAAGCAGAAAGGCAACAGAGATCACACTTAAAGACGCAGGTGCAGCACACACACCAAAGGGTTACCCAAATAAAGTCACATTCCTGCACCACTCTCACAGTAGGAGTTTCATCTTTACAGTTAATCAATCACCATTTTTTCACTAAGTGATTGAACAAGCTGAGAAGAACCACTTAAATAAACATGGGAGCACTGACCACTGGGGTAGTCAACGCTACTCATTTCCATGGCACTAAGGCATTATAGCTCATGTACATGACAAGGATTAGTTCACCTACTGGTAGAGTACATGAAGAGGATCAGGCATCTTACTGATGCAATGGTCAGGGTTAGTCCTCTTACTAGCAGAGAACATGAGGCGGGTTAGTCCACTTGATGATAGTAAATCCTCGTACTGGCACGGTACATGAACACAGTTAGTCCACTTACTGGTCTTTGTCCTCTGGCAGCGTCTTCCCCGGCCCCTTTGCCTCCTCCCCAAGGTCGTGACCCTTCCCATTGGGAATGATGTTCATCTCTGACTGGGCAGCAGGCTCCATGCTCTAGGTGCAGATTATCCCGGATCCTGTGGACGCTGTGAGCAAAGCTCCTGTTCTCCTTCCCTCGGGGATCTGGGGAGACACAAGGGAGTCTGAAACATCTGTGCTCCAAGTAAAGGTGCCAGATTAACTGGGGCACTTGGAGTATGTATGGGTGGAGGTCAGGTTTAAACAGACTGTGAGTGTTTTTGTAACTATATGTTTGTGTATCTATGATTTTGGGCAAGTGTGTAAACATGCATGTGTGATGTCGGAGTATGTCTGTAAATATATGTGTATGTGTGCAGGCACCAACCTTGGAACTCATTACTCACTACCACAAAAACATAATCTCCATTGACAGTGCCATTGATATATTTCTACTCAATTTCAATTTGTATGCATGTTATTTATTATAACTGTCATTTGTTCATCCATAATCAATCTCCAACTAGTTGCAGAGATGCATTAAAATAGAGTTATGAGAGACGCATCCATTGACCTGGTCCATTTGAGTACCTTGGGGATGGCGCTACAGAGACATAAATGTGATCCATGTACTTTTGGAATATACCTCATGAAAGGACTTGGAAAATATCTAAGGATTTCTGTATGTCACGCTTAACTGCACACGACTTCATAAGAAGTGCTGAGGGACCATACTGGGTCAGAAGTCAATCCCTAGAAGGCACAAGGCATCCCAAAGCCAACCCATGCAGAGCAGACTGTGGACTACACAACATCCCTTCCATAAATCCTCTTTCCCTCTCACGATGAACACAAGACTTGCCAAAGTTGACTAAACGGTGGTAAAAATACAACCGTGTGCTAAGCGGTTTTAAGGGGAAACAGACTGAATGTGCTTTCATAGCGCTCTCTGGGAAATGAGTCTGAATTCTAAACTCTATTCAGGAATGAGAAGGAAATGTTGACAAGAAAAGAGAAAATCTAACACTTCCTTAAAGAAAACACCAGCTATTGCCTGCAGTGGTGGGGGGGGGACAGTACAGAAAGCCGTAGCCTCCTTGCAGACAATGGGCGTCTCCAAGGCGTCTAATGTAGCGTTGAATGACTCAATTCCCCGTGCCACTGGCAGGTATTTTCTGCCCAGTCTACAAATGAGCGCAAAGGGTGCCGACGTGGGTCTGAATTTCCTCCCCCCCCACCGTCCTCATCAAATTATGGCTTCAGCCGTCGCTCTCCCAGTGCCCCTGCAGCTCCATCTCAGGTTCAGCTCCAAGTGTCCCCAAGCAGACAAGGAAGCTGGTGTGCGAGTAGAGAAAACAGCGGTGACGTACAGCTTACAGGTTCCTGTTGACGGGATCGGCCTGCTCCGTTTTGAAAGAGCACTCTTAATTTCACATTAGCTATGCAGCAGAAGACTGGATTGAGCCTTCTGTAAACAGGGGGGGGGGGGGGGGATTGCGGACACTGAACCAGTGGGGCCCAGTGGAGAAGATGAAAAGCAGCAGAACCAGATCTGACCAGCTTAGAACCAGTTCTGGCCCTTGCCGGAGAGCCTTTGTGTGTCTGTTTTTTGCTTTCTGATTTTTTTTTTAATTAGGAAGGGTCTAACATAACAGCGGTCTTCATCCTTACAGTGCTCCAAGCTCTTTCCTGGCAAACCGTCAACGCTCTCACACCCCCCGTTTAGCTCTGGGGTCCCTTGTGGCATCTACGTCTCCCTGCCTTTGGAAAAATGAAACACTGCATAGTCTGAGAGCTGAATATCTGATGGCTGCATCAGATCCGTCCGGACCACCGTCCCACATTACTGGTTCCATCAACCACGTTATGCGCCTAACTACGCAGCCGGGGTCTTCTGTTTCCCCAGCTAAAGCCGGGCAACGTGGCTGGGCAGCAAAGCACAGCGCACAAAGCGGCGTGTTATGCGGTTTCCTGGGAACAGCCCGTAGAACAGTGGGCCTATTGTGCCAGCATCATTACACCCCAGGACCCCTTGGCTGCAACTCGCCAGGGCACTTGAGGGCTGAAAAGGTGATTCAGTGGCCCCCGGTTGAAAAAACAGCAACCTTAAATTCAACAGATGCCAGTGCCTGGGCTCATGCAACACAAATCCCCCCCCCCCCACCAACGAAACACCCCACCAATCACAGACAGGACAGTCAGCACGAGCAGTGGAGAATAAACGTGAGAAGCTGGAAGCCCCACAGAGAGGCCATCTCTCTGTGGGGGGGCCTGGCAGGGTGTGGAGTGCAGGCCGCCTCCGAGGACAGAGTATTGCCTTGGCGATTCCTAGCATCAACACAGCTCAAAGTTGCTAAAGCAACACACACATCCCCTATGCAGACAGGCGTCAACACATCAGTGCAGGCATCAAAATATCTGCTGGGCTAAACTGAAGATACCAGAATGTTGTGTTCATATAGACAAGAAGGTACATGGCTAGTTCCTAAAAAAGACTGCCCCCCCCCCCCGAGGGCCACCGGCAAAAATGGACAAATACTGAAAGGTCACATCATGTGTTTAAGTCTTCCCCACAATGCCCCGGACAGCCAGGAACTGTGACAACATGAAGGTCTCGGTACTAGACCAAACGTCCTCTCCTACATCTAGTCCAGTATGTAGCTGGCTCAAGTCAAGTTGTCTTGACTTGGGGCAAACAAGCAGATTTAGTTCTTTTTCCCTTCAAAGGATTATGTTGTTAAAGCTTTCTGACATTTTAGGCGTAAGCTAGAGGCTGGTTTACCACACTGACCCACTGGAAATGCCACGGACGAGCTGCCTGAATCATGCATCATGTTCTTAATGAAGAGCTGCTTATCTTACCAGAGTCACTGCATAAAAAAGCATTTTAACTGCCATTAATGTGTCTTGCTACTGCAAACGGAACTTGCCAGATTTAATGGCAGCGCGTTAGGTTCAGGCCAGATCTGCGCAAGTTGCTGACGTTATTGAGGGTATCCTGTTACACTGTACTCCAAGCACATGACCGGGACGCCATATTCCTGGGCTATGAAGTGCCCAGGATTCTCTATATCCCTTTCAACATTAACGGATCTTCGATGTACACCCAGGTATCTGGTGTGTATCTGCTCCTGATCATTCATGGTGGAGTATGGCTGGCCCGAGGTGCTCAGGCTGCTGTCTCTGAAGAGGAATGCAAAGATTTAACCCCCCAGGTGGGGAGGGGGGAGGTACACGGAAAGCTCTCCTGCCTAAGTTGATGTTTTTAGAGAAACATCGCCTTTAAGGCTCTGAATCATACCAACAGTTCCTCACTCTATCTGAAAGTATGAGATTCTTGGAGAACAGACAGAATGTTCCAATAGAATTAGAATCTGGTGATCAATGGTCATTGTTGACACACCATAGCACACAGTGCACAACAACAAAATGTGTCCTCTGCATTTATGACAAGGTGACATGGCAGGAGGCAGCTAATTCAGCGCCCGGGGAGCAGTTCTTTGGGGCAGCACCTTGCTCAGGGTACCTCAGTGGTGTCTTGCTGGTCAGGGATTCAAACCTGCAATCTTTCAACTATAAGTGTGTTTCCCTAACCATCAAGCCACCACTACCCACTGACAGGTAGAGGTGAGGCCGTGGGCAGCAGAGACCTTGAGAACTATAACAGTCAATTCCGTCACTACAGGGGGGTGATGTCACATGTTCTCCAAAGTGACGCAGGCGAACAGCATCCCCCCAGAACAGGAAGTTATTCCAATGACATTCCAGCAAAGGCCGTTTCGGCCAGATTAAAGGATTAAACTTTCCCTGCTGCTGTCTGATGGCCTGCTGTTTTCTGGACAGCCTGACAGGATGCGTATGACAGGATTAAATCTCAATGGGGCAGAAATTGTGATAAACCACAGGCATGTCACACTCACATCTCGTTAATCCTTATTTAAATATACATTAATCGAAGTCATCATTCGTGTCATTAAGATAAGTGTGCTGAAGCAGCCTTAGTACATGGGCAGGACGGTGGTGCAAAGGGAATCCAAACAACTCCTGAAACAAAGACCTTTACATCAGACATTAAACTCACTGACAGATAGTGACAGACAGCCTATTGAGCTGTTTCGCACATCAAGGCATTACAGAGCTCTTCGTCATAGACGTAAGATTCTGAGGCACCCTGAGATTCTGGCATTTCTGACGGAGGCCCACCCTAAATTTAGATTCTATGATCCAATCTCCCCATCGGTGACACCTGCATAATCACTAACCCCAAAAAGCAAAAACTGGACATCCATTTGAAAACTCTCTATTTTTATTATGCCCTGTCAAGATAATATCAACTCCTGGTGACCATATAAATAGCATTGTTCCAGAACTTGCTGTCTTCTACACAGTTCTTAAGGTTTCCCTAAGATGTTTTTGTAACAAGTCCATCCATCCTGTTTCTGGTCACCTTCATCTTTTCCAAGCTTTATGGTCTTCTCCTATGTGCAATGTAAGAAAGCTTCAGTCTGGTCATTGTGTAAAATTTCAACGTTGAGTATCGTAAGGCCCTTCACCAAGGCCCTTAACCCCAGCCGCATGCAGGCAGTTGTATGTCGATTGACATAGCTTTATGGCCCCAAGGCTTTACAGTGATATATTTTTTTTAAATATATCAATGTAAAATTAACTAAGCCAGAATCCATCTGTTTCTTCTCATTATTTAACTGCTACTTTAACAACAGAATACATGGAAATAATTTTTTGGAAATGTGGTAGGAACACCTGCACTTTTCTTATTAACATTATAATCATTAAAAGAAAATCTCAGGGTGATCCCTGCTTCACTGAGGTCCTTTATGAATAAGCATATATCTTACATCTGTCATGAGTCACAGAACTGCATCCGCCAGCCAGCTCAGACCTTCCCAATGCCTGGCTAATTTTCTCCACTCAACACAAACACAGTTTTAGCACCTGAAACTAATTTGCCGGAACCTCTATAAATAATCCTTTGTTAGGCTTCCCCAGTGCAAGGTATTGGGAGTCACTCAGTACCAAGTGTTTTCCAAGATCTGTGATTTGTATTGTGATCGTTCTGTGTATTCCGACCTACTGTCTGTATTTATCAACTCTGACTATTAGACTTTACCACTGGTTTGTCATTGTCCTGATCTGATGATTAACATTTTAGCTTTTCCTGACCAAGATTCTTGGGTTCTGTTCCGAGTTACAAGTGAAGTGAATATGCAAAAGGGATGTAGGTTCACGTGCTTTGCAGAAACTTGGCCTCAAACTGAAGCTCCCATTTCCGTGGTGGCACTGAGCAGTTTTCCTGTCATGCAGGCCGACAGTAATGTGCAGAGGAAACAGAGGAAACAAAGAAAAGGGGAATTTGCTATTTTTGTCAACAGCAGATGGTGTAATCCAGGCCACATCACTGTAAAGGAGCAGGGATGTGAGGGAAATATTGAGGTGTGAGCCTTGGGACTGCAGTCATATTACCTATCATGGGATGTTTAACAAGCCTACAAAACTAATCCATTACTGACAGAGGTGGAAAGTTCAGGTCCAGAAAGTACAAGAGCCTTTGTGTGTCTGTTTTTTGCTTTCTGATTTACTTTCCACCTCTGCCTGTAATTGCCTTTGTGAGTAATTTCCCCAACACTGCTAATCATAAGCAAACTGCAACACCTCAGCACCTTCATAACAGTCTCTAGGGATTTTCATCATTTTTCTCTTTCATCCACTTTGGCCAACTTCTCTCAGCTCATTAACCGCCCAAGAAGAGAGAATCTTGGATTTTTATTTAAAAAGAAGCAAGGAGCGGAATGAAGAAAATTCCTGGCTACAAGCCGACCAGTAATAATTTGATCAAGGGAACTCGGACAAGGCCAACAGATTTAATAGTTAGTCAAGAACTTAGTCAAGGACTTCCTGGAACATCTGTAGTTTGCCTATGGGGACATATATATCCTTAAGAGGTGTCAGTGTGGTCAGGAGCATCTTCTTTGATTTCAACAGTAATTTCAAAAGTACCAAGCCAACTAGGGAAGAATCTCAGGGTGATGCAGGTTGTTGCCCCTACAGAACCCTGTATCACGGACTACCAATGAGGCAACTGTGGGGGCCCACTTAAATAACTAATTGGACTAGACAGACAACACAGACGCCAGGTACAAGAAAGACCAGAGCAAGCTGTTCTTTTTGAGAAGACTAAGGCGTGCAACAAGCTGTTCTGTTACAGGGCTGATCCAGGACTCCCTGAAGTCAGACGCAAAATTATAATATTAACCTCTAATATTATTCAAATTCACTCTACAACAAGATACGATTGAATTACATAACTTCAGAACTATTCCACAACCATTCCTCATCTTCTGTCAGGACACTCCAAACTGTCTTTAAATGGGTGCCAACAAAGTTTGGGCTAACAAGGAGAGAAAAAAGAGATAATCTATGATTTTCAGTAACGCTTTCTAGCCTGGGTACACTCCGTTTGACGAATAAAATACGAATATGTTACATCAAATACCTGGATCCCCTCAATTCATTCAGTTGCTACTAAGAGTGTGACCTGATCAGGAGAGAGTAACATCAGTTATCATAATACAGCAGTGTCCTCACTATCATCTGACATCTTAAACAAATTGATGATCCTCCTAACTAGTACCTGATATCTTGAACAAGATTGCAGGGAGCTACCTATTATGAGTGCATATTTGCAAATAGAATACCTATCCTAAACCGAATTTAAAATCACATTTATTCTACCTACTTTCGTGTTCCCCGTGTTGACCTCAGAAAGGAGACTGAAAATGACTGATCAGCTGGATAGAGTTTGTAATTCTAAAATGCTTCTGTCAAACCGAGGACTCCTCCCGGTGTCAATAGGCAGTCAGCTTTGGCCTTTTTGGCCTGCAACTCGGCATTAATAAGCATCATGCCTAGTTTTTGTGTCCTGTTCTGTCAGCTCATGGTGACTCACTGGGAAGGGGGTTTATTTATAGAGCCAGCTGTACCCCCTGTCACGGCATCTCTGGTCCAGCAGGCAGCAGGCAGAATATGAGCACATGGAAGAAGATGACTCAGTACCGAACAGGTGAACAATGGGACTTCATCCACAAAAATTTCTCAAAAACGGACACGGACACAAAAAGCTGCATAGGTGTGAATCCATTGAATCGTCAGCTCACGTGGACCACATTTCACCTTCAGATACTGAGAGTCTATACAGAATGCCTAACTAATAATAAGTCATCCAGGGTAGGTTCTTGGTGATCCAGTCATAGAGGACGCAAGTTGTTCTGCATGTATACCTGGACTATACAAAATTTTACTAAATAAATTTGATCTTTGTTATTTCAGGGAGGTTGGGTTCGCCTTTTGAATCTGGTGCTTCCCAAGGTTTCTTCCTGCTAGGGAGATTTTCTTTGCCACTGTCACCTCTGGCTTACTCTTTGGAGGCATTGGGCAGGGATAATGTAAAGCACTTTGAGACAATGTAATGTTCTGAAAATGCTCTATACAAAAATGAATTGAAATGAATTGAACGAGCTCCCTCGCCATCATAGGTCACCCTTTTATGAACACCAATTCACATAAACCGCATGTTTTTGGACTTTCAACAGAAACTGGAGTACCTGGAGGAACCGACAAAAAGTGTGGGAGAACATGCAAACGCCACGCGTAGAGAAATGGGGATGTGAGTCAAAGCCACATCCCTGGAGTCATGCGCCGTTCACTGAGCCACGGTATTGCTCTGCTGCCCCATCATAGGACATCCCGACTGCAAACACTGGCTTTGGAGATGAAGGGCAGATTTGCATCCTATTCATTCAAAAACAAACCCGCTGAAAATTAGCAGCTCATGGACTAATGAACCTGTGCTGTAAAATAACAAGAAAGAGTCCCTGAAACCGCAGCAGACACAGCCATAGGCTATTCAATTACTATTGTCCAAAGCCCCCTCTGGACCTCTTGGTCCCATGAAGGTGTTTCTGAACCTCGTTCATCTCCTTTGGTAGCAGGCCGTGGTAGCATTGGGGGGGTGGGGGGGGGGGCAAAATGGAAAAGTACCAACCTGTTCCTGCAGCACTCCCCCCGCCCTGGCCCTCATCAGCAGGGTGGGCCTTGGGGTTCAAGGTTAGTACTTTTCCATTTTTACACCAGAGTAAACACAGCACTACAGCTCTATCCACAAACTCCAGCAGGGACACGGAGCCAAGCAGGAATTTCACAAATATTCATAGGCAACATTTGCTGGGCTGGGGTGCGGGGGAGGGGGACCGATCACACGGTGCTGATCAGTCATACGCGGTCAGCAAATTCCATGTCCACGCGGGAGGAGCTCTGCCAGCCAGCCAGGATTGGAGGTTCTTTTGCGATCCGTGACGTGGGTGTTCTGTAAATCATTCTGTCAGATATCAAAAACAGTGACTGAGCTGCCGTGTCATTCCAGATCAGAAACACCAAGAAGAATAAATGTAGAACAGAAATATACTTGAGCCCCTTCTTGCACTCCTGCCTCTAGAGGAACAGTCAGGTGTAGGCTATAGCTAGTCAGGTGAAGTACCTGTTATAGAGCAAAATGCTACAGGTTATCCTACCATTGGAACATGCTGCTGGCCAGGGCCCTTCCACAGGCCTACTTAAGTCATACTAAAAACTAAGTAAAAGGAATAAAATTGAAAAAGACAGAAGAGCTCTGTTCTAGCAGAACCCACACCTGCCTCACCTCCACCTCCCAGACAATGACACCAGTGATAATCTGGTGCCATGGTGTAAAAGTTGCTTTCTGTTGGGGGTATCACCAGACAGGTGATGAGCCCCAAAAGATTTCTTTAGCCCAGATGATTTAACAACCATGCTTTCTGTTTGAGAATTCCGTAAATCACTACAGTCCTAGTCCAGAGCTACGTTTCTGAAATCATATCTTCAGAGACAGAGGGAGAATTCAATATGATGATCTTTCCACCATGTAATCATGTGCGATAAAAATTTGGGGTCGCGGGGGGGGGGGGGGGGGGCTTTGGACTATGCCCTTGATGTCTTAAGATCCTTGCAACACTACACTGCACTACAGAGCTACACTGCACTACAGAGCTACACTGCACTACAAAGCTAGTCTCTGGCTTCATGCTTGACCGAAGCACATTTGGGACATTTGGCAGTGGACCTTGGACATCTCACATATTCCATGACTGACATGATTGCTCCAGCCAATCACAGAAGCTTTGAGGAAGTGAGTTTGCATACCAGCCCCATGCGGGTTTCTTGTGAATATCATACGCAATTAAACTCCCAACCCACCAGATCCCTGCTAGCTAAGAATAATTATCGCTATAGAATTATAAAAAATATGTGGTTCCTACCTGTAAAAACATCTGATATCGAATGAAAAAATTATTTGCCATCTGGAATGAATGTAAATTACCCAACTGTAAATATAACTATCAAGCACAAGAAGTGTGATTGTTCAACCAATGTAGACTCCTGATGATGGCTCCCCCTGCAGGGGCAGAGGTCAGGGCATAAAGGGGGCTTATCATTCTGTGTCCAACCACATGCTAATGAGGAAACCTCAACACATGGGTTGCACGAGGCAAAACGGACAACATGGCCAAGGAACAAGTGCCGCTCTACTGCCCCATGCCAAGCCGTGCCAGCTCCTCATTATCTACATCATGTGCCCAGTAACAAAGAGCCATCGGTTTCTGCTGCCCAGCCTGCCTTACTTTCAATTGGCGCCCTTCACCTCCATGAGGAGGAGGAGCTTGGGAGGAAGTCTAGGAGGCTGTCACGGGTCATAGCCACCACCTCGCGGCCATCTGCTCCAACACTGCAGGCTCCAGATTCGCTTCTGTGGAAATCCATCAGGCATATAAAGGTTGGATGTCTTTTTCTTCTCAGCCTGTGTAGTAGGAGTGATCATTTCCAGTAACCCCGGATGTAAAAGGACCTCATCCTCTATGCAGTTCTGAGAAGCAGCCCTTGCACCGAAGCCAATAACAGAGACAGTGGACTGAGAAGAACTGTCACTGTTTTCCCAAGGAGTCATACATTCTAAACACATGCTGTCATGTCTCTCCTGGGGCTGAAAGTGGTCCTCAGCCAATGAGACTTCATTTACCCCCAGCTACCAAGCACAGGTCTACCTCCTAACTGTAATCCTTCAGTTTACCACCTCCCTCACAAGAACACGACTGGTGTAAAATAAAATGCCAGATACCATTTATGTTAACAGAGCATTACTGCCTGAAATATGAGCATCTCATAAGTTAGGGCTGCCATCAGTCCACTTATCAGAACACGTTTTTTTTTTTATCAGACTTTTGTTCTGAGAATATACACCAGTCAACCATGACATTAAAACCACCTGCCTAATATTGTGTAGGTTCTCGTGCCACCAAAACAGCTCTGATCCATTGAGGTATGGACTCCACAAGACCCTGAAGGTGCCCAGCAGTATCTGGCACCAAGATATGAGCAGCAGATCATTTAAGTCCTGTAAGTTGCCTGGTGGGGCCTATATGGATCTGACTTGTTTGTCGAGCACATGCCACAGATGCAGGATCGGATTGAGATGTTGCAAATTTGGAGACCAAGTCAACATCTTGACCTCTTGTTCATGTTCCTCAAACCATTCCTGAATAATTTTTGCATTGTGGCAAGGCACGTTATCCTGCTGAAAGAGATCACTGCCATTGAGGAATACAATTGCTATGAAGGTGTATACTTGGTCTGCAACAATACATGTCAAAGTAACACCCCATGAATGTCAGGACCCAAGTATTCCCAGTAGAACATGGCCCAGAACATCACACTACCACCAACTGGTCTGCGTCCCATAGTGCATCCTGGTGCCATCTCTTTTCCAGAAAAATGACACACATGCACCTAGCTATCTACATGATGTAACAGAAAACGACACTCATCAGACCAGGCCACCTTCTTCCATTGTTCCTTGATCCAGTTTTGACGTTCATATGCCCACTGTAGGCACTTTCGGGTGTGGACAGGCTTCAGCATGGCAGCCCCATACGCAGAAAGTTGCGATACACTGTGTTCTGACACCTTTCTATCATAGGCAGCATTCACTTTTTCAGCAATTTGTGCTACAGTAGCTCTCATGTGGGATCAGACCAGAAAGACTAGCCATTGCTCCTCACACGTATTAATGAGCCTTGGGCACCCATGACCCCATCGGCGGTTCACTGTTTGGCCATCCTTGGGCCACTTTTTGTCAGCACTAATCACTGCATACCGGGAACACCCCAAAACACCTGCCATTTTGGAGATGCTCTGACCCAGTTGTCTGGCCATCAAAATTTGGCCCTTGTCAAAGTTTTTCATTACACTTACCCATTTTTCCTGCTTCCAGGACATCAACTTCAATAACTACTACTCACTTACCTAATATTTAATTGTGCCCTTGGCAGGTGTCACTGTAATAAGATAATCAGTGATATTCACTTCACCTGTCAGTGGTTTTAATGTTATGGTTGATCAGTGTAGCCTGAGAATATGTTCAAGATGTAATGTAAAATGTAATACAGCAGAATTGATATCGAAGGCTACCTTCCTTGATTTTGACTCATGTTTGATTCAGTAAATGTTTTTACTTCATATCATTGAACAAAATAATCACTAATCAAACTGCATGTAAAAATGTCAAAATCACATTGATTGCTTACCTGTTGACCTTCGTTGAATGATTTCCATCAGTTCCTCGATAAACTTCTTGCATCTGGCCAGGCTGACATCTCCTACAAAGGCTTTCTAAAACTTCTGACCATTACAAGGGCAGAACTTCCTTCTGATAATTCAGAGCAAACTATCCTAGAAAACTATGCTGGCCCATGAAATCGTTCATAGTGATGAATCACACAGGGCACGTGTGTGATATATCCCTTTTACATCAATATCTGTCTATTTTTAAAAATTTCCAATGCAGTATTTATTCACTCTCCTGTTTATTATCATCTCTATATGTTATACTTGTTTATTTTCATTCAGAAATTGCGCATTGTCTATTTTTGTCTTTTGATTGGTTGTATACTCTGCAGTCTGTAATCACAAACGATTTCCCCCAGGGCAAAATAAATAATTTCTGATTCTGATTAATCCTGATTCTGATTTAACACTGGGAAGCATTTTAAGGCAATATTCTTAGATGTTCTCTACAATAATTAGATCCCTTATTAATTAGAGCAAAATTTTGAGATAATTTGAGGTGAGTCAAGGATAGGTAGACGCTGAGGAGATGAGACAAGGGCTCTACACACCACAGTGCCAAGCACAACAAAATCCTCTTTTCAGCACAGCGTTTTTCATTTACGAAAGATAAACAAATGCAACAGATTTTTATAATATTATGGACCTTTTTCATTTTGATTAAATTTCCTGGAATGGATCAAACAAATATCAATCAAATACTATATTCCTTAAAAGCTTGGTATCCTTTACGGATCTTGGCCAACCTCTGATCACAGAGACTCTGTTTTGGATAACTTGAGGTCAGGTACAAAAGTAATTAATACTCTGTGCTGGCAAAAAAACAGCCATGTGGGCTTTTTAGATTGTCACCATTTCCTTTTTCATGTGTTCCCATAAAAGCAGTTACAAAAGGGATGTAGCGAAGGTAAAAACAAAGTGCTCAGTCCCTCAACGGGTGACTGAACTGTCTCATGTAATCATAATGTACTCAATGACGCACAGAGGGCTCCATACTCAAGCAAGGCAAGTCAAAAAGACTATCTCTGGAACAATATGAAAAATTCAGTATTACGATATAAAAATAAAACAAAAAAAAATCTGTCCACATAACCATAAACCCACATTAAATGTTCTCACATCACCCTGCATATTTGCATGCAAAGAGCACTAATGTTCTAGACCTGAGAAACACCAACTCACCAGTTACAGAGTTTCATGGCAGTTACACAGATAAACTAGAACATCCAAAGCATTTTGGTCTATGATACTTCACATAAGTAAAAAGGAAGGTTCTTGCACATACCTTAATACCAACAATGATACTAAAATTAGTCATGTATACAAAAAACTTAAGAGGTATGATATATTAAATATTTTATACTGTCTAGTTAAATCAAGTTAAATGAAAGTAGAAGATTTTACAAAGGACAACAGGTAATATCTCAACGTGCTACATCCTAAAGATCAGTATCTGGGCACCATTCAAATGACTATACCTCAAAAGCACTTTTGCTATGGTACAGACCATAATTTCATCTGGGTAGGTGTTTTTTGGATTAGTATTTTTGTGTTGAATCAGTGCTATCCCAGTTAACAGGGATCGTTCCCAGAACTGTAGCCAACATTACGTAAAGGTCTTTTCAAAGTTGGCAGAGAACATTACTGTGACTTTAATGGAACGTTATTCCCACGTTATACATTGTAACAAAGGTTCTGCCAACAACAGCATGCTAAAATTATTACTCGAACATCCGTTTAATGAAATTAAAATTGATAAATATTGTTTTATAATAAAAATATTATTGTATAAATCTGATACGTGTGTATACGTCAACGGCACCACGCAGCCTTGAATTCATGACCTTAGCAGTGTACAGCCACAGTACTACCCACTGCTCTACCGTGTCTATCGCTTGTTTGCAACTTATTATTCTTAGTTGCAGTAATAAGATAATATTCTGGGAACATCAGGAAAAGTGGACACTTTAAATGTTTCAAAACCTCAATCGTACCATTCAGTAAACGTTCCTAAATGATGATATTAAGGCTGATGTAGCTCTAATACTATTGTACATGATTAAAAAAATATGGATGAAGATGCCCCATATTCTTACCGTCTTTATACCTTCTGCAGCTGCCAAGGGCATTTGCTATCCCCCCCACCAAAAACCATTTTACAGCTGAGGTACCTTAACGTTGTGATCAGGGACAAACTGAAATACAGGCACATCCCACTCTGTGGATACTTTTCATCACAATTGATCATGTCTTTATTCCACACAATACAAAATTGAATCTAATCAACCCTCCCTTACCACACAAAATGAACATTTTAAATAACGTTTTCCACACCTTTTTTCAACAATATTCTCTCTTAACCTAAAACCTACTTTCAACATATATCACATTTCAAAGGTTATCTCAACAATACTGCAGTACAGCCTGGTAGTCCTGCATTGACATACAGTGTGTGTTTGCATACTGCTTTAACACACGTCGTAAGGGTTGCCAGAGATGACAGATTGTGCATCTCTGCATTTACTTATACCAGTGTACAGCAGCTACTCACATTCATTCATATATTAATGCAAATGGAAGCATGAAACACCCTAAAACTGGATGTTTCATCATAGTCTTTGCCTTGACCTATTTGGCGAATGCTCAAGGTGAGAAGGCAGTGGAACTGAAAATTTCATATGGGAGACAAGAGCTTAATGTCACCCATGTCACAGGGCAAAATCCTAATTACTACTAAAGCCATTACTCAAGATTGATCACTAGAGGTTTATCAGCAGTGGCATACATTTAACAAAATTTCTCAGTTCTCAGAAATTATTTTTTTAGCTAACCTGCAAACACAATTCCAGATATATCTATACCTACCACTGAGGTGTTGATTATGCAAAAACCAGGTACATTTAAATATAACCGCTGAAAATTACTAAAAAGTAAATGCAATAAAAACAATCTTCATAGATACTTTGGTCCAAGATATTATTTATATGATGTTACGAGCTCCAAAATGAGAATACAGTATTAACGTACTCTGTACCTATTATTTTGACCTCTGATGTCGGAGAAATAAGTTAACAAATGTTCGTATATGTCAACTTGAGCTAAGTTTGTATTGAGAGAAACGCATCGCCTGCAATCCCAGACAAATGTAGAAAAAATGCCGTTTAAATGACATCTAGCAGGAGAAAACAGACGCACGGCGTATAGCGGTTCAGCAAAGCGCTTTTACAGTCTTACCAGTCACACATAAAGTGAGCGCCACCCTGGATGCCACTGAACTGCTCGAAACCGGCTTGATTGTCCTGTTTTCCTCTCCCTCTCCTTCCTCCCTTTTCCTTGAAGAAAGCGGCCGGCGTCCTGCCGATGTTGCCCCGGCTGCTGTCTATGGTGTTCAGGGGAATGAATGATGATCTGGGTACCGACACTTCAGAGTGGGCTGTTGTGTTGCTCCTGCAGGTTCCGCCTCCCGCGCCGCGCTTCCAATCATGAAGATTTCGGAAGCTTCAGCCAAAAAGATGCTCCTGTACCCCTGCTACAATCATGCTCTTCGGCACCTTAAGAGAGCACGTCAGCGTACGCATGGAAACAGATCTGGAAGGAAGTGCATCATTAAAAACGCCGACAGCAATAATAAACTAACCATTTCTAGATTAAAAAAAAACAATGAGCGCCACAATGTTGGACAGTAACACCAATACAGTATGTGTCTAACAGATTCACAGCACAGGCAGTTCGTTCGTTAACTTCATTTTAAGGATAAAATATAGGCTACCTGTCAAGGTAAAAAAGCCGAGACTTAGAAAGACCCGCTATGAAAATTGTCTGACAGCACGTATACGTCAGGGAGGTGCCATGCTTCTCGCTGTACCATTTCTAGGTCATTCATGCCCGTAGCGCTCACGAGTACCTGATGACGCCATAGGGTCGGAGACACCAAAGATCACCTTTGCTCCACCTGTCCACTGCACTCAAACCTGCCAGCACACCAGAAAAAAAAGTACAGTAACAGCGAAAAGTTCTTCCGCTTCAGTTGACCGATTGTTTAATTGGGCTTGATGAGAATGAATTCCGTTTGTGAATACACAGCTCAAACGCTTTCCTAGGTTTTACAAGAACTGTTTTTAAGCGATTTTTAATGCAGTAATAGATTATAGATGATGAGTTTGTAGGTGATTTAAAGAGACCTGGCAACCTCAAACGTCTAACAGGCTTTAAGGATCAGGCTTTAGGACCACTGGTATGGGATAATGGTAGTCAATTTGCTTTACCTTACCTGGCATAATATTTTATATATTGTGTTTAGAATTTGTATTTCATTTTAAATATAAAAGGTATCCTGATGATAAAAATGTACAGACTGAGGTGGCGGGAGTTGGGGCGGGGGGGTTCCTGTTCATGGGTGTCGTTGGGTCCAATCACTTGGGGCTATAGCCCCCAGTATTCTAAGCCCAGTCCTGAGTATTTTAGCCCCAATGCCAGTCTTTCATCAAAAAGATAAAAGCCAAGCCCCAGGTAAACCTGACTAAGCCCCTGATCTTTTCAATAGCTAGAAACTTCCTTGGTCCAGATTAAATTGTATTTTGGTCCATGTACAAAAATATGGGATTTGCATATTGTTTCAAAATGAGACACAGAGTTTTATTTTTCAATACAGGATGAGAGGCCACTCTAGGTTTGAAATTTTACTAAACAAGGTTAGTTGAGGCCCCTTTCAAGCAGAGCCCCTGAATTTCAGACCGGGGAAGCTGTGCATTAAAGCACAGTGCAGGACTCATACTGGGGATGACATCAGGTCTTCTTTTTATCTCTGTAATCTCAAAGAACCTCCAGACTTGTAGGCTGGACTCCTTCCCTCCTGCTCAGTGTGTGGAATCTGCAAGGCCTTCTTGTGTTTGCATAGCTTTCCACATAATAGTCCAAAAATAGGTTGTTCGATTCACTAGTATCCCTAAATTGCCCATAGAGTGTGAGTGTGTCCCCTGCACTAGTCTGGTATCTCACCTGGGGACCTCTGTTACCCTGTATATCCTGGGATATGCTCCAGGCGGCACCACATAAGGGGTTATGGAACTACAAAAAAAACAAATTCATCTGAAATAGTTTATTTTCCGTTATTCCACAACCTTACTTATTCACCTTATGGGATTTTTAAACTTAGTTGTAAACTCATTTAGAAAGAATTTTTGCTATTTTCTAATGGTGCTCCTTTCTTAGTTAATAACTGCTAAAGTAGATGGCCCCTTTGAGAAAGGTCATACAACAAGATGTATCCCAGGTGCTGGTCTTGGTTAGATGAGAATAACACAGTGTGCAAGCAGACACAAAGAAGGGCTGGGCAGGCCACAGCCACAAAGCTCCTCTTGTGTAAATTGCAACGTTAGCAGAGCTTTCGGCACTGTCATTTCAGATCGTCTTGGAAAGGCCATTGTCTACTGTCATTCAGTGATAGATAGATAGATAGATAGATAGATAGATAGATAGATAGATAGATAGATAGATAGATAGATCAGTACCGTCTGTCTCTCTCGCTCTCTCTCTCTATATATATATATGTGTGTGTGTGTACACAT